>OY744524.1:123900632-123980632 GCA_963556195.1 Sepiola atlantica | reverse complement strand
CACATCATTATATATATATATATATATATATATATATATATATATATATATATATATATAATTAACTTGTTACAAATATCCAGGGGTATGAATCCGAAGGAAGTTGAAACCGGGTTTATGAGAGTGCTCAATGAAAATTCAGAGCAAAATATGTACGCTAATGTACGTTAAAAACACAAACGGACAAAAATGTGAACAAACCAAAAAAATAATATCCAAAGAAATGAAACGAATAGGCCTAAAGGCTGAAATAACATCAAATGTTAAACAGGTCAATTTCCTCGATATTACCTTCAACCTCAATAGAGATACTTATGAGCCCTATGCTAAAGATAATTCCTACCCCCTTTATGTCAACCCACTATCTAACCACCCTAGATCTGTAAGTAAACACATCCCAGAATCAATTAGTAGAAGGATTAGCAACAACTCCTCCAATATAGATATCTTCAATAAACATAAGAACTTTTATAATAAAGCACTAAAGGAGAGTGGATACAAAAATACCAAAATAGAGTATATTCCAACTACACAAAATAACCCTAATAGGAACAAAAATAGAAATAGGAAAATTATCTGGTATACACCTCTATTTAACAACTCAACTAAAACCAAAATAGGGAATAAATTCCTGAACTTAATAAACACTCATTTCCCCAATAACAGCATACTCCATAAATTTTTTAATAAGAATACACTAAAACTCGGCTATTGTTGTGGTGACAACTTAGAAAAAATCATAAAAAAGCACAACATGAAAATACTAAACACCCCAGTAACCTCAAATTCTAAAAGAACATGCAACTGTAATAACAAATCAAACTGCCCCCTAAATCAAAAGTGCCTATCAACCCAAGTGGTCTATGAGGCATCTATCTCCTCAACTGAAAACCCACCCCAGACTAACTATTATATTGGTCTGGCAGGCAACAACTTCAAGGAAAGATTCTACAACCATAAACTCTCCTTCAACAACCCAGACCATCCTGGTCAAACTGGACTTTCACTACACTACCACAAAATAAAAACCAAAAAAGAAACTCCCATAATAAAGTGGAAAATCTTGAAAAAATCCAGCACCTGCAAATCAATAAACTCTCCATGTAGATTATGCTTAAATGAAAAACTGGAAATTATCCGCTTTAAGGACAAAAACAAACTCTTAAATAGAAAACAAGAGACATCTATCAACTGTAAACATAGTAGACTCTACCTCCTTAGCAACCCACATACCCCACCTTAACCCCACACCAACCCCACATAACTTTAAAATAAAATTAAAAGTTTTTTTTTTTTTTTTTACAAAAATGAATGATAACATTAAACCCCCACTATACACTACCCCAAAACACACTATAACCCCCTACCCACCCACCCAAATTTACCACCCAATCCCACCCCAACAAGTCATGATGAATCTATAAATATATAACCACCCCTCTAAACTACCAATAACATCAAATTTCTACGTACTACCTATAATGCACAGCCTCAATAGCCTCTCAGCCATACTACCAATTCTAACATAAACCCATAACTGGGACAGCTATTAACACTGATATCACTTGGACTAATCTAATCTCAATTACTTAACCCTTCGATCACTACCTTGAACACTTAATTATTAACTGGTACTTAGTCCTTGTCATTGGTAGTAGAACAAAAAAGCCTACCATCACTTGTCGACTTATTTCGCCCAATGACTTCACAAGTAGCAAGATGGTAATGATGGTGATATTTATCATTATTACTATTATTATTATTAGTATTATTATTATTATTATTATTATTATTTTTTTTTTTAATACTATTATTATTATTATTATTATTATTGTTATTATCATTAATATTCTTACAAACTTGTTATTTCTATTTTTATTCTAATTTTATTTATATTTATCTTTATTTTTATTTTTATTTTAATTTTTATTAAGGCTTTTATTAAGGCTGTTATCACTGCGACTATCATAGGTATGATTGGCAGGCGTTATCATTGTCATAATCGATTTTTGTTAATGATAAAACTGGTAACACCAGAAAACTTCTCTTATAAAATGATTCCACTAGTATGGATCTCGGTATAATATAATCACAATTTAAAAAAAAAATAAATAAATAAATAAAATATAATCACAACAAAATTCACTACAAATAATAAACAAAACATTAAAATAAAATAAATAAAATGCAAAAGTAGCAATTAATACCCTAAATTAAAATTATCAAACATTTTTATCCACATGATAATTACTTATTAGAATTAAAATAAAATAGGAATGACGGTTATAATCATAATTTTATTCTCATTTTAAATTTAACTCACTCTGGCCGTCGCTCCATCTCCCTTCCTCCCACCCCGGCCGAAATTGAGATCATCACAGCACAGACACGTGAAAAACCTCCCACGTAATAATTTGAAACACGACTTGTTGGGGTCCTCCCCCCTCCCCTCTCATGTCCCATGTCACCGTTATAGACAAAGCCCCAACTCTGTCCCCCTCCCCCTCTAATGTATTTTCAATTTTCAATCTCCCGTTAGAGTGAAGTTAAAATTTATGCCATTTGAATTCCTTCGCCAGCCCGATGAATTGGTCGCTATTTGCACCAATGAAACAAAACTTGTTTTGTCGCAACTGATGGAATAAAATAAAAAAAAAAAAAATATATATATATATATATATATATATATATATAGTAATTGTATTGTTGTTTCCTAGATGATGATCCAAGGAAGCTCCAGTGTTTATAAAATAGTGATCCATAACAGGTACAACTGTATTACAGTATACATTCCTTTATTTATTCAAACATTATTGACTACATATGTGCATACATGTTTCAGTTGCAATCGCGTTTGAAATCCAGCTTCATCGGGCCATATTAAAAACTGAACGAAGACGGAGAGAAAAACATTGTAGCAAATCATTTTGGTTTTTGGAGGGAACAGGGAGGTGGTTGGGGGGGAGCAGAATAATAGTGGTGGTGGGCAAGGTATTTATCTGCTCCGACCCAGTTACTTATTCATATGCTTACACTGATCTGTAAACACATGCTTACATACATACACATTCCCGGTTAATTACTTTCTATCTATGTTGCATTTGTATTATTCTTATTCGGTTATAATTTCAAGTACTTGATCTCCTTCAATTTCTCGGCCAGTGATTTGACCTTATGACCACATGCCTTTACTAGCTTATGGATAGAGGTGAACCCACTTATATGTATGGGAGATAAACCCACTAGCCTATATATGCATATATACACATGCTTACATATACACTCACACATATATATACATACATATATACATACATATATACATACCTACAATTACACACCATTTAAGAAGATCCACAAACATATATATATATATATATATATATATATATATATATATATATATATGTGTGTGTCGTAATGGTGTATTGATGCATCAAGTGTGGTGCACTGTGTGTTGTGTGCTCGTCACCTTCCTTTTCCAGTCTCCACCGCTGGCTAGTCTAGGCGAAAAGAAAGCCAAGTGCGTAAGTCTTTCCTGCCAGTACATAGCTTCTCTATAGGCAAGCTCCATGCAGTGCCTCCCCGTGGCGACACACGTCAATTGAATACCTTGCGGACTCAAACAGAACTACAGGAGACTCGGAGGTGGTCTGCCCCAAGACATGCTGCATGTCAGGCCCATCGCTGTATGGGAAATCCCTGATGCCCATGAACAGGCCCCCATCTATGGGTAAATAGTACCACTGCCTTGTGGATCAATAAAGGCTAAGGAAGTAAACCCCAACAGAAAATCTGGAGTCTAGCCCCATAGGCAGACAAGTACTGTACTTAGATCTTCTCTGGCAGCTACTGCAGTCAACCTGGTGCCGGACGTACTGGTACTTCCATTTCTCTGGACAACATCAGCAAGACCGAAAGGGGGATTCTGACGTTTGGGCAACTCAGTCTCTCCATAGATCTGCCTTGGCCAGTGCCCTGGAGAGAAAACTTCAGCTATGCATCTGTATAGGACTAAACAGGAGAGCAACAGTTACCGGTTATAAGTCTACAGCTCAATTTGCATACAGCTGGGCACCAGGGGTCGATCCCGACGGTGGGAGAGGTTATTTAACCTCATTGGACAGCTACTGCCCGCCATAAAGCTGAGCAGCACTCAGCCAGTAAGGTGCTATCCCGCCACTGGCCACCTGTGTTACTAGGTGCATAAGGCAAAGGATCATTCCAACAAATGGTCAGAAACCATTGCACCAAACAAAAACAAAAGACATACAAAGAAATCAGCACTTAGGCTAGGGTGCTGGAATGTTCATACTATGATGACTGGCCTATCTACTGATGTACTCAACATCTCCGATGTCCAAAAAACTGCCAGCATCAATAACGAATTACTGAGACTAAAGGTAGACCTTGCTGCACAAGTAACTCGCTTAGCAGACTCCGGATGCATAAAGGAATCAGATTATACCTTCTTCTGGCAAGGGAAGAAAGAAGAGGAAGTTCGCGAATACGGTGTTGGTTTTGCAGTCAGAAACTCACTGCTTCAAAATGTACAACTCTGTGATTCAGCCACTGAACGCCTAATTTCACTGCGACTGAACACCACAAATGGATCAATTAATCTATTGTGTGTGTACTCCCCAACACTTGCGGCACCTGACGACACATGAGAGCACTTCTGCACTCAGCTGGATGACACCATAAAGGCATTTTCACAGAATGGAGATTTGATCATACTTAGGAATTCAATGCGCGTGTAGGTAGTGACAACGATGCATGGCCGAGCTGCCTCGGTAACTTTGGAGTGGGTAAATGCAATGATAATGGTCAGCGACTACTAGAACTCTGTGCCTACAATGACTTCTGCATTACTAACAGATTCTTTGGTGCCAGGCTGCATCACAGAGTTTCTTGGAGACATCACAGGTCAGGGCGCTGGTACCAGCTTGACCTCATCATTACTAGACGAAGGTACCTAAAACATTTCCTGATGTCTAGAGCCTACCATAGTGCCCATTGTGATACGGATCATTCCTTAGTATGCAGCAAGGTTAAACTTCAATCCAAATATTTCTACCGCACTAAACAGGAGGGTATATATATATAGACGTTAGCAAGACTTAACACCCAAACCACATGGCAGAATTCAACGTGATGTCTTTCTTCTACCCTCAAAGGAGATCACAGTCGACCTGCATCTGAACAGTGGGAAACACTCAAGAACGACACCCACTCTACAGCTCTCAAAGCCTTTGGGAAGAGGACAGGTTGTAAACGCAATGACTGGTATGATGCGAATTCTGATACCCTCGACCCTTTGATTGAGGCAAAACGTTTATCCTTGCTGTCATAAAAGGCCAACCCATCTCCTACATCGTTGGCTACACTGAAGTCTTCGAGAGGTGCAGTCCAAAAGGCTGTCAGAGAAGCTGCAAACAACTACTGGACGGACCTCTCCAAGACTATTCAGCGGGCGGCTGATACAGGCAACATGAAAAACATGTATGACTGGGTCAGGAGAGCTACTGGACCCATAATCAACATAACTTCACTATTGAAGTTCAAGTCGGGTGAACCCATACTAGACAAAGTCAAACAGCTGGACAGATGAGTAGAACACTACTCCGAGCTTCAGGGACAACGTGGTACATCAGTCTGCCCTGGATGCCATTGATCATCTCCTCCTGATGCATGAGCTCGACGAGCAGCCTTCCATAGAAGAACTATCCAGGGCAATAGACAGACTGATATCTGAAAAAGCCCTAGGAAAGAACTTTATAACCTTTTAATATGGTGCTAGAGAGAAGGCTCAGTGCCTCACGACATGAGAGACACAAACATCATCATACTCTACAAACACAAAGGGGGCCGCAGTGACTGCAACGACTACCGCGGTATCTCACTGTTGAGTTTCATTGGCAAGCTATTCGCACGCATAGTACTAATGTGACTGCAAGTTCTTTTCGATCGAATTCACCCGGAATCTCAATGCGGCTTTCGTTCAGAGAGATCAACCATCGATTTGATCTTCTCCCTACGCCAGCTGCAATAGAAGTGCAGAGAACAAAACCAGTCTCTGTATCTCGCCTTTATAGATCTGACCAAGGCGTTCGATCTTGTGAGCAGAGACGGTCTATTCAAGATCCTCCCACTAATCGGATGCCCACCAAAACTCTTCAGCATCATAATATCCTTTCACGATGGCTTAGTGAGCACTGTACAGTTTAACGGCAACATGTCTGCTGGGTTCGGGGTGAAAGGCGGTGTCAAACAAGGCTGTGTATTGGCCCCGACACTCTTCGCCGTCTTCTTCGACATACTCCTGAAGCATGCTTTAAAGAACACAGATTTGACGGTAGTCTCTTCAACATCACTAGGCTCCGCTCCAAGACTAAGATCAGATTAGTCCAGATCAGGAGCATGCTGTTTGCTGATGATGCAGCCATAGCATCGCATCAGGAAGATGGTCTCCAAAGACAGGTTTGCTGATGCTTGAAGCCTGTTCGGACTCACCATCAGACAGAAGAAAACCCAAGTTATGGGGCAAGCAACCGCCTGCCCACCCAGCATTTCAATCCAAGTACACCATTGGAGGTCGTTCACCAGTTCCAGTACCTAGGCTCCACTGCTTCAGACACTCTCTCATTGGACGTAGAGTTCAACAAAAGGATTGGTAAGGCATCCACAACCCTCTTAAAACATACTAAAAGAGTCTGGGGAAACAGCAACATTACCACTTCTACCAAGATAGCCGTCTATAGAGTGTGCGTTCTCAGTGTCCTACTGTATGGGAGTGAGTCCTGGACCACATACTCAACACAGGATAGAAAAGTCTAGGTCTTCCATATGATGTGCCTATGTAGGATACTTGGTATCACATGGCAGGACAGAGTGAGCAACAATGATGTTCTGCAAAGAGCAGGCATTCCATCCATCTACTCCCTACTATGTGAGCGACGTCTTCGCTATCTGGGTCATGTGCACAGGATTGATGATGGGCGCATCCTTAAAAACCTTCTCTACGGCGAGTTTGCCCCAGGCTCAAGAAAAAGGGGTCGTCCCCATCTCCGCTTCAAGGATGTCTGCAAGCAAGATATGAAGGCTTGCTCAATTGACATTAATACATGGGAAGCCTCTGCAGCTGACAGACCTGCCTGGAGGAAACAGATACGCCAGCGAATGATCATCAGTGAAAAGACCCTCCACGATGAAAATGCTGCGAAGAGAGCTAGGAGAAGAGCGAACCTACACGCAGACCAACAAGCTAAGGTGACACATTGCACAACAGCTTTCGTATGACAAGGCTATAAGTAGAGCATGCAAATGAAGAATTGGTCTCTACAGTCACACAAAAAATGCACACAATCAACATCTCAATGCGGCGCTGATAGTTGTTGCGATTGAGGATGCCAACACACACTCACACACACACACACACACACACACACACACACATATATATATATATATATATATATATATATATATATAAACACCCGTACACACGCATGACTCATATCTTTACTTACACAACCGTACAAACACATAGACATGTTAATTTCTCATAGATGCAACTATATACGTGCAGTCAATCTCATCACTATACTCGGTTTAATATTCGAAGCTAGCTCTGAGAATTTAGGCTAAAATATTCGAAGTATCAAACTACTCTTAAAACATAAATTAAGAAATAACTTTAAAAATTAACTAAATAAAAAATTGCCTAATCACTCAAAGAGAAAACAATAAAAAAAATAATGAAATAAATAAATAAATAATAAAAAAAATAATAATTTAAAAAAATAAGAAATAGATTTCTACTTTACCAAATCAATCGGTTGGGTCAATCTAAAGATCTACTGATATGCATATCTTGAATCTCGGTACACACGCACATATGCATAGACAGCCTATGCACCCCCTTACAAAACATGTACTAGGTTTCCTTCTTGATCTGAGTAGATTTAAACCTACGCGCACACCATGATAACATATCTTGCCCATAGATTTTTAACTGTTATTACTACTTCACTCTATTCCTGAAATTAATATTTATGCAAATTTATATGCAAACAACCTAATGATAAAATTTTAATTTAAAATATCAAAATAGATTAGAATTTAGAGCGGCAACTGTGTAAATTAAACAAATAAAGATAAAAATATTAAAAAATAAAAAATTATTTTTAAAATATTTAAAAAAAAAAAATTTTTTTAAATTTAAAATTCGAAATTAAAGATTAAGATTGAAAAGATAAAAATTAAAGCTAAATAAAAAAACATAAAAATACTTTTAAAAATATTAAAATTTTCAAAAAATATACAAGAAACACAATAACCTAAGATCAGATAAAATAAAAGAAGTATGGAGGGGGGTGGGAGCGAGTTTTTATTACTCATTGTGGCCAACCTATACTCGTTGCTCAAAATCTGCTCATCGTACGTATAGTAATCTACAAATAGCTTTTTTGTCTTCTATGAGTCATCAGTGTGATTAAACGTGGCAAGTTTATCAACACCGAGATTGAAAATCGAACGGTTGGACATATCCAAATGCGATCAGCAGTCAAGTATCTAATCCACGGCACCAACAAACTTCGCCACTAACAATAGAATAAATTCCATGAAAAATGCCAGTATACTGAAATCATATGCCCTTAATAGGGTTAAGATGAAAATTCATATACACTAAATGTACAAAAGCAAGGAAATTCCCAAATTTTTACACTTTTATTGTCATTAAGGGTATGACTACATATCAATCAAACCATTTCATTATCACATCACTACAGTATAAATATCTATGCATGAGTGGATGAAGTGTGTGAGGTGCACTGAAGAAAAATTCCTACCAGTAAAATACATAGCCCTGTTGTACTCGCATACCCTTAATGTCAATAAAAGTGTAAAAATTTGAGAATTTCCTTGCTTTTGTACATTTAGTGTATATGAATTTTCATCTTAACCCTATTAAGGGCATATGATTTCAGTATACTGGCATTTTTCATGGAATGTCACTACTTTTGTAAAGGCTATGCCTCAATACAATGGTAATTTTTAAGGTTTTTTGAAATTTTCTGGAAAACTAAGGTATATGGTAAACTGAAATTAAAATGCCATCAACTAGACCCTAGAACCTCTATCTCTGCTAAAAATCAGCTGAATCCATCAAATAGTTGATGAGATACAGGGTGGCACATACGTACGTACGTACACACAGATAACATGATTTCATGATTGAACTTTCTGGATCTCTGGGTTGCCTTGACTAATGATGCTGAAATTCTACACACTTATAGAACCCATTAAAGAAAAATTTTGGGCAAAGTTTTAACTCATTTGGTTTATTGGTTTTTGAGTTATGATTGATCAAATAAATGAGATTTCCAGCATAGGCCATTCGTAAATTCTCTTAAGGGATAAAGCGCTCTCGCACCTCCCTTGATTTTGTCATGTTATCGGTAATCTGAGAAATCCACTTATACAGAGTGGAAACCATTACTTCCTCTACCAGAGAGCTCATATATATATTAATATATCTTATCTACACAAAAATTGAGTTATTACCTACATTGTGAATAATTGCGTAACATTTGGGATGAAAAAGTTCTAGCAAACACACACACACACATTATATATATATATATATAAATATTTGTTTTTATCTACATATGTATACGATTCATCCTTTCGGAAGTCCTCAAGATTATTCATACCGGTCGCCGGTTTCGAACCCCGAAACACGAGTCATGTTTAAACTCAAATTCCGACGTCTGAGTCTACACGGCCGTCATCAACAACCCGGTAAATCAGCGAGAGATTAATCCTATTTAACCGTCGTCAAAATATTCTACTACTGAAAGGAACATGCACATATATATATAGTTTAAAAATAAATAAATTTATGACATATTCATTTATATCCGTTCCAAGAATTCAATATCAACAACACTTATGTGTACGCTCGTTTCTGACACTATTCGTTTTTTCTGTTTTCTTATTGGGTCATTGGTTTCATTTAACTATTACTTACAGTTCTACTTATGCATATGTTCTACATTGCACATAATTGCGTAACATTTGGGATGAAAAAGTTCTAGCAAACACACACACACACACCCATATATATATATATATATATATATATATATATATATATATATATATATATATATATATGTGTTTTACGGTTCATATTTTTTTTAAGAAGCATCTATTGTTAAATTTAATAAGGAATAGGTAAAATAAATACCTTTTGAAGCATTAAAGATGCGATATTTTTTTTTTAAAAAGAAAAATAAATCGAAACCGATTTTTTTTTCTTCTTTTTTATTATAAACTTCCATTTTTTTGTTAGTTTACAGTGATACAGATATTTCGCCAAAAACTTGGCCTCATCGGTGTGTCATATATCCTGATGTCATCGGATTTGTATTTTTTTTTTCTTACCGGCTTCTTTTGTTGCAGCCGGGCCAAAGGGGTTTGTTGTTTTCCACGTTCAAATATGAGATCGTGAATGCGCACGTGATCGGTATAAAGTGTTTTAAGTTTTTTTTAAGGTTTTATATGACATCAGGATATATGACACCCTGATGAGGCCAAGTTTTTGGCGAAATATCTGTATCACTTTGAACTAACAAAAAAAAAATGGAAGTTTATAATAAAAAAAAGAAGAAAAAAAATCGGTTTCGATTTACTTTTCTTTTTAAAAAAAAATTGATATCGCATTAAAGCTTCAAAAGGTATTTATTTTACCTATTCCTTATTATATATATATATACATATAGTCATCCACATAAAGACTGTTTCGCTGTTTCACAGCTCATCAGTGCGGCTAGACCAGTTAGTGCCTCAAGCTGGGATCGAAACGCAACCGTCGAGCTGACAGTCGGCGATGTTAATCCCTACGCCATCATGCGACACTGACTGAATGTAAGTTGTATCTCAATGTGAACATTGCAAATGCCGGAGCTCGAATTAGTGTTTACCTAATGAGCATTGCCTTTTTTACGCTAATGGCAGTTGGCGATACCCTTACAAACATAAGCTCTACCCGGGGGGGGGGGGATCTTTATATAGTCATCCACATACAGACTGTTTCGCTGTTTCACAGCTCATCATTATATATATATATATATATATATATATATATATATATATATATATTCAGGTTCATTTTATATTCCAATAACCATGTTTTTATTTTATTATTTTTATTTTTATACATTTCCAAAAAACATAACATTTCTGTGAGATATATTATTTACAGTCCGTTTCATTTGTCGTGAGCCAAACAACATTTTTATGTCAATATCGTCTCTGCAACACTACAAAATCATCAGAAAAATTCACAAAGAGTAAAAAGTTCTTGGATTAAAGTGTCATGAAAAAAACATGTTTTTTTAAATATAAAATGAACCTGACTTAATATATGCTCTGTTGTTACTAATTGACAATCATCGAGCTGAATCTTGTGAAGAGACTGCAAGGTAAAAAAGGCACTGATAATATATGCTAATACATATATTGTCATTAATAATTCTTCCTTCATATGCACGCTTGAACTTGAATTGAACACGGTTCTGAAGAAGTAAAGAGTTCCCGAAATATTATATCATACGGAGTTTCCACCAGACCATCTTGATACAGGTATTACATAACATTGTAACATTGTGCAAATAGACAGATATATGTGTGTTTGTGAAATATATATATATATATATATATATATATATGTGTGTGTGTGTGTGTGTGTATACATTGTATTAAGGGTGAAACTATTTAATTTGTTCCACCATTATATGTCTTATTTGCTCCAACTTGTGTCTATCTGTCACACTTCTGCATTGTATTGCCTTCTAAGTATCACATTTCTATATACTAATAAACAATGCTTCAAGCAAACTACATAAACCTCTTATATATATATATATATATATATATATATATATATATATATATATATATATATATATATTAGTTTAAGAATAAACAAATTTATGATATATTTATTTATATTGGTTCCAAGAATTCAACATCAACTACAGCTATGTGTACGATCGTTTATGATACGAAATCGATCTTTATTGATAGCAAGAGTCTTCGTCAGCACAGGATGTAGATACAAAAAGTTCAAAGTGAAACAAAGCAGCAAAAATAACAGTATTGTTCACCTTCAAATAGAAAGCAGTTTAAGAAGAAGGGGAGGATGGGGATATCACAATTTACACCCCCTCTCATGCAAAACTAATGAACGGATCATTATCAATTTTGGAGTATATGTTTTTACAAACCCGGTGAATAACATGGTCATATTATTGGTTTTATAAACTATACCATTTAGAGGGTGCACTGACGAAAACTCTCCCCGCCCCCAAAATCTTTTAAAATAAGTTAGGTAAAAAAAGATTAATAGTGAAAAGAATTGCTCTACATCAAATTTTGACTTTTAAAAAAAAATAATACATTAAAAAAAAGGATTGATGCGCGCACGAGAGTCAATCATATATGTGCTTGGTAAAATTTTAAACTATTGAGCTTATCATTATGAATTCTGAAATATGTATTCTAGGAAACAGGGTGAGAAACGTGTACACATTATTATTTTTATTTTCTAAATCATACTATTTGGGGGTGGCACCAAAACCTCACCATAGCCTCTAAGAGAAAGAATAAAACACTAAAAAAATGTTAAACTAATACTATATTTATTGCTAATACTCGTCCTCGTATAAGTAATATATATATATATATATATATATATATATATATATATATATATATATATATATATATATATATATATATAGTACATGTATTGTATTAGTTTCTGTAAATGTAAATCCGTAGAAACTCAAGTGTTTATAAAAAGTGCTCAATACCAAGTAGAGCTGTTTATAAGTATAAATTTTTATTTATATAAACATTATTGGTTACATATTCCTGAAAAATTCTTGGTCTGATGAGGTTGACTTTCTTGGAAAAGTGCAACCGAAACATGTATGCACATATGTAACCAATAATGTTTGTATAAATAAAAATTTATACTTATATATATATATATATATATATATATATAAATGTTGAATTATATAACCATAATTGAATTATCGTTTAATAATAATAATCTATCGTGATAGTGTAAAGCTCAATATATTTAATAGAACAATTTATTTTAGAGGTAAAAGATGAGAATAAAGAATTGTAAAGATACAATATTTATTAAAACATCAAAAGTTCAGAGCAAGGAGCTTCATATCCTTAATCCATGGATTTTCAAAGATAAATTCTTCTCATCAGAGGATGGGGAAGCCGCCAATGTAGTTGTAAATATTATCGGCAACACTTAGCTTTGAAAATTTTATATAAAGTAAAACAAAGTAGAAATAAAGACCAAAATAAGGGCCAAAGGTGAAGAGTCTTATGTTGAGGTGGGAGCGTAAAATCAGGGTGGATTATGTCTAAAAACACGTCAGGACAAAATAAAATAAAAGCAGCTGTTATTTGGAAATGAATGCTTGAAAAAGAAAGCAATACTCAAATTGTTCAGGAATCCAAATATTTTTGTAAGATGCTGGTGGTCCACGGTAATTGGTAACTTCGATTTTATCCTGTATGTGCATTAGTATCAGTTTGGTGTTGGAATTGTTCGTTTCGTAGGGTTCGGGTTGATTTTTGAGTTCGGTATATATATATAAAATTGAGCATTTCGAACAACCATCGCTTCCTGGTTTAAACGAATATCGGCAGGTTATAGATATATATACAGATCCGATAGTTTTCAAGTCAGAGCCGAATAAACGTCGTTTATAATATAATATTATGATAAATATTTTTTTTTAATTCTTAACAACATACCCATGTAAAAACCGACCTTGTATCTAATCTCCCTTAGTAGGGAGGCAAAAACTTTTAAACTTAAAAAAAAAATGTATGCTTTTTATAAATTTTCAAGGTCGGTTTTTAATGTAGGAAAATCCAGCCCCCCCCCCCCACCAAAAAAAAGAGGCACTTTGGATTGGGACAAAAATAAAAATTGCCTATATCTAGCAACATGCCTCCTTCACTGACCAACGACAGGAAGTATAGTGACAAAACAACGTAGAATAGTTTTAATTAAAAAAAAAGTTAAATGTTATTTCGTTTGTTTATACATTTTGCTGTCAGAAAAAAAATGTAAACTTTTTTAATCTTTAAAGTTTACAAAATTTAAACGAATAGTTTTAATTAAAAAACAGACGCACCGCAATTAAAACCCGACCTCGTGGAGAGACAAGTAAATAGGGGCACGATCTCTGCAATTATTTTTTTTAATATGCCTTCTTTTTTCTGAAGGTAAATAATAAAAACAAAATAACATAGAATAGAATAAAAAGGGGTCACAAGGATTTTCCTTGCGAACCCTTTTTTGTATTAAAACTATTCTTCGGCGAGTGGGTGCGATTTGGTTTGTTTATACTTTTTATGTAATTCAAAAGTATGTTCTCATCTTGGGTGTTTTTATCACAACGTTTCGGCCGATGTAACCTCCGACCTTCTTCAGGTGTACTTTGTCGAACTCGGGAACTCGGATACGGGAATAGCATGCTCTCGTTCTATCTGCCATGACCGGGAAGAAGTCTTCAGTAATTCGCATTTTTTCGTATCGCCCACACTAAGAATTGAACCTCCAACCTTCAGATGACTGTCATTTAGAACTGCGCCACCGGTCCTTGCGGGCAATTCTAGTATGAATTTTGGAAGCTTTAAACCTATTCTTGTTTTTGATCTAACTACTTATCACTATAGATCACTACTTATCTATTATTTATAATTATAGGTTCCCATATTGTATTGAATTCTATACTAGGTCTGCTTAGTAAGTGATTGTTGCCTAACATATGTGCTGCTTCTTTGAGTCGTCTTACTCTCCACTGTTCTTCTCTATCTATAATTTGTTAAATGTTATTGCGTTTGTTTATACATTTGGCTCATAGAAAAAAGTCCCTGCAATGTTTTTTTAGTATATTTACTTTTTCTTAAAATAAATAAAAAAACTAAACAACACAAAATATTTGTAATTAATAAAAAGTTTTGAGTATCATCTGTCTGCTCATAGGTTCAATATGCGTGCGCGAGTAACCGGAAGTGAAAGCAACTGGTGTCAACCAGAATCTGTCCTTTTCGTACTTGCCTGAAACCTGATTTATCCTCCTCCTACAACTACAACAATTAATTAATTAATATCACAATGAGAAGTGGTATGAGCGTAAGCAAGAAGTGCTACAGGAGAACGACAATACGACAATGTCAAACTTCTTTGGGACATGCGCATACACACTGATAAGGTTCTTTATCGTTCGAAACCCGACTTAATCTTCTAAACAAAAACAAGAGCACTTCATTGATATAGCCTGTACCTTCGATACCAGAGTGCAGGGGGAAGACCATAACAAAAATATTAAGAACTAAAATTGGAATTAGTTAGACTAAAAAAGTAAAGATGATTTCCATTGTAATTGGAACGCTTGGAAACATAACGAAAAGCCACCATGAATTGATTAAACAGATTGACGAGACTTATTTTCCAATTCTGCAAAAGGCTGGCCTGTTAGGAATGGCGAAAGTGTTAAAGGTTCAGCTTGAATGTCTAAAGTCAAAGGAATTGATCTGATGTTCAAAAATAAATAAATAAATAAATCCAACTAAAAACATCCAAAATTTTAGACTACTATGAAATAATAATAATAATAATAATAATAATAATCTATTAATAATGGAGTTTATGTATCTGTCTGTCTGTCTGAAGCCGAAACTCCATCAGAGTAGTATGACTATTTACTAAGTTCGCCAGCTTCATTATATACTACTACAAAAACCGCCGTAAACACTATGCGCATTTCTCAATTTACATAATCAATTGCTTTTGAACTTCTAATAAATTAGTATTCGCAAATATACACTCATGATTGTTTTCTTCAGATTTCAACATGTATTTACGCTATTTTTCTCGCTAATAATCTTACTTATAAATTATAATTATTTCTTTTATTATATATATATATATATATATATATATATATATATATATATATATATATATATATATATATGAAATGAGTTACGTAGTTATTTTATCTACGTCCAACTGATTGAACAGCGTGCGTTAATCCATTGAAACGATTACCTCCCTCTGAACAGGCGCGTTATTTCAAATGTAAACAAAACGCTGGCATTTAACCGTGTTACTTTTATTAAAACGTTCTGAGTTTGTTTATTTTCTTAATCTTATAAGCCATTATGTTTTAAAACACAAATTTAGTGAATTAAATTGTTTAATTAAAATAATAATTGATTTAAAAATTACTATTTAAAAAGCACACACACATTATAATGAATTTAGTTTAGGTAAACTTTTTTTTCGATAGCATTAGCAAAACTATTCGCGTTTACTGCATTTGATGTTTCAATAGTTTTATTTTACGTACACCTTCTTTTCCGATTTGAAAAACTTCCAATATTATCATCTTCTCACAACCTTAACTGTGTTTAAGATTTAGTTTTTACCTTTTACGCTGGTAAGCTTTTATTTACAAACTGTCTTTATTATTTCATGTTCTATTTATTAAAATAAAAGATGTGATTTTCTTTTTTTTCTGTCAATAAAAAAATAACACATTGTACTGGAAAACTATATAACTAATTTTAGAATCAAATTGTTTAATCAAAAAAGGTAATTTAACACACACACATTCTAATTAATTTAATTTAGGTAAACTTTCTTTCCGAGAGCATTTACTTAACTAATCGTGTTCATTGTATTTGATTTTTTGGTGCTTTTTCACTGTAGGACCCGCGCTAACTTTGACCCCGTCGTTAGCGTTAGGGTCAAAGTGGGGGTTAGGGTTAGGGATTTGAGTTAGGGTTAGGGTCATGGTCAAAGTTAGCGCGGGTCCTACAGTAAAAGAGTACCGATTTTTAATTGCTTTATTATAGGTAACCATTTTTTCCAATTTGAGAAATAATGTTCGCTGTATTTAGTTTTTTAAATTGTTGATTTAACAATTTTACTGAATCAAATTGTTTAATTAATATAATAATTGATTTAAAAATTACTATTTAAAAAAAACACACACATATTCTAATGAATTTAATTTACGTAAACTTCTTCTTGGGAGCATTTAAAAAACTAATCGTGTTCGCTGTATTTGATTTTTTTTACTGTTTTTCTTCTTTTTTTCTTTTCTTTTTAATTCAAAATATTTATATGTATGGAGGAGGATAAAAAAAATGGGGGGGGGGCGGTCAAAAATAATTTTTTTTTTCTCTTTTCTTAACTAAAAATATTTCTATGTATCTGGGAGAGTAAAATAAACATTTGAGAGGGGGGGGCCAAAAAAATGTTTTTCTTTTTTTTTTAAACTAAAAATATTTCTATTTATGGGGGATGGTAAAACAAAAATCGGGGTGGAGTCGAAATTTCATTTTCTTTATTTTCAACTAAAATATTCTTGGTCATAAACAAAGAAAATCAATGTCTAACTACCCAAGAAATATGACTGGGGCTCCATCGGTTTATGCGTGAGCGTTCATTTTTGACGCGGCAGCCTAGCAAAAATATGAGACCGGAGGGAGCATATATTTGCTGCTGCTGCTGCTGCTAACAACAACAACAACAACAGCAGCAACAGCAACAGCAACAGCAACAACAAAAACAACAACAACAACAATAATAATAATAATAATAATAATAATAATAATAATAATAATAATAATAATAATAATAATAATAAAGACAACCGAGAACGAGAAATGGACAATGAAGAATCTACTGGATATGTCTACTGACTACGATGCAACGGAACAGAAGCGTAAGGTCAGCAATACACAGCATAAAAAAGGAATGGTAATCAGAGCTGGAAACGTAAGTGATGTAATTGAACATCAGGAAACATTCCTCAGTGCAATCACACAGGTAGAAGATTGGCACAACACAAACACTTAAAGTACGACATTACGGAACCCACTGCGGGAGAAGCAGCAGGAGTTCAACATATCAAATAAATTATAAATGAGGACAAAACAAAATTTCCATCCTTAAGAAACGAAGAATGGAAAAAAGTAAAATCAAAACCAAAAAGATGAACAGACTCCTCGCATATAGCTCAACAGATACTATCATAGGCAAATAATGAAAGGCATTTTTCTACAATGTAAACGGAAGAACAAAACAGAACAACCGGACCGGACAGAAAAAAACATTTCTGGGGCAATATATGGGAAAAGCAACAAGACTACAACAGAAATGCCAAATGGCTGAAATACATGAAAGACATAAACCGAAATTGATAAAGGAACAATCAAGATGACTCTAAGAAAAATGGCAAACTGGAAAGCACGCGGCCACGACGAAATACATGGATTCTGGTTTCAAAAATTT
Organism: Sepiola atlantica; assembly: GCA_963556195.1. Classification (NCBI taxonomy): domain Eukaryota; kingdom Metazoa; phylum Mollusca; class Cephalopoda; order Sepiida; family Sepiolidae; genus Sepiola; species Sepiola atlantica. Next base: position 123,962,214 of record OY744524.1, on the reverse strand, counting down.
ACAACCTTCAACAAAAGGTTAACACGAAACCTAAATTGATGTATACACGAAACTAACACACCAGATTGTATGACGAAAGGAGGAACCACGTTAATAGATAAAAGACAGCGATAAGGAAACGACCCCAAGCAACTACAGTCAACTATTTCACGATGAACAGAAATAATGGGGGGATGAGAGGACACATGACCTGCTATAAATCGAAAAAAAGACCGTGAAAATCAGAAAAAAGAACATGGCCATGACATGAACTGACTACAACAACGCCTACGACGCAATTCCCCAAGCATGAATAATCGTATGCTTAAGGAATATGGAACATTAAAATACTCACCAATAATTGTATGTGTACTAGAAACTGCTAAAAGAAAACTAAAAAAAACGGTGGAAATATTGAAGAAACTCCTCGATTGCGGAAATCAAACTACATAAACAAAAGAAGGCTAACAAGCCACAGATAAGTTGGAATAAATAAAAAGTGAACGAAAATGTTTGAAAGAACACCACACGAACCCCAAGGAGCCGAAGCTGTCAGAAATCCCATAAACTGATACACACACACACACACACACACACACACACACACACACACACACACACACACACACACACACACGTGGTGACACCAGTCTCGGTTAGCTTCATACAAAAATGTTATGAAGGGTCAAGGATGATGGAAAAAAAACGAGAAGTACATTGTACATTGTTCAAATAAACACACAAATAAATGTTGAGTCAGTTTTTTCATTTATAGTCAAAAAGTATGCGAAAAGATGTTTGGTTTTTTAGTATTTATAATCAGAAGATATAATTTTGATATGTTTTTATTAGCCGTTTATACAAAAGTCAGAAGAGCGAATCGTGTAAAGCGATAGAACGCACGGCATAATCCGAGAAATTGACACTAGATTTCTTCTATATTTTTTTACAATGAAATGGGTTGCCGGAAGAGAAGTTGTGACTGAGAGAGGGTTATTTGAATTATATAATCCAAACGCAATCTGTAGATAGGATTAAATATAAAATCGATAAATTGAAATAAATATAAATTTTTTATCACACGGGCCAATTTAGGGCAAAAATGAATTAAGGAAACATTTTCTTATGTACTTCTTGTTTATTTAGCTATTCCGGTCAATGAAATTGGGGAAATATCACACATACACACACACACACACACACACACACACACACACACACACACATATATATATATATATATATATATATATATATATATATATATATATATATATATATATATATATATATATATATAGTATGTTTTTTAAAAAGCTGTGGGCAATGCAAAGTCCCGGGTAGGATGTAAGCTGGAAACAACAAAAATAATAAATCGAAATAGAAATGAGACCTTACTATTTATTTTTTCTTAAAATCTTACATAACAGCAAGTGTGGTGTTAGCTGTTTGTGTGTTGTCCGGATGATTATTAAAAAATCATTTATTTAATATTTTGGGAAAAAGAAACTTTCCTTTGTCAAATTAGTAAACACCAGAGGAAAACTCCGTCTCTGCAGAGAATCTACCAAAATGGATGCCAGAAAACAGCATAGTAAGTTCCATTTCGATTTATTTGTTTTCTTCCTTCCAGCTTACATCCTACCCGGGACTTTGCATTGCCCACAGCCTTTTAAAAACATACTGCCACTATTCACAGCAATGCTTCAAGCAAACTACCATTCTCTCTCTCTCACACACACACACACACACACACACATATATATATCAGCATCCATAAACAGATTTTTTCGCTGTATCACAGCTATTCGGCGTGGCTAGGTGAGCAAGTGTTTGAAGCTGAGAACGAAATCCGACTGTTTTGCCAACCACCGGAGTCACTGTTAAATATTGAGCGAATATAATTTTGTTAGTTGAGAATAATAGCAAATGAGGTTCAGTCGGGGTCAACTTAGTGCATTCAGAGGTTAGCTTGATCTACTGTAGGAATTGATAGAAACGGATGTGACGTCACATGGTTCAAAGAGAGAATGAGGGAGAAGTCGTCAGTTCGATCGGAAGCTAGGTGTAACCACGTCGTTTTAGAAATGTCCTGATAAGATATGATTAAACAGTAACTGCCGACCTCTCTCCGACCCCTACTGACCACTCGTCAGTGATTTGGAACAACAACAGGGCGAATAAACCTCTTGTCTTCTACCGTTTGCCTCGACTTGGTCCTTTTTTTTCGGGGTATGGATAAACTTATTTGCAGGCGGCATTTTCTCGGTCGGGCAGGATCACATGAGAAACGCATGCAGGAACGAGCGGCTAAGGTATGTTTATAAACCTCCATGTATGAGACTAGGTTGAAACGTAACATCACTACCCACAATGCGATCAGCGCAAGCTACGAATGAAGAGAAGTATTTACGCATATATACGCATTATCAGCTGCCTCCACTGCTCTATTCTTTTACAAAGAACTATACACGAGATAGAGAGAGAGAGGGGAGATGGAGTAAAAAATGTACAGGAAGGGGAATATTTTAAAGTTAACGGCACGGAAACATTTAAAGACATTACTTATAATTTGCCTCCCTTTGTTGTAACCACCAAGCCTGTAAGGTTTTAATCAAATTGAAACAGTTATTCTGTTTGGAAAATAGGGTGTAAATTGCCGCATCCGTCGACAAGAAAGCGGCAATTCTCCTGCAGGAAATTAATTAAAAAAAAGGTCAGAGATTGAGCACTCACCGATTCCTGGGGTTTCTGTGTCTCTTTAACTTGTGGCGATTCCTTAACCTGAAATAAAAAGAAAATAGAAAATAATCAATGGAAACGGTTTACTAAGTTTCGTTAATTTAAATGACATTGAATCAAAACAGTTCGGTGTACGTTACCCCCCCCCCCCCCATCAGATATCTGTAGCAATGAATGGTCATAGTCTATTACAGATGAAGATTTGGTATTTGTCTCTTTCAAGCTGAAACTCTACTATAACTTATATATCTGAAGCCAACAATTAATATAGAGTCGTTTTTAACACTAACAACATAGGCTTATCTTTTACTAATGGAAATTTGGTATATGTCTGATTGAAGCCGAAACTATGTTATTACTTTTATTAATTGTATAATTGTACTATTTTTTAAAGCTCAATTCAGTTTGCTACACCATTTAAGACTAATGTACTATCTTTCAATGCTCAATTCAGGGAGGAGGTACTGCAGTATCTGCTATGTTTTCATTATACCATCCTCCCAGGAATTATCTTCTCCTCATCCTCCTTTTTGAGAAGGCGTAGTGTAATATTTGTTCTGCGACTATAATACCATCCTCGCAGGTAATTACCCCCTCCTTTGGGGTTAGTTTAGTATCGGTTTTGTTGCTATGAGTTAACTCTCTCAGTCATTACTTCTTCCTTTGGAATGAAGAGAGTGTAGTATATGTTTGTTTGTTCGTTATAAGTTACTAGTAAAACTATGCTCGTCTGGTTGCATATTTATTAGTGACTTATTTTCACCTCTCCTGAACAGTGGTTGATATTCAAATAGTAAGTAGTAAAGCGCGTAAACACACACACACACACACACATATATATATATATATATATATATATATATATATAAACAATAATATGGTGCTTTTAAGCATTGCTGGGGTTGTATTATAAAATTGAAAATATAAACCATTATCAATGCAAGATTTATTTATTTATTTTTTTTACTTTAATCTTATTAATTTCGGAATAAAATTTCATCATCAGAGTTGACCAGTATTGTATCATTTAAAAAAAGAAAATTCATAAAAAAACAAACTTATTTCTTTTGTTACTAGATAAATGTCCTTGGTGCGATGTATCCACGCCAGTGTATTTTGGCGGTTATGAATTCAAATTCTGGTTGTCAAACGAAGAAGAGCGTTGGCTCGCTTGTAGTTGATAAAACTAATATGGGTCGTTCATTTAAAAGCATTGCTGGGGTTGTATTATAAATTGAAAATATAAACCATTATCAATACAAGATTTATTTATTTTTTTTTTTTACTTTAATCTCATTAATTTCGGAATAAAATTCCATCATCAAAGTTGACCAGTATTGTGTCATTTTTTTTTTCATCAAAAAAAACAAGAATAAACAAACTTATTTCTTTTGTTACTAGATTAATGTCCTTGGTGCGATGTATCCACACCGGTGTATTTTGGCGGTTATGAATTCAAATTCTGGTTGTCGAACGAAGAAGGGCGTTGGTTCGCTCGTAGTTGATAACAATAATATGGGTCGGTCATTTAAAAGTATTGCTGGGGTTGTATTATAAAATTGAAAATATAAGCCATATCAATGCAAGATTAATTTTAATGAAAGAAGAAAGATAAATATGTACGAATGCCAAATCTATTTCAACTTCGATTGTTCAATGCAAGGTGTACTCGGTAAAAACATGTTTATTTTTCTTTCCTTAAGCCAAGGCTTTTCAAAGATTAAAATCTCATAATCAGAGGAATAACATAGATGGATAAGTTGGCAGTGGAAAAGTCAAAATTCAAAATTTTTAAAAATATAAAGTAATGGAGAGTAAGAGTGTGCGTGTAAAAATTATGGAGTTTGATTATATATATATATATATATATATATATATATATATATATATATATATATATATATATATATATATATTAATAATGGAGTTTATGTATCTGTCTGTCTGTCTGTCTGTCTGAAGCCGAAACTCCAGTATGACTATTTTACTGAAACTAATCTTTTTGAAATTCTTTATATACTGTCATCAAAAGTCGTTCAGACACCAGATGGGTGTTGCCATTAACATAAGTCATTCCTTTAAACCTTCAATTAAATTCATATTTACAAATATACACTTATAACTGCTATTATCAAATTTACATATGTATTTACAATATTTTCCGATAAGGTTATATTAATAAACATTATTCATACAATTAATTAAAGCCATTTTCATCATAACCGGCGTGTTTTCTAAACCATTTCAACGCGAGTACTGTTAAAATTGCAAAGTCATTGGCTGTTTAATCAGTGGTGTCCTCCCTCCCTCCGGTAATTAAATATGGCGATCTGATTAAGCAGCCGATTGGCTGTTTAATCAGTAGTGTCCTCCCTCCCTCCGGTAATTAAATATGGCGATCTGATAAAGCAGCCGATTGGCTGTGTAATCAGTGGTGTCCTCCCTCCCTCCGGTAATTAAATATGGCGATCTGATTAAGCAGCCGACGTTAATATGGCACGTTAAATATGTAAACAACAACGCTGGTATTCACCGTGCCCAATTTTTCATTTTTAAAACCGTCCTAAGTTTGTTTATTCTTAGCCATTATGTTTTAAAACACGAATTTATTAAATCAAATTGTTTAATTAAAATAATAATTGATTTAAAAATTACTATATAAAAACGCGCGCGCGCACGCACACACCCACACACACACAGTTCAGGTAAACTTTTTCTTTCCGAGAATTAAAAAACTTTTCGTGTTTACTGTATTTGATTTCTTAATACTTTCATATCCAATATTATCATTTTTTCACGACCTCAACAGAATTTATGATTCCATGTTTTATTTATTAAAAAAAAAGATGTGATTTTTTTTCTTTAATGTCAACAAAATAAACTAACACATTGTACTGGAAAACTATACAACTGATTGTAGAATCAAATTATTTAATTAAAAAAGGGTCATTAAACACACACACACACACACGCACACACACACGCACACACACACGCACACACACACACACTGTGTTCACTGTATTTGATTTTTTTGTGCTTTTTCATTTTAGGACCCACGCTAACTTTGACCCCGTCGTTACAGTTAGGGTTAGGTGTTTTTTTTTCCTTTTTAATTAAAAATATTTACATGTATAGGGGGGGGGGAGATAAAAAAAATTGGGGGAAGGCGGTCAAAAAAATGTTTTTTTTTTTTCTTAACTAAACAATATTTCAATGACTGGTAATATAAAAAAATTGAGGGGGGTACAAAAAAAAATGTCTTTCTTTTTAAACTACAGGTCTTTCTATTTATGGGCGAGGGTACAACAAAAATCGGGGTAGGGTCGAATTTTTGTTTCTTTATTTTCAACTAAAAATAATCTTGGTCATAAACACAGATCAATGTCTAACCACCACAGAAATATGATTGGGGCTCCATTGGCTTACGCGTGAGCCTTCATTTCTGATGCGGCAGCGTAGCCAAAATATGCGACCGGAGGGAGCATATATTTGCTAGTATATATAAATGAAAGAAGAAAGATAAATATGTACGAATGAAAAATCTATTTCAACTTCGATTGTTCAATGCAAGGTGTTTGGTAAAAACATGTTAATTTTTCTTTCCTTAAGCCAACGCTTTTCAAAGATTAAAATCTTATAATCAGAGGAATTACATAGATGGATAAGTTGGCAGTGGAAAAGCGAAAATTCAAAATTTGAAAAAATATAAAGTAATGGAGAGTAAGAGTATGCGTGTAAAAATTATGGAGTTTGATATATATATATATATATGATAGGAATAATTAATATTGATATCCAATTAGCTTATCTAAGCTCATTTTCTGCGTACCTTCCATCAATTCTCTGCGGTATTTCTTCAACACTTGTTCCCATCTCGTTTTTTCGACCACTCGATCATATTTTTGATCTTTTGATAATGAGAGGTCCCGCTCTCGAAAATGAAAGTTTACCTTTTCCGGAACTTTTTAATTGCTTGACAGTAAACTTTTTTCTATTTACTGTTCTGGTATTTAATCTGTTTTACGTGAAATATTAATAAATTGATTTGAGATTCCATTCTTATTTTCTCTTCTCATTTATTTTTGTTCATCTGTTTCTACCTTCCGGTACCTATATCACATTGCCCCTGCCTCGGATTACAAACTTACATATATATATATATATATATATATATATATATATATATATATATATATATATATATATATATATATATATATATATATATATATATATAGTATTTACTTCAACAGTGATCAATACATGAGTAGAGGTTAGTAGTTCTATGAAAATATATCGATTGCAAGTCAGCTATACATAAATGTTCATGTTTCATTCCCGCGGAAAATATCAGTTTAAATGCATTTAGCTTACTTGCCATATATATATTTTGATACTATATATATATATGAACAGGGCTACCCGGTGTCGCCGGAGTCTTAATTTCATTAAAATACATAGAATATAGAAAAGTGAAACTGAACGATCTGCTTAATACTGTGATATTCTTGCTCACGAATATAAATAAAAATCCAGTTGGATGAATTTGATTATTTTAGTCAGAAAAATTCAATAATAATATATTAATTAATTAAAATTATTAAAAAAATAAATAAATAAATAAAAATAAAATAAATAATAATAATATTAATAATAAAATAAATAATAATGATATTAATGATAATATTAATTAATAATATTAATTATTATTATTGTTATTATTATTATGATGATGATGATGATGATGATGATGATGATGATGATGATGATGATGATGATGATGTAATAATTCCATTTTTATAAATAATGTTATAATAAAAACAATGTATTTTATTTTCAAAGGTCCTCATAAACATTCTTTCTTAACTTGTTTCTCTAAACGAAGTGTATGGTTTAGTGTAATTAAAGATGAATCCGAACTGAAAGTGATTCTGTAATTTAAAAGAAAACACTTTTTTTTTGTTTTTGTTTTGTAAAAATGCCGGAACGGAAGTTGATATTCATATTTTTAATGTATTTATTCGAGTCGAACACCATTGTTTAAAATAAATGCTTTTATTTAAAAAAAAAGGCTGAGTTAGGATAGATAGATTAAAATATAAAAAATCGACTATTTTTCTTTAATGGTGTAAATAAATAAATGTTTTATTAAAAAAAAAGGACCGATTCAAGAGCAGAATATTTTTTAATTTATTTTTAATTTCGCAAATAAACGATTTCGGAACTAGGTACGAAAGTAGATTAAGATATAAATAATAAATTTGTTTTTGATAAATATTTATTACATTGTTAGAAGTAAAACAGAATGACTTACCTGCGTGTAAAGGAAGCATGGATATTAACTCTTTAAATTACTTAATGGAATATGTGATGTATTATTTTGTTTAATTTTTTTACAATCTATGCGTTTTGTGTTTTAAAAATATTGTGAAACTGTAACAATAATAGTGTAAGTGTTATGAAAAAAATACAACAAATTTAACAGTCGTCTTAGACGTGCAATATGACACGGCGTTTGTAAAAACGGAAGCGTAATTTTTAACCAACGCAGAAGCTAGGTATGTGGTAATGTTTAGTCTGATATCGGTTAACATCATATGTTGCTGTGAATTTTAAAAGCTACCATGGCTTCATACTTTTTTCCACTTGTTTCCATAATAAACACTAATATTATATTATTTAACTATTATTTATCAATAATAAATTGAATCATGTATTATTACTAGTATTTGATATCGTTAGCTGAATTTGCTGCTAAGTAAAATTTGCTTCTGATACAGATGGTAGCCACCTGAAAAATATTCATAGTCTGATAAAGTATTTTCTGAAAGGAATTAATGGCATCGTTAAAAAAAGAAAAGTGGCTATTCAGAATAACATTTTTATTTCGTAGAAGAGAACGTATCGATGACAAAAGTCAAGAAAAACATCGGCTTTAGGTTATCACACACACACACCGAGGAGAGTTTGAATTACCTAAAACCAACACTAATTTGAATATTCGTACCTTGATGATAGCAAACATTGAGACTGTCATGTTTCTAGTATTTGAATTGACTCATTATCAATTTAAACATTGGGCTCTGTTTTTAGGAACAATGAAAAACAAGAGAAATAATTCTCTCTTTTAAAAGAGAGAATTATTTCCCTTGTTTTTCTATAAAGAAATAAAATTTCTATCCTTTTTTTGCCTTTAGCCAATAATTGATTTAATTTATAAACTTACTTTACTACCAAAAAGGACTCAAATCCAATGTAACAAATACACCCGTTCCATAAGTAATAAAACGTTGCTCATTCCATTCATAATTTTCAATCGCCTAATAATATTCTCCATCATGGAACTGACAACAATCCATTTATCTAATAGCCATTATCCTCAAGTTGCTTTTGGCCTTGATAAATGGTGACTCATTAATAAAAAAAATGCATGCCATCATTGTTGCCGATAGACTGTATCTTAGTCTTAACATTACGCAAAATAGAATCTCTTCTTTCGTGACTTTTTAATTTAATAACATTCTTAATATTCTTCTCTTGCGTTTATCCCACTGTTTACTCTGGCCGATGAGTCACTCTCTCTGTCGCCAAATAAAATGAATATTATTTATTTCACGATAATAAGTAATTTATAATTGTTTTTTTATGATCGCATTAGGTAATTTATAATTGTTTTTACAATTGTTTTTATTATTGTAAAACCTTTACTAATAAAAAAAAGAATCATTTACGTGGTGATCTCATTTTGGCCTACAATCTCCATAATCACCATTATCATCTCTCACGGGACTTACTATAGACTTCTGAACCTGAAAGAGGTCTGGGTGAGCATTACCAGAAACTATTTCACCGTCGATTTCCACTGAACTGGGGAAGGGCCACTTTCTCGATTAGAATCTGGACTTTTTTATTTTTATTTTTCTTATCTTTCTGTTTTTGCTGGAGATGGGGCATCCTACCGGATGCTAGACATTCACCGGCTATTTCAGACACTCCAGCCTAGAGATCGTTTTAAGATTCTAACCGCCCCTTTAAGTGCAGTTGTTTGCATTTCTCTTGCACTCGGTTCACCGGGTATACTCGCCAGATAGCTTTTGAAATTCTTTTTCATTAGTCCTGTTGCTTCTATAATTACTGGTATGATGGAGATTTTCCTAAGATTCCCGTTTCTTTCTTTTATGTCGTACATAAGACCTTGGTATTTCGTAATATTTTACCTTTCAGCTCTGTTCAATCCTGCATCATTAGGGACACTGACTTCAACTAGGGTTGCTACTTTCTCCCTTTTGTCCCATATTACGATGTCAGGTTTAACAGCTCCGTTTTCTAGATATGTAGCTGTAGGGATTGCATAGTCATAGTGGATGGTGTATAAATTATTTCCAACTGTTCTTTCTGGTACATGCTCCCAGGACTTACTGCTACACTGGATATCCAACTCTTTACAAATAGTCAAGTGAAGATATTAACACACACTCCGTTGTGTCGCATTGTATAATAGCCATCCCCCAGGAGAACCTTTCAACTGGGCGTCAGGTGGCTCACACTCTCTACTTCTGTGTGGCAGAGGACGCAGCAATTCTAGGGGAGTAGAAAGAGGACCATAGGCTTACTTTCAGCAGCCGCGTAACTTTCGCTTCCCTTATTTTGTCGTTTACTCCTCACATTCCATGAGCGATGTTTCTGACAAAGGGGAAAGAATTGCTGTTTTCTGGGTCGGCATCTATCCATCTAACACTTATCGTTGGCTAGTTTTTGACCTTGAAGTTTTTGTTTTTTTAGCTCCTTACATCAAGTGGCTTCATACCTTGTCTGCAGTGACTTCCATGAAAATGCTGGGTTTTTTTACCCCAAATTGGACAGGTGCTGAGCCACATTATCCTCCTCTGTGTAAATTTCTGCCTCTCTTTCCCCACATGACAATTTTGGCCAAATTTATTGAATTGAATTTTTAATTGTTTTTGTTACAATTTAACATTTAAATATTTTGTTTACATATAAGTTGACGTAATGAATACGAAGATTTGAGGTACCCACCGTCGACGTGTATTTCGACTAGTAAGTATGTTGAAATTAAAAGCAGTTTCACGGGGTTTTCATGTACCTAAGCACGTCGTTAATGGGGTTAGATGTTGGCGTCCTGCCTTCTGTTCTAGTATTTGCAAGCTATCTAGTGCAGGCGGTTCTCTGTGAAGTGATTGTAAGGTGCAAATCGCTCTGTGGAAACTCAGTGTGCAAGATGGCGTGACTGACAGAAAAACGGAATTGGGCTTTTCCGCTTGGCTTCGCCATCATATCTGAAGCCAGAAAATACGCCCCACCCCGTATTTTTCGTTTTTTTTGTTTTTAGTACAAATATGTCTTCCAGTTCAAAGTAGTTGGATTTCTACACCTTCTAACGGCCACATACTCAACCTATTTGTAAAATATTCAATGTCTACAATCAAATTAATTCGATGTGAGGGTGAAAATAAAATGAATTAAAAAATTGGAAAAAGAAATAGCAAACTAAACTAAACTAAAATAAAAATAATATATTAATGTATGTTTTTGCCTACGCCAGTTGAGGACCCATAACAAGTAGAGACAGACATAATTAGGCGGGAAAAAGGTGGTCGAAGTGAAGGAGCTACCAACGCGAACACACGACTTCGCGATCAGTTCCATAGTACAACTTTTAACTCACGAGGGCTAAATGTGGCACGAGGTCGAGCTGGGATCTGTTCTATCGTCGGTCGGAGAGGGGTTCTTCTTGACCGGGGCAATTTTTATTCCTTCATATAAAAAACGACCTTGTGTCTAACTTTGCGCTCGTGGAAAGGCACGTAAATAGCGACATTAAAAGAAACATATCTAATTGCCTCAGTCTAGAAGGAATTATTCCCAAATAAGACGTTTTTCCATTACAAATTAGGCATAAAACGCCTTAAGTGTTTGTTTAATCGTAGTTTTAAATCGACACAATAACTCATTCGTACAAACAACAATCCTTTTAATTATCACCTTCTGTCCATCATATACACCTCGACTAATCACCACTATACCGCATTTACTCTACGGACTACCTTACTTAAAATATATCCCTAAAGTTCAAGGATTTTTATGCACAATTTCGATTGTACTGATGAAAAGTGCGACAAAAAAAAAAACGAATAACAAATGAAATCAGCAGTCTATTAGTAATACTCTCCCCATCCTCTAGATGTGTAGAGAACCCACTATTTTCCGGTTTATTTATGACCGAAAACATGCAGGTCGATCTCTGATTAGAAATGGGGTTTAAAATTTGGGGGTCAAAGAAAATATGGATGTTGCCCGGAAGCGGATGCTGTCCTTCGAAGATAACTTCAATTGGAGAGGTATTGGGCAAAGATATAGTCAAGAATGGTAATCTGACTCACGCCAAAAAGTAATAAAAATGTAATAGGACCCAATCCCAGAACTAACTAAGAGAGAAGTAAGCGGTAACATAGCTGATGAATGCCGATACGCAAAACCAACGAATCTATAGGTTTGAATTAATTCACAAAATTATTTCCCATGAGTAAGTTCTAAGGGAGATTATTCATAAAATTTTTGTTTAATCTTCTATTATTTGCCCAAAATAAATAAATTGGCATATGTTAAACTTCTAATTGGTCCCCCGATTTATAAAATCGGGGGACCTATGTTTTGAGGTATTTCCGTCCGTCCGTCCGTCCGTCCGTCCGGATTTTTCTCCGCAACCATCCATTGAATTTCTCTGAAATTTTGCATGAAGTTGTAAATTTTGTCAGGTTAGAAAGTGACATTCTCCGATTTTTGAAAAAAAAATCTGGTTAGGCCCCCAGGGGGTCAAAAGGCCCCAAAATGGCAAAAAATGACATTTTTTGCACCATAACTTTTCATCCATCCATTCAATTTCTCTGAAACTTGGCCAAAATGTGGAACCAATTGTTCCTAATAGAAAATAAGTATTGCTGACCTTGGAAAAAATCTGGTTCGCCCCCCCCCCCCCAGGGGGTCAAAAAAACCCTAAAATGGCCCTTTTCTCCCATAACGTTTGATCCATCCATTCAATTTTTCTGAAACTTGGCCAAAATGTAGAGGCAATTGTACTGGATATAAAATGAGCATCCTTGACCTCAGAAAAATTCTGGTTGGCGCCTCCAGGGGGTCAAAGGGGGGTTGGGGTGTCAAAAATGCCCCAAATTGCCCAAATTTATTGCATTTTACACTCGCCACATCAAGTCACATACAGAGGGGGACCACGCATGTGCGGCTTGTTTAACTTTAAAGTTCACATATTACGAACCTTCAAATACGTCTTTCTGGTGATACCAGATCAGGCTGCCCTGTGGCTCCCTGAGACGAAATTCACCTACATTGACGTTTTTTTTTTTTTTTTTTTTTTTTTTTTTGTAAAACTTAATTATGTTCTACAAAACCAAAAACAAAAACAAAAACAACAGCCCCTCTCCCTTTCTCCCTCCCCTTTTTTATTTTATTTTTAGAACTTGAAGCATAAATCTTTTACTATAATGACCAGATTCGGCATTAAATAACCCCAAAAGGGTTGATATGCCGTAAAACAAAACTACCAAACAAAACTACCAAATACGTCTTTGATTTTTTCAACGGTCTATATTATGTTCCGTAATTTTTTAGATGAGGATAATTTGCATAATTTTGACTAATATTCTAATCTTGGTTGATATTTTTATAACGTTTTTCAGTTCGACATAAAGATTCTTAAGTTCGAGAAGATGCACCTGAAGAAGGTCGAAGGTTACTACAGACGCAAGCGTTTCAAGCTTATTGCTCTCATCAGTGCAGGAAAGTAACAATTTCAGACGGTAGGGAGGTGCGAACCTGGTTCTCAGAGTCAGCAAAAAATCTGCAAGCAGTCGCTATATCCACTCGGCCACCGGAAACTGTCACGTGATTAAAGGAAATTAAAATCTATATGTACCTAGAAACGGGCACTAATAGAAGACTAGTCGAGAGAGTGTTCGACGAACGTCTTCAAAACTTTGCATTAGCGCTTTTTGGCATCCCCAAGAGTGCCTGACTTAAAGGGGCTTATTATAATATTTATAAATAAATATTACATTATTTATACCTAAATTTGAGTTATATTAAGTAATACATATTTAGAAGGATGGGTACGTCAGTTTAGCAAAAATGTATATATATATATATATATATATATATATATATATATATATATATATAATTAGTAAAATACCTTTTCCAGGACGGGTATGAGCAATAAATATAGCATTAGTTTTAAATTTTAATGGTTTTTCTTTCCTTGGAGGGTATAGTAGCGTTTCGGTGGAACCTCCTAAATGGTAAAGCTGAAAAAAATATAGTGTGTCTTGATTTACTCACCCTGGTGCCTGGAATACATATTCCATAAAGATAAGTTCAATAGTTTCCGATTTTATCAAGCATATAAATATTATTGACGCTCACGCAGTACCCATCCTTCTAAACATGTATTACTTAATATAATTTAGAGTTTGATGTCGAGCAATTCTTTTCTCTATCAAGTTTTTGGTATAAAACTTATTTTACGTTTTTGGTAGGAAGGCGCGAGCCTGGGTGGGCGCACCCGCTAAATGGTAAAGATAGTGTGCTCATGTTATCCATCGTGTTGCCAAGAATATAATCCTGTACAACGAAATATATATATATATACACACACACACACGCGTGAAGTCAGTTAGACGCCAAGGAAACGGACTCGCAAAGTTCGAGAAACGATGTTAACAATTTAAATTGATTTCAGGTGAGCGTTCTTCACTGCCTTTCGAATTTCTCTTTGTTTCTCCAGCTTTTTTGTTTATTTGTTTTTGCCACCCAAAGAATAATTAAAAACGTTCGTGATACATATGGAACATATATTAATTTATTTGATTGAAAAAATACAAAGATATAATCAAGAAAAATAAAGTCTATTATTTTTAACAATTTTTGATATACACACATATATATATATGTGTGTGTGTGTGTGTGTGTGTGTGCGTGCGTGCGTATATGTATGAATATGCGTGAATGTGGATGTGTGTGTGGTATATATCTTAGCAAATCGATAATGGGATATACATTAGTTATTCTGAAGTTTTGCAGGAAGTTTAAGAGAAATCGTCTCTATTGTGTATCAAGTTGGAAGGTATGCAGAGGAAACACTATTAAAATGTTAAAAGGTTCGACCTTTATTGGTTAAGAAAGTTATTACACAAGATACATGCATATTATATCGAAAGGAAACGCAACACAGAATTGAGTTTCAGCTACGTCGGTGCAAGACGTTGCAACTCAGCATTAGTCTAAACAACCATTATCTCGTTGAAGTGTCGATAAACCATTTTTTGAGGGAAAAGGTCAGATTAGAGATATGTTTAATTTGTTCAGACTGAGGAATAAATTCAAGATATTGTATAGTTTTTTTTTTCGATTTAAAATTAAAAAAACTTTATTTCAAAATTTGGACAAAATAAGTTAATCACTTAAATTTTTTGAGTTGGTCGGACAAAAGTCTTTCAGCTGCAAATCTGTTGTTCAGTAAATGAGTACCATTTGTAAGCTCTACAAATAAATCTCGGTTAATTGTTTTACACAATATCGAGAAATCCTGATTCCTTATATATAACTGTATTACAGTCCATAGTTTTTTCAAATGTCCGGCTGGCTTGGCAGGCCGAGAGCAGGCTCAAGGCGTTTCCACGAATAATGGCGATAGAGAGGCGCTTGTAAAGCCAAGACAATTCGCAATCGTCTCCGGTGTTGCGCGTCAGTAATAGACCAGGGCTGCTGAGGAAGTCGCGTGTCGACTCGTCTCCACCGCGATCGGTTGAAATACAAATCTGTCGAAAAGATTGGCATATTTTAACCGCTTGTATAGTTATACTTGTTAAAATCTCTTTATCGATGAAATCCCTTTTCTTCCAAATAAGGTTTGAGTTCACATCTTTTGCTTTTTGAATTAATACATCACTGAGTAAAGAAAGAAGACGAACTATATTAATTATTATTATACTAAAACTGAATCAATCAACGTTTGTTTCCCGAAGGACTTTTGCCTTCACACTTTAAAAGCACAAAATACATGCTAAAGTATTCCTTAGTTTTGGGATTTAGTTATGGTTGAAAATTTCTGTTTTAATCGTAGAACGTTTTTCCGTCATTTATAATTAACTGAACAAGTCACCCATCTCTCTTAGCTATCTATGTATTTCATACGTCCCTCCTCCCACTGTTGTTTCATCTACCTTCGAACAGATGAATTTATCTAATTTATATACATGTGTCTGTACACACAACAAACACGTATATAAATAAGATGGCAAAATATTAAGTTTCTGTACATAATAATAATAATAATAATAATAATAATAATAATAATAATAATAAATACATAACTCAGAACACGGAAAGGCATATCACCGCAGCAAGAGACATCGTTCCAACGAGCAACTCGGTAAGCACCGACAAGAAAAGAAAAGTGGGGGGAAACAAGTACATCGACGCTTCAGTAGACTGACAAGAGAAGAAATCAACGAAAATAGCTGGGCATGGCTAAGAAAAGGGCACTTGAACAGAGAAACGGAATCTTTATTGATGGCTGTACAGAACAATGCGATTAGTACAAACTACTTCAAAGCTAAAATAGATAAAACCCAGAAAAACAGTTAATGCAGACTATGTGGAAAAAGAGACGAAACAGTAAATCATATAATAAGTGAATGCAGCAAGCTAGACTCAAAAGAATACAATGAACAGATGACTGCGTGGGCAAAGCAGTACACTGGGAACTGTGAAGACGATTGAATTTCGAATACGCAGACAAATGGTACAAACATAAACCAGAAACAGTACTGGAAAACGAAAAACACAACATCCTCTGGGATATGGATATACAACCAGACAAACTCATACAGGCAATGAGACCGGATGTTATAATAATTGACAAAAAGGAAAAACCTTGTCAAATCGTAGACTTCGCCGTTACAGCAGACAACAGAGTGAACATCAAAGAGACGAAAAAACAAAGTAAATACACAGAACTTGCCAGAGAACTAAAAGGAATATGGAGCACGAAGAAAGTTAGTATGATACCAATAATCGTAGGAGTACTAGGAACAGTCCCAAAAGGCCTGGCGAAAAGACTGGGATCGCTGAGACCATACAAAAGACGGCAATGATCAAAACAGCTGCAATCTAAAAGGAAAATACTCGAATGCCGTAAACCAACTAGCATAAATTACAAATGGTAATCAGTCACATGGAAGTACAAGAAGAAGAAATCAATGGTAAGCGGCTGTTATCGAAAAGAGGTAGAGAGTACTGGAAATCTGGGGACGCTTGTTGTCACTCAGACTCCAGGGAACACCAACGGCTGATGTCGGTGAACAATCACTGACGATGATCTGTGTAATAACTCCTAGTGAGTACAAATAATGATAATAATAATAATAATAATAATAATAATAATAATAATAATAATAACAATAATAACAATAATAATAATAACATAGAAGTAAAGAGACTTATCATTTTAGTTATGCAATAAGAAATTCTTAAGAGATGAATCAAAGTTTATGAATTTTCAAATGAAATCAAAGTAGTATAAATAGCTGTAGTTAACCAACGTGTCACGGATACATATAACATATAATTATTAATAAATAAATATTTTACTACCCATATATATATGTTTCGCGTTTTTACGCTCGTCAGTATGGAATTACGTAATACTATACGTATAATATATATATATATATATATATATATATATATTTAGATTTTTCACTTATAAAATAGATTATTCAGTGAAGACCGGGGTTGTGCCAATAAAAACAAGCTCGATGATACTCGATTACAGAGTACAGAGCATTTATATGCGATTTTATGAAGGCTTACCAAAGCATTCCTTTCAGGAGACCAATGATCACCATTAAAGACATTTTCTTACAAATATTATTTATTCAAATTAAATGTTTTTCTTACACGTGTTTCACTACCGAGCAGGTACTTGTTTGGCAGATCATCAGGGAAATTAAATGTTTGGAATAAGGGTTTCAACTGTCGACAATACACAATGTGGTGTTGCATTAGTTGAGGTCACTTAAGAGAAGAGGGAAAAAATAAAAATTAAAAAAACAAGAAAGTACAAAGATAAAAAGGAAAACCTAGAAAATGTCTTAGAAAAGTAGCTCGTGCATTATTTCTGCCAACAAGCAAATAATCGGTCCCAAATGCATTATAAAAACAAAACAAAAACGGAACAATGTGCGATAATACACTTTCACGTCGGGCGGCACAATGATGAAAAAATCTCTCCCCCCCCCCCCCCCAAAAAAAAACCTAAAACATTCAAGACACCGCTCACAAGTTACTATTCCAAGTCCCATACTATCAGTGGCTTGGAATGGTAACTTTACATTAACCTTTTTTTAGGTTGGTTACAAGGATGAAGACTTCAGTTACTCCACCACCCACCCTCATACAACGCAATTACCTGACATGTCTGCTACTTACGTAACTAATCAGCTCATCTGGGATCCTTAGTCCCTCTTTGTGGCAGAAGAAGAAAGGTAACAATGGAGGTAGAAATATCAGAAAGAGCAACTACATAATTTTGACAACAGTTTAGATGGAAGTAAGAATCGTTTAGTGACTAAATAAGCGAGTGGCTGCGCCGGCAGATTAGGTTGTTTAATAAAGATTTTTTCTATTTTATTTTTAATTTTATGTGTTTTCACACATCCGGACTCTCTTGAAATCGTTTAGTTTTGCATTTAGGGTTTGAAGAGGAATCTATTTATGAATTGTATGTTCGAGTGACCATGGTACGAATATTTGCATGCGTATATAAACTATCTCATCGACAAATATTGAATTCTTGGAATGCTCACCAGGAAAACACTAGATACTACTACCATCATACCTTTTCATCTTCAAATCAATAAAGTTGAACTTCAAATTAAAAAAGCTAAGTACTTGACAAAACTCAGTTTTAAATTAAAAGTGTAATACAATTTTGTCGCAGTAGTTTTTAATTTTAAGTTAAAATGTATAATACAATTTTAATCTGAAATTTAGAACTTACCAATTTCTTACTAAGTTGTGTTGATTTTAAGTTCGACCTTTTTTATTAGAAGTTCGACCACTTTATTATGTGAAGTTCAACCATTTTATTATTTAAAGTTCGACCATTTCATTATTTGAAGTTCAACCATTTCATTATTTGAAGTTCAACCATTTCATTATTTGAAGTTCAACCATTTCATTATTTGAAGTTCGACTGTTTTTTTTTAATTGCAGTTCGACTGTTTTTTTTTCCATAAAAAAACCCACTTTTCTTTTGAAAACAACCGATTTTTAGAGATTGGGGTCATAGGCCACATAAAGGAAGATTTATTTTAACAAGAAGTTTTAAATCAATCGGATTTTGAAAGCTTCTTTGGCGTAGCCTTTGATGTGATGTTTTTTTAGATATAAAAGGAGAGGTTTAAGTTGAAAGATGAAAGATATCGTGACAAAAGTCACACGTTAAAATACGTACAAAATAGTCGAAACACACGAATATTTTTATATATCTAATTATACCCAGTGCACTGTTCGATTCCATCTTTTAAAAATATTTTTTCTACCGATAAATTCGGATATTGAGTATGGCATACATTAATAGTTTCCAAAATAATTCGTTTTATTATTGGTTTTATTTCATGTTAAAGTTTTCCAAATGAAGTGCCATGTCGTATCGCTTCACTGTTGCATTCCTATGTTTCTTTTTCAAGAATTTCTGCCGAATAGGGATCTGATGAACTTACTGCACTTGTACTCATTAAACGAACATACCCTAGACCCACCCGACTAGCAGCAAAATCTCACACCTTCAGTGTATAAGCCCCTAGATTGAATCTGATAGCTTATTTCTTCGGACCACTTGCTTTCGGAATTCCCTCCCTGATCCTTGTTTTACCGACCGTACCTACATGCAAAAATGTAAATGTAATGTGAAAAAAACATATCGCTTCCTAACCAGCAACCTAAGTTGCCCCTATAAATATGTGACAGTATCAAAGTAACCCTCTACGTTTCAGTGGCGATAGGCTTTATTTGAGGCGAATAAAGTTGAACAAAAAAAAGAAAGAAAACAAGCAATATCAGTATAAGTATTGCATGATTGTTGCTGAACAGGACGTTAAACTGCATTGGACACCCTTGGGCAAAGGAATCTAAATACATCACCCAACTCAAACGACCACCCGAATTCCATCTTTCCCAACCTTTTCCAATTTTTAAAAATCTTTGTTTTTGTGAAATGTTTACTTCTTCTGAATGCCCTACTGCCCAACCATATAAGCTACTCAAACTGTCTACCCCGACCCGGTACTGGGTATGACTTTTAACTGCATCCAATAGTTAGGCCCTAATTTGCGCACTTTGGGAAATGTGGAATCATCTCTTAGTTACCATTGCAACGAGATTATCCGTGGGGAATTAGATAAACTACTACTACTACTACTACTACTACTACTACTACTAATAATAATAATAATAATGATAGCTATTACGATTACGAGATAGCTTGGGTTGTTACAAAAGTGGACTAATAAAATATAGGTTAAGATTGGAATGTACTTATTAGTGCGTATTTTGGAATTCAAGGCTAAATCTGTTTTCACGTGTTGTGAGTTAGTAATTGAATTAAAAAATAAACATTTTGCTTTGTTTTTGTTTTTACACATTCTTTTTTTCAACAACAGTTTTGATAAATATGGGCAGGTTCGAAAAAACGGCAGATAATAGATGTAATAATCTATTATCTGCCGTTTTTAGCGACGGCACCATGTGCTTTACTCCCCAGTGGAGTTCCGACAGGGAGCTCCACTGTATATAAAGAAATGAGTACTAGCATGATAATGTCGACATAAGTAAATAAAAATAATAAACGTGTAATCCTATGAGTTTCGAATCTTCATTTGTGATCAAACCTGCTGTAAGAAAATACTTATCAAATGCTATACGAAATGGCTGGCCGAAACAAAAAAATGGTTCTGATTTTTAGTTGTATGTAACGTGGCATCGCCAACAAAGAAAATGGTGTCGGGACACATAATCATGAGAATAAACGTCCCGCATAACCATTTGGGGAACTGTACAGACGTTCGTATGTGGTGCCTGTAATGAGCATAATGGCATCACGTTACACCATTACTCCCAGGTCCATTCTAACCCGGAGTAGTAGTGCCTACCAGGGTCCCATTTATGGGTTGAATAGAATCTTTTATTTGTAGATTATTTATTTACAAAATATATGCCTACACAATAAATAAATAAATATTTGAAGATATTAAGAACTTTTATCAAAAATGGCTGAATTCCCCATGGTTGATATGCCGTAAAACACAACTAAACCAAAAGAGCGGTAATGCTTGGGATAACGGCTCCTATTCGCCTAAGGAAATGGGTTTGGAGTATTATGTGTGTATGCATGTATGCGACAAAGAAAAAGAAAATAACCGAAAGATGTTTAAACCCAAAATGATTTAATGCTGTTCTTTATTAAAACTTTTTACATGAGCTATTATTTAAAAACAAAAAAGAGAAGGAAACCACAACAGCGCGTAAGAGAAGATGAAACAAATTACTGCTTCGTGTTATCTATACAACAAGAATCCAACTGCCTGTATAATCTGCTAGGAACGAAGAATCGGACCACCGTAGTGTTGCACCAGGTGGCGTAAGAGAGACTGAACATTTCCGTCCATCATTAAGTCTATGCTTGTTGATTTATGCTGGGGTGTTAGGCGAAACCGTGGAGGGCGTGTTTTCGATGCCCGATCTGTATTGCGTCGAAAAAGAAAATCACTGATCCAATTCATGGGCTTTTTAAAAAGATTTTTATGTGAACGTGGCTTCCTGTTAAATTTACGACGTCACGTCCGGTACGGATGACCACAAATAAAAAAAAAACTTTTTGTTTATGCGATTTTCATAAATTAGTTTTGTTTATGCGATTGTTTTTATTAGTATTGTTCCTTCGGCGGCGGCGTACGAAAAACAATTTTTTGGGGAAACATTTTATATGAGATTAGAAAATGTTATGAAGTGTAATAAAAATAACGTTATTAAGAAGAAAAAAAGAACTTTCGGTTGATAATTTGCTAACATTAATTCAATACAAAGTCATGTTTTCAAAAAAGGGAACTTTTGGTTGATAATTTGTTGGTCAAAATTAATTCCATAAAATGTCATTTTTTGTCAGATATTTAAAAAAAAATGACTTTCGGTTGATAATTTGTTTGTTAAAAGTAATTCAATAAAATGTTTAATTATTGTAGCATATGTTTTTATTTATTTCAAACATTTACATTAATAAGAAAATGTGTATTTTCAATGGAAATAGTATTTGTTTATTACTACATTAAACTAAAAAAAAATAATTAAACTGCTAAGCTTAAGTTTGGAATTTCATGTTCTTTGGTCTGCTAAGCTTATTGTTATTATTAAACTATAATTCGAAGGAACAGTACTTATAAATCGCATAAACAAAAAAGGCTAACAAAAATATTTTTTTTCATTTGTGGTCATCCGTACCGGACGTGACGTCATAAATTTAACAGGAAGCCACGTTCACATAAAAATCTTTAAAAAAAAGCCAATTCATGTTCCATCTTCTTATTTTGCGCATGCGCTCGAATATAATAACTTGATCTTTTAATTTTTGTTCGATACATTTCTGTATACTCTGCGACTTGTAACTCTTTATTTAAGCGGTTAATTTCATATATTTAAAAAATTATTTCGCTTAGGACGTCTGGGACAAGGCCGCGATCTTTGAGTGCTCTCATCGGCTCATTCATTGCATAATATGTGCGCTTGTTTTAGTAGAAATAGATCACACACCTGTTACACATTAATTAATTTTGTTTTATTTTCTTCAAACGTTCCCCTGATAGATTCTCACATTCGTATCCTATCCTAGCCTGACGATCTGGTTTCATTCCGTTGAGCCAAACTGTCGGTTGATCGCTGAAGCTGAGCAGCAGTTTCAATATCTCCATAAGTCAACTGGGGAATTCTTCGTTTTTGTTTTTCTCAATTGCAAAAACTAAAATTAAACAAACAAAAGAAAAGGGAGTTCTTTAAACTGTAGTAATGCCAACATGTCGGTTCTATTTTGATATGTTGGCATATCGTTGTCTTTATTTCCCGATACTAGGTTTGATGCGACCAGGTACCCCAATAAGAGGCTCCGTACGTAAGTATGTCAGTTTAAGTTCGAAATACCATGTTTCCTTTGCTAAACGCGCAAATTGAATGGACGCATCTTATTTTTAATGCGTTCAAGTATCTCTATTATAAGAGACACTGTACGTCGATCAGTCTGTCAGGCTTATGTTAGAAAGTAGCATTTTCTTTGGTCTGTCAGGCTTAAGTTTGAAATTTTCTTTTCTTTGCTTTGTCAGGCTTATGTTTGAAATTTTTATTTCATTGGTCTGTCAGGCTTAAGTTTGAAATTTCATGTTATTTGGTCTACTAAGCTTAAGTTTGGAATTTCATGTTCTTTGGTATGTCAAGCTTAAGTTAGAAATTTCATTTTTCATTGTCTGTCAGGCTTAAGTTTGAATTGGCGCAGGTTATATTTATTGCGTCCAAGGATCTCTATAAGACCGACAGTCTTCTTCTTGGGTGTTATTTTCACAAAGTTTTTTTTTTTAAATAGTTCACCCCAAACAGGGCAGGTCACCACTGTAGACGTAAGGGGCTACTGAGAAAAAAAGGGAGAAGGTTGTGGGGATGGGGTCCACCTACATTCGGATCTGCACAGCGAGATGTCTGTTTACATTAGTTCTAAATTTCTGCATGTCAGTACTGTCGGGGAAAGAGAGGACAGGGAGGGAGTTCCAGAGGCCAGAAGCACGAGAAAAGAAGATATTTGAGAAGAAAGCTCTCCCGCATCTGGCGACCTCCACAGTGAATGGATGGGATTTAATTGATTGTCGAGTTGGTCTAGTGAATTTACGTCGAGGGGGCACCAGAGTAGCCAATTCATCGGAGCATAATCCATTGAAGTATTTGTAAAACAAGCACAAGGATGCTACATTGCGGCGATGGGGCAGGGACTGGAGCTTGGTTGACAGTGAGAGACCTATTAGGTTGGCGATTCTTTTTTGGATCTTATCAAAGAGGGAGAGACTAGTGGATGATGCACCATCCCATATGTGGAAACAATACTCCATGCATGGGCGGATGGTGGCTTTGTAGAGATACAGGATAATGTCAGGTGTGAGGAGTTTACTAGCACGGTAGAGGGAGCCAACCTTCCTTGCGGCAGGGTTGGCAATGTCTTCAATGTATTTATTCCAATTCATGTTACCTGTGAAGGTTAGGTCGAGGGGTTGAAATGATGAACTCTCAAGTAGGGTGTTATTTGCAATGAAAATCGGTGGTTGGAGAGGCTTCTTGTAGTTATTGAAGGAAAGGAGCTTTGTCTTTGCGGCATTAAAAGTTACCAACCATTTATGGCTCCAATCCACTACACCCTGGAGGTCATTTTCTAAGAATTCAGCTATTGCCTCGGATATGATCGCGTCTGTTTTGCGAACATGGCGAGAGTAAAACGTGGTGTCGTCAGCAAATAAACCAATCTCAAACTCTATGTTATCAGGGAGATCGTTTATATAGATCAGTAACAATAAAGGTCCAAGGATAGATCTCTGGGGTACACCAGCATTTATGTCATGTTGCTTAGATGAACGGCCATCGAGGAGAACCTGAATTTCTCTTTTGGTTAGGAAGGATCTAATTATATTAAGTAATTGCCCAGTAATACCGTATGAGCGTATTTTCAGGAGAAGCCCTTTATGTCATACCTTGTCAAAGGCCTTGGATATATCAAGCGCTACTGCCCTAGCTTCTCCTGCCTTGTCGAGTGTATGATACATGCATTCAGAGATGACCGTTAGGATGTCTGCAGTAGATCGTGCTTGTCTAAATCCATACTGGTGGTCAGAAATAAGTTTAGCATTAACTAAGTGTCGTACTATGGCTAGATTGATTAAGGATTCAAAGATTTTAGCAAAGATCGACAGTAGACTGATTGGGCGGTAGTTCTGAGGATCGGTTCTATTCCCAGAATTTATGTAGACTGGTACCACAGAGGCAATTTTCCAGCTATCGGGGAAGCAAGATTCAGCTAGGCATTTATTGTAGAGTTTGGAGAGAACAGCTGCACATTCCAAGGTGAACCATTGGGGAGAGTGGGGTTTGCTAAAGAATTTTAGCATGGGAACATAGCCTTCAATGCCTGCTTTGACCCATTCAGTTAATTCATTTGCACACTGGTCAGCAGGGAGTGCGAAGGTTTCCCTCCATGAGGCGTCGTTGATGTGATCTCTGATTGACTCAAAATCAGCCTGCTCGTAGTATCTCGTTATTTTAGGCAACGGTTCATCAGCTTATGAACGACTTTTTAGAGTGATATGTATCATTAAAACAATGTGATCAGCATTCCCGAGTGGGCTTAGAGCTTTCGTCACACAAGCCTCGGGCAGTGAGGTCAAGGAAAGGTCTAGAAGTGAGGCTTGTTGGTCTACTCGATCGGGGATGCGGGTCGGAAAATCGACAGTCTGAGAGAGGGAGTGAGCTAAGGAGAAATTATACGTATAGTTGCCGGCCGCGTCAGTAAGGCTGGAGAATCCCAACCAGTCATGGTGGTGTACATTAAAATCCCCAAATACATGTATCTGGGCATTCGAGTCAATTGAGAGTGCTCTATCTATGCTTTCATAGACATTATTTAGCAGAGTACAGTCCTGGGTCGAAGGGGAACGGTATAAGAAATATAAGTAAATGACACTGTGATGTAAAGTCAATCTAAAGCACATGTAATCTTGGTCATCTGATTCTAACCTATGTTCTCTAGTAAGGGGGAGGATGTTCCAAACATTAACTCCTAGTCCGTACATATGTTTGTCAGAGTCTTTACGGTAGAGTGGGAGGTAGTCAGTCATTTCAAAGTGGTGAGAGGAGATTGAGGATTGAAGGTTAGTTTCACTTAGAGCTAAGATATCCGAGGAGTTTGTAAGGAGAAAGGTTTCTACGTCGTTGATATTGGTTCTAAGTCCCCGGATATTTGTGAATGCGAGCCTCAAGGGCGGAGGCGAAAGTGTTTTTTGTTGGGTGTCTGGTTTAGGTTTGATTTGATTTTAGCGCTACCCAAGAGTTTGGGCTCCTGTCCTGTCAGTCGGAAACAGCAGTCAGACAAGCTGTCTAACCTGTACCCTCAACATGTCGGAACAAGAGAGACTCAGACTGGTCATGTAAGACTTAGTGACGAAAAAACTTTCCCCAAGTTGCCCAAATAGAGAGAAAGAGAAACGGTGTTCATTGTCCTTGTAAGGAAGCAAGGCTAGGCATTGAGTGTTTAGAGGCGTCCTAGCTCTGGTACCTCTGCGCTTGGCTAATAGACAAAGAATGAGTGCAAGGGCCGGCGACAGGCAGAACCTATCTACTTCTTAAAAGGGGTAAAATAGCCTGCGCTCGCGTACTAGTCAGGTATTTCCTAGCCCCCGCAGGTTTGAAAAAAAAAAGAAAAAGACTTCTATATATATGTAGATATGTAGATATAATAAGTTCGTTGTATACTAAAGAGGGAACAGAAAGTTGAAGATAGGTTTCCCTCTCACAAGTAAGTACAAATAAGAGAACGGCCGATGTAACCTCCGATACGATTTGTCGAAAGCTGGATTTTTTCTGTCGAACTCGGGAATATGTAATCCATATTATATCAGGACACTATTCAGGAGCGACTGAACTTTTTCGGGCTTCTACACAAGACATGAAAATATAATGACCAAGAACTATGTGAATGAAAATCTATGTAAGTGTGGAAACATATACAAAGGTGATACATGCCACTCACTCAATGTAAGGACAGAAGAACATCAAAAAGCTGACCACATATGGAGGGAAAAGGTAACCTTTGTGCGACGAAGTAAAACTTATAGACAGATAAGAACGATGGAGAATAACACGTCTCAAAGAAACAGCGCATATGTTGGGCGACTATGCCTCAACCTCTTAGTAGACCTATTATATAATGTCATGCAATATGAAAACCAATAACTATAAATAGTTGATTAGAACACCATTAATATATATATATATATATATATATATATATATATATATATATATATATATATATATATATATATATATATATATAAGCTTGTATAAAAATATATATATTTGCGTATAGACTTTTTATAATCCCCAAAATTGTTTCAAATTGCAAGCTCAATGAGGTTATGTTACAAGCTTCAGAGCATATATACTTTTTAGTTATATTCCAACGACAAAGGAAGAATCAATCCATTACTATAATTTTCATTTATTTATTTTTCTCAATTTCCGAATTCGACGAATACCTGTATTTTTTCTTTTCGTCTTACAAACAAAATTTATATTTATTTTTTTTACATTTTTTTCATATCTTACGCGCGTTTCGCAACTTAGTCAAGAAAAGTATATATTTTTTTATTTTAACATCGCTCATGATCATAAAAATTGTTCATTTAATAATCATAGAAAAAACATCAATCCAAAACAGAAGAAATGAAGATGAGAAAAGCCTAAGAAGAATGATTGGTAAAAACCATTACAAGTTAAAAGACACGAAAAAACTCATATCAAAAGTTGGCATATATCTTGAATCCCCACACCCAACTAGAAACCTTAAACGATTTTCACGTCATCATATAGGATCCAAATTCAGTCGAGCTAGTTCTAGCTAACTTTTTCCAAAACAGGACACCGATGGGGAAAAAAAACTCCACAAAAACGTTGAAAATCCCAATTGATAAAATATTGTTAAACCTACAATTGAATAATAATTATTAAAAATGTGATACTACATAAAATCTTGATACGAAAGTAAGGTTAGCCTTGAATTTCATCGAACGTAAATAGCAAACTTGCAATCACAAAGATTTTTACTTGATGCCTAAATTCTAATCAATTTTCGCCGAAAAGTGATAGCATGTGTAATTGAATCATCAATCAATCTTTTCGTGTCGTCCTCGTGCGCCCCGGACGTCCGTAGAATGAAAATATTTAAAAGAACAGCAACAATATATAATAGATAGAAATATTCAACTGTTGAATTTCCACGAGCACCGCTAGTCTATATAATAATATGCTCAGGTATTTCATGTTCGTACGTACGTTATCACCTTTCACACACATTAAAAAATGAGATCGTCCGATCAGCAAAGATGGCGATTAATCCGATGTCGCTCAAGTAAACAATTCTGACTTTACCAAATTTAAAACAATTATTTTCAAAATCAGATTACAATTTTGAATAAATACATTTCCAAAAGTGACATTCATTTTATTGATTTGAACAATATTTAACTGATAGCTATTTTTACGGGGGGAAAAGACAGAATAGTTATTGTTTTAAATAGAATCAAATTGCTACAATTTTAAAGAAATAAAGACAGAAAAAACACCGACATATTCGTTTTATTTATTTAAAGAATATTTAGCTGACAATGACAATTATTTTTACGGAAGAGATTTATTATTTCATAAGGAATATTATTTTATCAGTAAGATTGATGTCGAAAGCACCGTGGGATTTCCACGGGTTCCCGCTAGTCTGAATACTAGTATCACTATATACGTACAGGTTTGATTAGATTTCATCTAAAATAGACGTGTATTAATATATTTTAACATTCAATTCTTATTATATATAGAAGATTATTCGCGAAAGATGCTGCTACGAAGCATTAATTCGGCATTAGCTAGAGTTGTAAATTGTGTCATATTTCTAATTTATCAAATCTGTTGAATAACCAGTATTTCGAAATAGATCTGTTTTTTCGGAGGGAAATTAAGAAATCTGAGTTCAAAGTTTGCTTTTGTTGACGTATCTGTTGTTATTGGATAAATCAGTTCAAATCCAATGCTTTTAAACAGAGACGCCGTGTGTAGCTGTTGGTTGAAGATAGTATCATGTATGTATGTATTTATGGTTCAATTCAATTCTCATGATTTACCTTCTCTCTGAGGCGTCTATACCAGGTAATGCCGATGGGGCTGCTCAGGCATTTTTGTAGGCCAGAGTGCGCTTATCCTAGTGTACTGGCTTCTCAAAATCACACCTGACCTTGTGGCTAACCTCTTGGCTAGTGGATAAATAATATATAGTCATAGATGAAAACTGATAAAATATTTTCTTTCACATTTGAGCATAAATGCTCTGTGTGTGTATGTCAGTTATTTATGAGCGTGGAATTAAGAATTCGGTGTTGATTTGTAATCTGTTATTCATTTGTGGGTTGAGTGTGGCAATAAGTATCGCCCCCTTAATTCTTAGATCACCAACCACACTTATTTCAGTAGACGCGATTCTTGAATCTCTCGTGGCCCCGTGGACTAAGTGAACGTTTAGAGACACAAGGTGTCTCTATGAACCGGGTTCGCGCCTCGTAACCATCTGAGATTGTTATTTCTCAGACGGTCACGAGGCGCGAACCCGGTTCACGTAGACACATTGAATCTCTAAGCGTTTACTTAGTCCACGGGGCCACGAGAGATTCAAGTATCGCGACTACTGAAATAAGTGTTGTTGGTGATCTAAGAATTAAGAAACGACGTCGTACGTAAGTAAAATATTAAAACAAGATTTAATATTATATAAAAAATTTTTTTTTTTTAAATTACTCAATACTGGTCACCCCTGAAGAAGGAATTTTATTCCGTAATCGATAGGATTAATGTAAGAAAAAAAAAAATTAATCTTGTATTGCTAATTTGGCTTTTATTTCAGTTTTATTAACTTTCCATGCAATACTTTAAAACTTGAACGAAAAACACACACATTACTCGACAGCGTGCCAACGCATCCCTCGTTCGACACCGGTTTTTGAATCCTACCCGCCATTTCATAACAGCAAGGCGATGACGTCGTACCATCAAAGACGTTTATCAAATTAACAAAGAAATAAGTTTCTTTATTCATGTTTTTTTAGGAAAAAAAAATGACTCAATACTGGTCACCCCTGAAGAAGGAATTTTATTCCGTAATCGATAGGATTAATGTAAGAAAAAAAAATTTAATCTTGTATTGCTAATTTGGCTTTTATTTCAGTTTTATTAACTTTCCATGCAATACTTTAAAACTTGAACGAAACACACACACACATATATATATATATATATATATATATATATATATAGAAACAAATGGTGCTTAAGAAAGCTAAACAGATGTCTAATTTGCATAATAAGCTGATTTAATAAACACTGCCCGGTATTACTAATTCACAAATGTATTGCATTTAAATTTGTATGCGAATGACATAACAAATAGCCGCCATATTTTTATATGAATTGCTAAAAATACCAGTGCATATCTTTTACAAATACAATTAATTTTCAAGGGATAATATCATGCGAAGTATAAATAAGTAAATGTTCATTTACTTCAATAGTTTAAAAAATAAATTACTTTTTACTTTCATTTAGTAAATCAGAAAAAAGTTAGAGATAAAAATCTGAAACAAAACTTTCTTAATAAAATTATTATTTGTTTTCAAAATTGTATTTCTTTAAGAGGGTCTTTAAGTAACACCATGCACAGTGTTGTGCAGTGCAACTGATAATAATTCGAGTTAGGGTACGAACATTCACGTTGACCTTGAGACTTTATGGAATAGCCAAGACAAGTTCAAATCCAATCAGATCTACGTGAAAGGTATAAACCCTACATTTCGCTACGGTTGTGAGGGAAATTATCAGCTTTTAATTTCAATTAATTGTTTAAAATAAATTGTTTATCGTAGGTGTTGTTTTTCAACATTGACCCACAAATAACTTTCAGTCTAAGCATTTTACTAACACTATTTATCAAGTTTTTTTGTTTTGTTAAACTTTTGTTAACCTCAAAATCTCAAAGGCAAGTGGTCGATAGAAAGAAGCTATTAAGGTAGAATTCTTTCTAGAATCAAGGACCTTTACAGTAAATGGGCAGGATTTTGCTGCTGTCAGGTGGGTCGAAGGTATTTTCGTTCAGTTTGAACGTTGGACTCTTGGGAAGGATGTCATAAACAATGGCAATCAAGGATGGAAATAATTTCTTATAATTGTTAAAAGAAAGTAGCTTTGTCTTCCTAGTATTGGATGTGATCATCTATTTTTTGGTCCCATTAATGTCAGACACTCGTTGATTTGATTTGAGTGAAAACAATTTTTTATACATATCCTACGATAAAGTAGCTTTGTCTTGTTAGCATTGGATGTGATCATTTATTTTTGATCACATTAATGTCAGACACTTGTTGATTTGATTTGAGTGAAAACAATTCTTTTATACATATCCTAGGAGTAAAGTAGCTTTCTCTTGGTAGCATTGGATGTGATCATCTATTTTTGGTCTTATTGATGTCAGACACTCGTTGATTTGATCTAAGTGAAAATAATTTTGTATACATATCATAGGAGTAAAGTAGCTTTCTCTTGGTAGCATTGGATGTGATCATCTATTTTTAGTCCCATTAATGTCAGACACTCGTTGATCTGATTTGAGTGAAAACAATTTTGTATACATATCCTATGAGTAAAGTAGCTTTCTCTTGGTAGCATTGGATGTTATCATCTATTTTTTATCCCATTAATGTCAGACACTCGTTGATTTGATTTGAGTGAAAACAATTTTGTATACATATCCTATGAGTAAAGTAGCTTTCTCTTGGTAGCATTGGATGTGATCATTTATTTTTGGTCCCATTAATGTCAGACACTCGTTGATTTGATTTGAGTGAAAACAATTTTGTATACATATCCTAGGAGTAAAGTAGCTTTCTCTTGGTAGCATTGGATGTGATCATCTATTTTTGGTCCCATTAATGTCAGACACTCGTTGATTTGACTTGAGTGAAAACAATTTTTATACATATCCTAGGAGTAATGTAGCTTTGTCTTGGTAGCATTGGATGTGATCATCTATTTTTGGTCCCATTAATGTCAGACACTCGTTGATTTGACTTGAGTGAAAACAATTTTTATACATATCCTATGAGTAATGTAGCTTTGTCTTGGTAGCATTGGATGTGATCATCTATTTTTGGTCCCATTAATGTCAGACACTCGTTGATTTGATTTGAGTGAAAACAATTTTGTATACATATCCTATGAGTAAAGTAGCTTTCTCTTGGTAGCATTGGATGTGATCATCTATTTTTTATCCCATTAATGTCGGACACTCGTTGATTTGATTTAAGTGAAAACAATTTTTTATACATATCCTAGGAGTAAAGTAGCTTTCTCTTGGTAGCATTGGATGTGATCATCTATTTTTAGTCCCATTAATGTCAGACACTCGTTGATTTGATTTGAGTGAAAACAATTTTGTATACATATCCTATGAGTAAAGTAGCTTTCTCTTGGTAGCATTGGATGTTATCATCTATTTTTTATCCCATTAATGTCAGACACTCGTTGATTTGATTTGAGTGAAAACAATTTTGTATACATATCCTATGAGTAAAGTAGCTTTCTCTTGGTAGCATTGGATGTGATCATTTATTTTTGGTCCCATTAATGTCAGACACTCGTTGATTTTATTTGAGTGAAAACAATTTTGTATAAATATCCTATGAGTAAAGTAGCTTTCTCTTGGTAGCATTGGATGTGGTCATCTATTTTTCGTCCCATTAATGTCAGACACTCGTTGATTTGATTTGAGTGAAAATAATTTGTTATACTTATCCTAGGATTAAAGTAACTTTTTCTTGCTAGCATTGGATGTGATTATCTATTTTTGGTCTCATTAATGGCAGACACTTCGTGATTTGATCTGAGTAAAAACAACTTTTTTATACATATCCTAGGAGTAAAGTAGCTTTGTCTTGCTTGAATTGGATGTGATCATTTATTTGTGGTCCCATTAATGTCAGACACTTGTTGTTTTGATTTAAGTGAAAACAATTTTTTATACATATCAAAAGAGGTAAAGTATCTTTGTCTTGTTAACATTGGATGTGATCATCTATTTTTTATCCCATTAATATCGGACACTCGTTGATTTGATTTAAGTGAAAACAATTTTTATACATATCATAGGGGTAAAGTAGCTTTCTCTTGTTAGCATTGGATGTGATCATTTATTTTTTATCCCATTAATGTCGGACACTCGTTGATTTGATTTAAGTGAAAACAATTTTTTTATACATATCCTAGGAGTAAAGTAGCTTTCTCTTGGTAGCATTGGATGTGATCATCTATTTTTGATCCCATTAATGTCGGACACTCGTTGATTTGATTTAAGTGAAAACAATTTTTTTATACATATCATAGGAGTAAAGTAGCTTTCTCTTGGTAGCATTGGATGTGATCATCTATTTTTTATCCCATTAATGTCGGACACTCGGTGTATTTGATTTAAGTGAAAACAATTTTTTTATACATATCCTAGGAGTAAAGTAGCTTTCTCTTGGTAGCATTGGATGTGATCATCTATTTTTTATCCCATTAATGTCGGACACTCGTTGATTTGATTTAAGTGAACACAATTTTTTATACATATCAAAAGAGGTAAAGTATCTTTGTCTTGTTAACATTGGATGTGATCATCTATTTTTGATCCCATTAATATCGGACACTCGTTGATTTGATTTGAGTGAAAACAATTTTTATACATATCCTAGGAGTAAAGTAGCTTTCTCTTGTTAGCATTGGATGTGATCATTTATTTTTTATCCCATTAATGTCGGACACTCGTTGATTTGATTTAAGTGAAAACAATTTTTTTATATATATCCTAGGAGTAAAGTAGCTTTCTCTTGGTAGCATTGGATGTGATCATCTATTTTTTATCCCATTAATGTCGGACACTCGGTGTATTTGATTTAAGTGAAAACAATTTTGTATACATATCCTAGGAGTAAAGTAGCTTTCTCTTGGTAGCATTGGATGTGATCATCTATTTTTTATCCCATTAATGTCGGACACTCGTTGATTTGATTTAAGTGAAAACAATTTTTTTATACATATCCTAGGAGTAAAGTAGCTTTCTCTTGGTAGCATTGGATGTGATCATCTATTTTTTATCCCATTAATGTCGGACACTCGTTGATTTGATTTAAGTGAAAACAATTTTTTATACATATCAAAAGAGGTAAAGTATCTTTGTCTTGTTAACATTGGATGTGATCATCTATTTTTGATCCCATTAATATAGGACACTCGTTGATTTGATTTGAGTGAAAACAATTTTTATACATATCATAGGAGTAAAGTAGCTTTCTCTTGTTAGCATTGGATGTGATCATTTATTTTTGATCACATTAATGTCAGACACTTGTTGATTTGATTTGAGTTAAAACAATTTTTTAATACATATCCTAGGAGTAAAGTAGCTTTCTCTTGTTAGCATTGGATGTGATCATCTATTTTTTATCCCATTAATGTCGGACACTCGTTGATTTGATTTTAGTGAAAACAATTTTTTATACATATCCTAGGAGTAAAGTAGCTTTCTCTTGGTAGCATTGGATGTGATCATCTATTTTTGATCCCATTAATGTCGGACACTCGTTGATTTGATTTTAGTGAAAACAATTTTTTATACATATCCTAGGAGTAAAGTAGCTTTGTCTTGTTAACATTGGATGTGATCATCTATTTTTGATCCCATTAATATCGGACACTCGTTGATTTGATTTGAGTTAAAACAATTTTTATACATGTCATAGGAGTAAAGTAGCTTTCTCTTGTTAGCATTGGATGTGATCATTTATTTTTGATCACATTAATGTCAGACACTTGTTGATTTGATTTGAGTGAAAACAATTCTTTTATACATATCATAGGAGTAAAGTAGCTTTCTCTTGGTAGCATTGGATGTGATCATCTATTTTTGGTCTTATTAATGTCAGCAACTCGTTTATTTGATCTAAGTGAAAATAATTTTGTATACATATCATAGGAGTAAAGTAGCTTTGTCTTGCTAGCATTGGATGTGATCATCTATTTTTGGTCCCATTAATGTCAGACACTCGTTGATTTGACTTGAGTGAAAACAATTTTTATACATATCCTAGGAGGTATGTAGCTTTGTCTTGGTAGCATTGGATGTGATCATCTATTTTTGGTCCCATTAATGTCAGACACTCGTTGATTTGATTTGAGTGAAAACAATTTTGTATACATATCCTATGAGTAAAGTAGCTTTCTCTTGGTAGCATTGGATGTGATCATCTATTTTTGGTCCCATTAATGTCAGACACTCGTTGATTTGACTTGAGTGAAAACAATTTTTATACATATCCTAGGAGTAATGTAGCTTTGTCTTGGTAGCATTGGATGTGATCATCTATTTTTGGTCTCATTAATGTCAGACACTCGTTGATTTGATTTGAGTGAAAACAATTTTGTATACATATCCTATGAGTAAAGTAGCTTTCTCATGGTAGCATTGGATGTGATCATCTATTTTTTATCCCATTAATGTCGGACACTCGTTGATTTGATTTAAGTGAAAACAATTTTGTATACATATCGTAGGAGTAAAGTAGCTTTCTCTTGGTAACATTGGATGTGATCATTTATTTTTGGTCCCATTAATGTCAGACACTCGTTGATTTGATTTGAGTGAAAACAATTTTGTATACATATCCTATGAGTAAAGTAGCTTTCTCTTGGTAGCATTGGATGTGATCATCTATTTTTGGTCCCATTAATGTCAGACACTCGTTGATTTGATTTGAGTGAAAGTAATTTGTTATACTTATCCTAGGATTAAAGTAACTTTTTCTTGCTAGCATTGGATGTGATTATCTATTTTTAGTCTCATTAATGGCAGACACTTCGTGATTTGATCTGAGTGAAAACAACTTTTTTATACATATCCTAGGAGTAAAGTAGCTTTGTCTTGCTTGAATTGGATGTGATCATTTATTTGTGGTCCCATTAATGTCAGACACTTGTTGTTTTGATTTAAGTGAAAACAATTTTTTATACATATCAAAAGAGGTAAAGTATCTTTGTCTTGTTAACATTGGATGTGATCATCTATTTTTGATCCCATTAATATCGGACACTCGTTGATTTGATTTGAGTGAAAACAATTTTTATACATATCATAGGAGTAAAGTAGCTTTCTCTTGTTAGCATTGGATGTGATCATTTATTTTTTATCCCATTAATGTCGGACACTCGTTGATTTGATTTAAGTGAAAACAATTTTTTTATACATATCCTAGGAGTAAAGTAGCTTTCTCTTGGTAGCATTGGATGTGATCATCTATTTTTTATCCCATTAATGTCGGACACTCGGTGTATTTGATTTAAGTGAAAACAATTTTTTTATACATATCCTAGGAGTAAAGTAGCTTTCTCTTGGTAGCATTGGATGTGATCATCTATTTTTTATCCCATTAATGTCGGACACTCGTTGATTTGATTTAAGTGAAAACAATTTTTTTATACATATCCTAGGAGTAAAGTAGCTTTCTCTTGGTAGCATTGGATGTGATAATCTATTTTTTATCCCATTAATGTCGGACACTCGTTGATTTGATTTAAGTGAAAACAATTTTTTATACATATCAAAAGAGGTAAAGTATCTTTGTCTTGTTTACATTGGATGTGATCATCTATTTTTGATCCCATTAATATCGGACACTCGTTGATTTGACTTGAGTAAAAACAATTTTTATACATATCCTAGGAGTAAAGTAGCTTTCTCTTGGTAGCATTGGATGTGATCATCTATTTTTTATCCCATTAATGTCGGACACTCGTTGATTTGATTTGAGTGAAAACAATTTTTTATACATATCAAAAGAGGTAAAGTATCTTTCTCTTGGTAACATTGGATGTGATCATCTATTTTTGATCCCATTAATATCGGACACTCGTTGATTTGATTTGAGTGAAAACAATTTTAATACATATCATAGGAGTAAAGTAGCTTTCTCTTGGTAGCATTGGATGTGATCATCTATTTTTTATCACATTAATGTCAGACACTTGTTGATTTGATTTGAGTTAAAACAATTTTTTTATACATATCCTAGGAGTAAAGTAGCTTTCTCTTGGTAGCATTGGATGTGATCATCTATTTTTTATCCCATTAATGTCGGACACTCGTTGATTTGATTTTAGTGAAAACAATTTTTTATACATATCCTAGGAGTAAAGTAGCTTTCTCTTGGTAGCATTGGATGTGATCATCTATTTTTGATCCCATTAATGTCAGACACTCGTTGATTTGATTTGAGTGAAAACAATTTTTTATACATATCCTAGGAGTAAAGTAGCTTTGTCTTGTTAACATTGGATGTGATCATCTATTTTTGATCCCATTAATGTCGGACACTCGTTGATTTGATTTGAGTGAAAACAATTTTTTATACATATCCTAGGAGTAAAGTAGCTTTCTCTTTGTAGCATTGGATGTGATCATCTATTTTTGATCCCATTAATGTCGGACACTCGTTGATTTGATTTGAGTGAAAACAATTTTTTATACATATCCTAGGAGTAAAGTAGCTTTCTCTTGGTAGCATTGGATGTGATCATCTATTTTTGATCCCATTAATGTCGGACATTCGTTGATTTGATTTTAGTGAAAACAATTCTTTTATACATATCCTAGGAGTAAAGTAGCTTTGTCTTGTTAACATTGGATGTGATCATCTATTTTTGATCACATTAATGTCGGACACTCGTTTATTTTATTTGAGTGAAAACAATTTTTTATACATATCCTAGGAGTAAAGTAGCTTTCTCTTGGTAGCATTGGATGTGATCATCTATTTTTGGTCTTATTAATGTCGGACACTCGTTGATTTGATTTGAGTGAAAACAATTTGTATACATATCCTAGGAGTAAAGTAGCTTTGTCTCGCTAATTATGAAGTGTAAAAATAATAATATTATTTATTGCTGGTAGACAGAGTCGACGATATCTACATCAAAAACCCAATTGGAGTTTTCCTAAGCCTGTTTAGGAGGAGAGTCAGAAAGGGATGGTATGAGCAGTGATCTGGAGGCCTAATTATGGTTTCTTTACTGTCCCCTTATTTAAACGTTCTCAGAAAAGTATAGGGTCGCGTGGAACAGCAGCAGTAGCAAAGAAATAAATATAAATTGTTTAAGATTTTATTGATGAAAAAGAAAAAACGCGTTTTTCGAAAATATTTGTTTACATTGTTGGAATTTATAAGCCACTCATTTATTGGTCGGTGCTTATTTCTCTTGTCCATTTAAGGGTAGCGTGGATTGGCCAAAAGATAACCCAATCGCTGCTCCTTTAAGAGTCACGTGAGCGCGCATATATAAACTTAAATGCTATGGGCTACACACTCTTTGGTCTCCTCTTTCACGATTACTCTACCTATGTTGGGCGATGGTTTTTACTGCATTGTAAATAAACCCACAGGAGACTGTCGTAGGTAGTTATTATTCTTTTTATCAGTGTCCCCATTTCGGTTGACGTCGACTTAATATCATTGCGACAGGAGCCCATGGAAGGCAGTTTGCAGGCAAAAGTCATTCCTTCCACGACAAAAAAGGGACAGTCTGTTGGAGTCAAGCATGTAGAGCAGTTACGCGAACAATTTAAGTTGAGATAAGTTCCCGCGAAAGCACGTATTCGCCTAAATCATTCATTCTGTATATTTACCATTTTCTGTAGTATATCATTCTTTATTACTTGCCCAAGTAAAATTGTTAAATTAATACACACTGCTGTGTATCCATCTCTCCAATAGCTGTCGTTCCACATTCAACTTCAGTGTTTATCTTCGAGTATAATCCCTACTTTCTCAGATTGCAAGAATCAAACTTCTTTTCAGAGATGAAAATCCCCACAACGTTTGGAAAGGCGTAGTCTTTGAGTAACATAATATAGAGCGTTATGCTAAACACGTTAATTTTAGCTGCTAGAATGATTAAGGTACGAAAATTCACTTGTTTTTTTTTGGGGGGGGGGGGGCTTTAATTGTATAGTCAAACCAAATTCAAATCCAATCAGATCTACTATGAGTAAGATATTGATGTGGAGTAAGCTGGTACCCCTTCCTGAGATTGGAGAATGAGATGCTCCAAGGGCGATGAAAGGGAGGCAACTCTGACGACGTCACGAGGAGGCAAGTCATTCAAGTGACCGTTTGGACCGTGTACGACTCTCGACATATTTCTATTATATGTTACCCGACCTTTTCCAAAAGAGGTCTAATAAACATCATAATAGATATAAACCCATAATGGCGTCCCGGGTGTGAGAAAATACCAACTGTTGTTAAATGAATCGATTAAAATAGATTTTTTTTAACGTAGGTATTTTTTTTTCAATATTGACCCACAGATGCCTTTCAGTCTAAGTATTTCTATAATTATTGGCGTATTTAGTTTTCACTGTGTTTTGGTTAAGTTACGAAAGTTGCTGATATTTTTTTTTTTTTCGCTTTTTAAAATAAATATTTGTTTTTGTATTTGTGTGGAGGGGGTTGCCGTGATCTAGAAGCTCGTCCCTCTTTACGTTGGTTTTTTTTTTTGGCTGATCGTACATCGAGGTGCCGAAAAACAAAAACAAACGCAAGACTATTTAACAAGAACAACAATAACCACAACAGCGATATCAACAAGAGAAGCGACTAAGCACAGCCACAACAAACACGGTTTTACAACGAGACGTTATCAGGAAGCAGAAAGCGGAAGGCAAACAAGAAAGATCAGACGATAAAAATAAAGGCGAACAAGAAGGCAAAGAAGTAGGCGAAGAAGAATCTTGACATAATTATCGACTAAACGAATGACTCACAGAATAGAAAAAAGAAAGAAATAAAAGAAAAATATATGGGCGAATAAGAGAGACACGCCAAACCTATCAACCGGAAGA
Organism: Sepiola atlantica; assembly: GCA_963556195.1. NCBI lineage: Eukaryota > Metazoa > Mollusca > Cephalopoda > Sepiida > Sepiolidae > Sepiola > Sepiola atlantica. Next base: position 123,922,571 of record OY744524.1, on the reverse strand, counting down.
ACTCTTAAAATATTTTATGAGTTCCGGAAATAAATTATGAAATCAAAAATAAATAACTTTTCCATCATTCCATCATCCCGTTCTCTCTTCTTCGTATATCGACACTTTAGTCTCAATAGTTCCCCATTTCCTTATTTCTCGTAATTTAGCTTCTACTCGTTTTTATTTCTGTGATTTGGTTTTACTATTTTTTTTATTTTGTTTGTAATTTGTTTCTACTCTTTCTTTTTTCTCGTACTTTTCTTTCGACTCATTCTCTTTTCTCGTACTTTTGCTTCTACTCCTTCTTTTTTCTCGTACTTTTGCTTCTATTCCTTCTTTTTTCTCGTACTTTTGCTTCTACTCCTTCTTTTTTCTCGTACTATTGCTTCTACTCTTTCTTTTTTCTCGTACTTTTGCTTCTACTCCTTCTTTTTTCTCGTACTTTTGCTTCTACTCCTTCTTTTTTCTCGTACTTATGCTTCTACTCCTTCTTTTTTCTCGTACTTTTGCTTCTACTCCTTCTTTATTCTCGTACTATTGCTTCTATTCTTTCTTTTTTCTCGTACTTTAGCTTCTACTCTTTCTTTTTTCTCGTACTTTTGCTTCTACTCTTTCTTTTTTCTCGTACTTTTGCTTCTACTCTTTCTTTTTTCTCGTACTTTTGCTTCTACTCTTTCTTTTTTTCTCGTACTTTTACTTCTACTCTTTCTTTTTTCTCGTACTTTTGCTTCTACTCTTTCTTTTTTCTCGTACTATTGCTTCTACTCTTTCTTTTTTACTTGTACTTTTACTTCTACTCTTTCTTTTTTCTCGTACTTTTTCTTCTACTCTTGCTTTATTCCTTTCTTTCTCGTAAATTTGCTTCTATTTTTTTCGTTTTGCTTTATAATATCGGCATTTTTTCTTTTCTTTTTCCCGTTAGTTCTTTCTCATAATGTTGCGTCAAATTATTCTCACTTTCATTTCTTTCTTTTAATTAATCTCGTGATAATGTTTCTCTACATATCGACCTTATACTTTCCATATTCCTTTATTCTGTCTCTCTCGCAACTATTATCCTAATCTTTATTTATTTTAATTTTATTCCTATATTGGAACATTAATGTCAATGCTATTTTCTTCCCTTGTTTCATTCCTTCACGTATTTTTGTTAATCATTCTGTGTTCCCTTTTTCTGTGTATTAGAATTGTAAGTTCAATGCTCTTTTCTTTTTTTCTTTCTTTCATTTTCTTTCTCGCAATTATCTCCTAGTATTTCATTATCTGATTGTCCTCCATGTTTACGCTCAATCTTTTTATGTTTTTCTTTATCACACCAACATCGACGCGCACACCCTAACACACATGCCGCAACGAAGGTGGCCTCCCTTTACCGGGCTAGAAAACTTCGCAAACATGTCAGTTTCCTATACCTCTATAAAGAAACCATTCTCCCATGCATGGAGTATTGTTGCCACATCTGGGCTGGTGCACCAACCACTAGCTTCTCCTTATCCGACAGGTCCCTAATAAGTCCCGCGTGCTGTCTACCAAGCTCCAGCACCTACCCCACCGCCGCAATATCAATCTATGTGTTTGTTTTACAAGTACTTCAGCGGAATGTGCTCCGACGAACTTACTGCACTTGTAACCCAACGTACATTTTCCCGATCAACCAGACTGGCAGAAAAACTCCACCCCTTCACTGTAGAGGTCCCAGGATGCTGAAAAACGTTCTATTCAAAAAGCTTCTTTCCTCGGACTGCTTGTCTTTGGAATTTTCTTTCCTGGTTCCTGTTTCTCCGATGTAGCAACATGCAAACATTTAAATGTAATTTGAACAAACATCTTACTACACAACTCCCAACATAGGGTTCTACCTATAAATCTGGTCCCTAATCACAGAACCCCCTTACGTCTCAGTGGATATATGCCCCCTTGTTTGGGGTGAAATAAAGTATAAAAAAAAGAAGATTTTTTAAAACATACAACGAGAAGCGGCCAACCTAACTCAACTATGTAAATTACTACCTACATTGATCAGCATTTCCTTCATCGTATTTCATTCACTCATTCATTCATCCTAATGCACATGAACCGACACGCCCCGACGCTTTGTCTACGCCATTTCTCGTCTGGTCTATTTGACTGTGAGATTCATTCACAACTCACAAGTATTCGCTTCACTCGAAAGTTTGTGCCGTGTCTTTTCGGCTGTGAAAATAATGTCTGTCTCTGACGTCACTCGTACGTCACAGAGGTTAAGCCGTGACGTATAAAAGAGAAAACATATGAACAAGAAAAGAATGTGTCTCATTAATAAACGACACTCACTTGAGACAAATGCATATTTATGAAGATACGTAATTGAATAAAGAGACACGTGTCAATGTCTACTTGTACATATTTATAGAAAGTAGTTAAGTAAGTATATATACATTATCATTTTGAAACACACAAACGCATATATATATATAGCTATGTAAATATATCTATATATAACATCTACAAAAAAATATCTATAAATATATATAAACATATTTCCTTATATATATAAACATCTCTCTCTCATTTATTTACACACACATGCATGGAATGCCTACTAGACACCACCCTCGGGTGTCTTCGGTCTCTCGGTACAGGGGTTTGTCAGAGACTCTGAAATGAAGATACATTTTACTTGAAGTAAACCCTGACAAAATATTTTTAAAAATTTGTGTGCTGTCTCCTCAAGCCATCCAGCACGTCTCCCGAATTGCGGACGGGGGCACCCCCTCTATTCATAGAGGGCATTTTCGAATAAAGAATTAGAAGCCGTTGACAACGAGGAAATGAATAATAAAAAATAGGAATAAAACAAAAATAAATACTGGCCAGCACCCAGGATAAAAAGGGCCCATCAACCCGTTCATACACCAGGCAGGAAGATGTAAGTAATGTTGTAAACCTTCCTGCCTCTGGAAATGGTGCTCCAGCCAATACAGAGGCCAACCAGGGTCAGCAATCAAGCCTTGAGAAAAAGGCCCTGGCCCCCTATCTCCATCAAATACAGCGACAAAAAAGAAACACATGAGGCTTAAAAGCCCAACCATGGACTGTTGCACAAAAGAAGATGCTATTGTTTTACTACCACTACTCAAAGTTTGGAAAACATCCAATGACATTCTAGCTGATTAGATTATAGAATCTACCCCCCCCCCCCCCGAAGAATATATATATATATATATATATATATATATATATATATATATATATATATATATATATATATTAGTATTTCATGTATCCACATAAAATTTTATAAGGAGATATAATTTTTACTTCAACAGTGCTCGATACGTAAGTAGAGCTAGGTAGTAAGATATGAAAATATATATATAGCAATTAAGCTACACAGAGGCTCCCGCGTTTCACCCACAGGAAGAATCTCTAGGCTAAAATGCATAGAGTTATTTTTGCTGTGTGTTTTTATATACACGGCTAGCTAGTTTACCAATCAGAACCTTTGTTGTTCTCTCAGCCAATCGTTAGTCTTCCCGCGAACAAAGGTCTTGTTAGTGTTACTTACTATAAATCTGTTCTATTGTTCTGTTTTCTATAGATTGGCCTATATCCTATTTCTTTTGTTGTGTCAATATAATAGGTGAATTCATTTTAACACGTGGTTCCTTGTATTTCTATTTCAGGTTTTAATTTTTAAATTGTTAAGTTTTTTGTTTTTTTAAACTTTTTTTTTCTTATTTATTTATTTATTTATTTATCGTTATTATCAAATATATTTACGAGTGTATATAAAATAAATAACCCCACAAGATCTGATGCCCCCGCAGAGTCAAGGGAACCCATGGCTAAATCAAAGGAGGCATCATATCTTGTGGGGTTATTTATTTTATATACACTCACAAATATATTTGATAATACAGATATCGGACTTTATAGAGATGATGGATTAGCGATAATAAAAGAGTCCAACAAAGTCAAGAAAGAAACTTTCAAGAAAAGTATACATATGGAAATGAAAAAGTCAAAGGAGAAAACTTCAAGAAAATCATACATATGGAAATGAAAAAACTAGGCCTAAAAGTTGAAGTACTAGCTAACATAAAAACAACTCACTTTCTGGAGGTCACGCTAAACTTTAATAAAAATACTTATGAACCATACCTAAAAGATAACGCCAATCCAATATACGTAAACCCTAAGTCTAATCATCCTCATCAATTATAAAACATATTCCGAATTCTATCGAACGTAGGCTTATCAATAATTCTAGCAACGAAAGTGTTTTTTAAAAAATCAATCAACATTTACAATATAGCTCTAAAAAAATAGTGGTTACCATAATACCGAAATTAAATATAAAAAACAGGACACTAATAATTACAACAAAATTAAAAAGAAAAGAAAAAGAAATATAATCTACTATACACCGCCCTATAACCAGATGCTAAAAAAAAAACTGGGCAAAAAAATCCTAAATCTGATTGAAAAACACTTCCCCGTAACCAATCCCCTGCATAACATATTCAATAAAAATAACCTAAAAATATCCTACAGCTGCTGCAAAAACCTAGAAATGATAATTAAGGCACACAATAACAAAATACGAAAAGAGAACAACAAAGAGGAAAAAATAACAAATTACATAAGAAAGTGGAAAACATAGCAAAAATAACACTAACAAGAACAAAAATATAAACAATACAAATAGACATAAACAAAACACTAATAGTAACCACCCGAATAGAAATGAAAAAGTTAGCAACGAAGAGAAAAGATGCAACTGCATAAAGCGTACACTTTGTCCACTACAAAATAAATGCCTAACCAAAAGTATTGTATACAAATCCACAATATTTGCCAAGGAAAGACCGAATAACAAGAAGTACTACGTGGGTATGACCTCCCTAGATTTTAAAACTAGATATTATGACCACAAAATCAGAATTAAAAACAGAGAACGTCGAATAAAAACAGCACTAGCAAATCACTATTGGGAGCTGAAAGACAATGGACGCTCACCAATAATTTAATAGAAAATAATACGATAGGCTAGTACATGTAGAAATTTAGATGACCCGTGTAGATTATGCCTGAATGAAAAACTTGAAATTCTAAATTTTAAAGACGCTCGAAATCTATTAAATTGTAGAAGTGAGATAGCAAACAGCTGCCTACACAGAAATAAATTTACCTGATACTAGCGATAAATAAATAAATAAATAAACACAAACTAAATAAAAACTTTACAATTTAAAAAATAAAACCCCAAAATAGAAATACAAGGAACCACGTGTTAAAATAAATTCACCCATTATATTGACACAACAAAAGAAACAGGATATAGGTCAATCTATAGAAAACAGGACAGTAGAACAGGATATAGGAAGTAACACTAACAAGACCTATTTTTAATTTACACAGACATGTACAAAATCTGCGACACTGGCATGTCGATGTTATCGATCAACAGCTATTATAAACTGAGATCTCATCAGGCAGAGTTAGAATCCGATCTTAACCTTAGATCATATTTGGAAAGAACCTATTCATATATATATATATATATATATATATATATATATATATATATATATATATATATATATATATATGAATAGGTACATATGAAATAAACCTTCAGACAAAACATTAAAAAATGGTTTATGGAAATGTGGATAAGCAAGAACACGCCAGTAAAGATAAAGACACAAACACATCATTAAAACAGAACCCTAGTATTCCGATCAATGGATTCTACCATATTAATTTGGTAAAAATTAATATGATCGAACCCATCGATGAAAATGTTTTGGTCCAGCGTTAATTATGGGGTTGTGTCCTTATTTCTGCTTGCATGTTGCCTTGCTTATTCACATTTCTATAAACTAATTTTCCATATATATGTATAACATATATATTATATATCTATGAATATATATTTTGTATTAAGTGATCTCCTGGGGATATCTTGGTTTGTTTTGGTTCTTTAACTAACTTATATATATATATATATATATATATATATATATATATATATATATATATATATATATATATATATATATATATATATATTTAAATTCCCGAAACAGTTTTTCATGGTAAAAAACTGATGATCCCTTAAAATAGTATAATAACTGTAAAAAATAAATTGACTTACATGAGTGATTTTCCACTGGAAGACTTGGGACTATAAGTTTTTTTAATTTTATTTATTTTTTTATTTTTTTTAATATAGTTTTAATGGTTGAGAAACTTCCGAGACTATATATATATATATATATATATATATATATATATATATATATATATATGGTGTAGTAATTTCTTTTAATCCTTATGGTTTTTTGAATTCAATAAATCACTAGTTTTTACTAGTGAATGTTTTGCTGTAGCTGCATATTTTACAATTACTATTTTTAAAAACTTGCATTTTTGTAATATTTTGATAAAATTGATGTCGGCTTTAAATTTAAATTAATGGATGAATTGTTAAATAAAATCTCTTATTTGTTCACTAGTAACCGTACATGCAAGCCTATTCTGTGAGAATATGGGGGAGGACTTGAATTCCTACTAGACACCACCCTCGGGTGTCTTCGGTTTCTTTGTACGGGGGTTTGTCAGAGACTCCGACATGAGGATACATTTTACTTGAAGTAAACCCTGCCCAAATATTAAAAAAATGATTTGCTGTCTCCTCAAGCCATCCAGCACATCTCCTGAATTGCGGACGGAGGCATCCCCTCTATTAATAGAAGGCAGCTTCGAATAAAGAATTAGATACTTGTCTAGTGTAAAATTCGAACAAACGACGACATACTATATTTAAACTAAATGTGAACACTTTATCCACAAGGCCACCGATCTTACGACAATATTTTGTCTTTATAACCTATTGAAATGAGTTCGGCGTAGAGAATTATATATATATACTAGCGGAACCCGTCGCCCGGCGTTGCACGGGAGAAAGTACTACCTATTGCATGACGTCGAATAAAAAAAAAGAAACGGTCTATTGTTTATCCCCCTCTACCGTGTTTGCGAATGCTATAAATTAAAATAAATAGTGGCACAGTAGAATGGGATCGAACTGGCGATCATGAAACCTGCCTTCCTAACCACTGCGCTATCGTGAAAATACGTCAATTAAGCTAAGCTTGATTATTGGGCATGCGTGTTATGTTAAGATTCAGCAATGACACGGTTTGTGTCATTTGTAGGTGATGAAAATGACTGGATTTGGACAAGTTTTCTATAATATACGTGTTAAAGGTGTATGATTTTGAAAATGTAAATGTATCGGGGTCTACCAGTATCTTGGTGCTTATTGAATTAAATAGGAAGTCGATTCCATCAAGAAATTGTAGCCGCCATGTTGAATCAGTAAATGTTGCAGGAACCGTGTTCGTTAATTTCATTCGCTTAATTCCGGAATGAATATAAATGTAGAAGTCATAGGTAGAAATTGTAATAACGTAATCTGATATTAGCGGAAAATCATCGTAGTGGACGGGAGCGGTCATTAAGTCTTTGAGTATTGCTTTATATTATATAGTAAATTAATACCAGGCAAATAATAAATAAGAACTGGGTGTTTTGTGAAAGTTAAACTGTGCTTATTAGTTCCCGGTGTCGATGAGTAGAGTGACAGTACATAATTGTTAGGGAGAAAAGTTTTTGCTACCACCTATATGGAGTTGGTTTTTCGGAGAGACGTGGATGGCGAGCCAAATGTAATATTTAGTGTTATGTCGGAAAAAATAATAACAAATTTACTAAAACACGCTCGAGTGAATAAGTGTAATGTAATGGTGAGTTTAGTAGCCTGTGATGCATGTGGTTATTTTCCTATACTCCGAGAAGGTACAGAGAAAAAACGTCTCTACTTTATATATTAATAAAGAATATATATATATATATATATATATATATATATATATATATATATATATATATATATATATATATAGAGAGAGAGAGAGAGAGAGAGAGAGAGAGAGAGAGAGAGAGATATGCAACAGCTAGTCTCAATATTTTTTTAATTTAATTTGGTTAACAATGTTTCGGAGCAACTTTTGTTTTTTGTTTTTTACATATATCGCTTAAATATTTCAGTCGTCTTGTTCTAATACTATCTTTATGGATTTTTCTTTATATGTGATTGGCAACTCAGTTCACGCAATTTTTGTTCAAATTTTGAAATATATTTTTTCAAATGTTGGAATCTATTAATTCGAGAATTCTATTTCTTAAATCAACCGATTAACTGTCATGCCGTGACATAAATACACGCATGCAACCAAATGTAGCAGCAAGTTCTGGGGGCATACACCATAAAGAACTGCTGAAAATAAGGCATACACTAGTCACTATTATTGTACAATCTATACAGCTACATATTTAGGAAACGGAGCTGTTAAACCTTACATAGTTATATAGGACAAGAAAGAGAAAGTAGCAACCCTAGCTGAAGTCAGTGCCCCTAATGCTGGCTTTAAAAGAGCTGAGAGGGAGAAGATAACTAAATACCAATGTCTTATATACGACATGAGCAGAAACTGGGGTTTTAGGAAGATCCCTATCGTTCCAGTAATCATATGAAACCACCTGGCCAATGAAAAAGAATTTTAAAAACGAATTGGCGAATATACCCGGTAAACCAAGTGTAAGAGAGATCCAAACAATTGCACTTAAAGAGACGGTTAGAATCCTAAAACGATCTCTCGGTTGGAGTTTCTGAAATAACGGGTGAATGTCTGGCATCCGGTAGGATGTCCCATACCCAGCAAAAAGAAAAAGAGAAGAAGATTGAAAATAAGAGAGAAACAACTTTATATACCACTACATAACGTCACACGTAAATACTGATACGAAGAGAGGGTTGAGATAGATAGATAGATAGATAGATAGATAGATAGATAGATAGATAGATAGATAGATAGATAGAACTGTTATTTTCAGATTGAGGAACTCGTTATCTTGGTGGAAAAGTACCAAAATAGGATGATTGTCAAAAATAGTTTTATAGAGTATGTGCCAAGCAGCTGAAATATGAGGCCAACTAAAAAAATGCCGATTTTTTTATTATGTTTTATTTGAATGTTCCAGAAAGCTAATGAGCACGACGATGAATAGAACAACATTTAAAAGGATAAAAAATAAAGAAGAAAAACGAGACAACGTCACTATCATTCGACAAAGACGCCATTTTTAATGAAGTCATGATTGTTGCAAAAATTGCATTGGAATCAAATCATAACAGAGACGCCAAGTTTGATACCAACGAATACATAATTAGTCGAATGGTAAAATAGTTGAAATTTCTAATTATTTATTAGCTAATTTCAAATTTCCTTTTTGTTTATATAAAGTTAGCTATGTGCATATGTTCATGCATATATATATATATATATATATATATATATATATATATATATATATATATATATATATATATTATATTCTAGGTCAACTTAATTACAACATGGTCTTTTACTTACGCTCCACGCTTCAACATATATAACAGTTTGTGTACGATCGTTTCTGAGACGATAGGTTTATTTTAATTAATATTGAGTCACTTCATCAGCATAGGGTATAGAACCAACAGGTATGTTTACATGTTTATATATATTTGTATGTATAGGATTAACTTCTAAAAGAATTATCCGAACATTATGAAATTCATAACACCGCTGCTAGGCGTAAGGGATCAAATGTGGGCTATATTTACTTTTTTATTTATTCATGCAAAGGGGTAAAAAGGGGGTTGAAGCCCTTCGTGAAAAAATCAGATACCTCCGATTTTAATAAAATCTTAACAGTAGACATCAAAGTGTATTTCTTTTGGCTCGCATCGTCCCCGAGCAGTTGGTACCCCTAGATGTCACATCTGTAATGTACAATGTGATGCCTTTGTTGCCAATGGAGAAACGATTGGTGTTTTTAACAATCATAGCTTAGACATAGGGAGTGAGGGTGAATCGCCTTCTGATGATGATTTAATTTCGCATTTTAAACATCAGCTTAAAGTCAAAATCAGATGTGATAGGAGGAGATTGCACTCTGCATTATTTAAAAGGGAGTGGATACACACCGCTAGATTATGTGTGTTTGAAGGAACCAAGTTTGAGTACGTGTTCCTTGCCTGCCGACCTGAGGTCCATCTCAGTTAGCAAAGTCTCTTAGCTAGTGGTATAAATGAGTCCTGCCTCCCCTTTTTCGGTATTAAAGATCCTCCGAGATGCCCACTCCTGATATTTATTTTGTCCCTACGCCGACCTAAAACATGATACATATCTCGAAAGGCACCACCCATGCCACTAACCTCATCCAGTCTTTTCTTTTTATCCTTAATAGTCTCCTCTCGCACCTAGGAACTGACTTGTTTGTTTTCGGCTCTTGAAACAACCGGAAAACAGTGAGAAGCGCATACCTTACTCTTACTAATCACCACACGTAGCATTTTATTGTGTTTCATTTCTTTTTCTCTAATTACTGGTTGTTTTTGTTTCCACCCCCAAATCGATGAAATTGTACATATATTTTTGTAAATAAAAAACGTCAAACCACTGGGGATAATATTAAGTAGGTTTGCCAATAAAGTGAATGTGGTATTTTGGTGACTTGAACAAGTTTAGAGAATAGACCAAGAGGACGACAGCCGACCATAATTCTATCCCACCCAATGTTGGCCTTGTGCCACATCTTCATGTTTTATATAAAGAAATTAATGTTTTTATTGTAAAATTTGAGATAAATAAATCATTGGCCGTTTGGCTACGAGCAAAATGTAAATAAAGTATAAAGATACTATACTTCATATTTTCTATCTTCAATCAGTGAAAGAGAAATACTTCTAGACTCAGACAATTTTTTTATTTTTGTCTCAATCCATAGTGCTCCTTTTTAGGGAGCTTGATTTTCCCCACATTAAAAAACGACCATAAACTTCTAACAGTCGAAGTGCGCCCCGTGGAGAATCAAGTAAATAGGGACATCAATTAATAAATATTTGCCAAAGTTCAGTTTCTTTGAGCGCAACCTTTCATTTGAACATTCAAATATTTCAGATTTGCATTGAATTTGATTCATCGTCATTAGATACCAAGCAAGCAATATTCCTAAATTTATTAAGTCCCCTTAAATATAGACATTTTCTAGAATCAAAATCATGAAATGGCGTAATGGATTTTGATCAAAATTGGAATAAGCGTTCTAGACATAAGACGTAGTATTATTATGTCTTGATTTTAATATTCGTGAGAAGACATAAAGTGGTTAAAAACTATTCTGTTTGGGGATTTATTTTTACCCGTTCTGGGACGGGTATCATTCTTCCAAAATTAACATCTTTCTAATATATAAAGTAGAGACGATTTTTCCCCTGTACCTTCTCGGAGAATAGGAAAATAACCACATGCATCACAGGCTACTAAACTCACCATTACATTACACTTATTCACTCGAGCGTGTTTTAGTACATTTGTTATTCTTTTTTCCCAGCTTACACTAAATATTACATTTGGCCCGCCATCCACGACTCTCCTAAAAACCAACTCCATATAGGTGGTAGCAAAAACTTTTCTCTCTAACAATTCTGTACTGTCACTCTACTCATCGACACCGGGAACTAATACACACAGTTTAATTTTCACAAAACACCGGTTCTTATTTATTATTTATTATTAAGTTAATTGACCTATTTTCTACATTTATTTTAACCCGAACCCGTGGTGCAGTCGGTAAGAAGGCAGGATTCATAATCACCTATTTTAGCGTTCGATCCCATTCTACTCTACCACTTTTTAAAATTTTTTTTTACATTTAAAACATTCGCCAACACAATAGACGGGGGTGGGGGAAGAAAAATAGGTCATTTCCTTTTTTTTATTTGACGTCATGCAATAGGTAGTACTTTCTCCCGTGCAACGCCTGGCGACGGGTTCCGCTAGTTGATAATGAAACTGACTCACACAAGTTAAGTGCATATATACAAAAGAGTTGCTGAGTATAATTGACACGGTTTGGCCTTATATACGAGAAAGTTGATGCTGATTGGTTAGTTTAATCATGTGGACAGAAAGGATTTGAAGTTGAATAATCAGTTACTGAAAGATATTTCAATAAAGCTAGATCGTTATGTAAATTTCAGATATATAGGAGCGTTTAAGCTTCCACCCACCCGACTTCTTCGTGGATAATCTAATCAGATGCAACTCGCAGTTACTGTGATAGATATCGGAAAATTTAAATAAAATATATTGAAAGTGAAAACGTTGTCATATTCCTCATGCATGAGCATGTTGCAATTACCCGTATTGAGGAAATAACCGGATATATTCAAACCCAAGAAAGGCTGACAACAGCCACGGTAACAATACGTGCAGATTTAAGACATGGGCTAAACATAATTATTAATACTTAAGAAAGGTATGAATCCCCTCATTTCGTCTATTTAAGGGTTGAGTTATACAACTATTATTCTAACACTTCGTTTAAGAAATATTAGTAAAACATTTGTTTAGAAAAATGTCTCCATTGTAATAATCTTGTAAAATAATTATTTTCGGAAAGAAACTAAAGTGAATTATCCTTTTGTTAGTGTAAAGAATAAAGAACATGCTGTAAATAGAAATGGGAGAATTCGCTAGTCAAAATCGAATATCGATTTAGGTCCAACTTTTAAAATTTCACAAGATGACTTTAAGTGTTAGACTGTATCGAATGTTAATTCAATGCAAAGGAAAGCTGTAAATAAAAATATAAATACATGCAATTATATAGAAAGAAAAGAACAATGTTTTTCAAATTAGCCGAAAAAACAAGCAAATAATTATATGCTTTTCCTTTGGAAAAAAGATGTTAGTTCTAAAATAACTCAATATTTTATTATACATTATTGTAATAGAAACCTTTTTAATCTAAAACAAGGCAAAATATCGACAAGAAGCTGCTGATTAAAAAATGGCTATTGTTTAGCTCGGGCATCACCATTGGCAACTGATGCCTGAATAAACACGCACGTGGTAAAGTATGGTATATATATCTTCTCGACTTTTTTCGAATGATCCGTCGCGTATTTCTGTCCAATTGTCGTGTGCAGGCTCCGTGAATGTTTTTTTTTTTTTCATTTTTTTTGCGAGTACTTTCAATTCAGGCGGATTATTGGTCTGGCTTGTTTCATGTCTGCTGAGTTCGAACGTTGCGGCAATTTATGTTTTTTTAAAGTACGTATGCGTGTTGAGATGCCTTATGTGGGACATGATCACGTGGAATAGGTTCAAAGTATTTTTTTCTTTAAATTAGATGAAAAGGTGCTTAAAACATAATACACGGTATATATCTCCCGTTAGTAGTAATAATAAAACGGATTTATTATTTATTATATAAATTGAAACCCTCTAACCTCATAATAACAGGCCAAAAACTTAGAACAAATTAACGTAATATATTAGTTCCAATGTCCCTGGGAGAAAGTATCTGAAACAATATTAAAGCTAATGGTTACATTGGCTACACCACAACTACACTTTCCCGAAGGCTCACAATTTAAGGCATGTTAACCGTTTTGGAGTTATGCAATGACAACACACAGTTTGAAACGATTCATTTGAAAATAAGCTTATGTATAACCTATAGCTGGAGGATGAAAAGTTCATCCTTTTCCCAATGCTATTACAATGCAAGGGAACAAAATAGACCCGATTAAATTTAAACTCTACTTAACTGATTATAACCGATCCTTGGTCCGGTTATCACCATCCGTGCCCTCGTACTGTGTCTGCATAGAGCTCTTGAATATCGTGCCTCAGGGTTGTTGTTTTTTTAATACTTATATTTACCCCAAACAAGGCACATTGCCACTAAGACGTAAGGAGCTACTATGACTTAGGGCCCATATTTATAGGGGCATTCTAAATGAGAAGTTGTGCAGCGAGATGTTTGTTGACATTACATTTAAATTTCTGCATGTTGGTACAGTCGTTTGTCGCAGTTATTCGTTAAACCTGCATGATTGAAGGGTTTTACTCCCTACACAGACACTGGTAAGGCTTAGCGATTGCATGCAAAGTCGGAAATGTTTTGGCCCAGAACACAAAAGATTAGCACAGAAGCAACGTTTCCACTTTCGCACCATTAATTTGCGGTTCCACGCCTAACACGTATTTGCAGAGACGACCAGAGGACAACGGACACTGATGCTGACTCATGCTAGATTTCTCCCAGGGTCCTATTAGCCGGGTTGCAGCCCTAAACGCTTAGTGCCAAATATGTCCGCCATGTGTGGCCCTGTAAGGAACCGGAGTTTCAGACCGCATAGCTCTGACATCATCACGTTGCCAACGACCTATCACGGCGATAAAGAGTCGGACTTTAGAGGGTGTTGTTGGGTATCTGTTACTTGGGTAGATTCTCTCGGACATTAGACGTGCTGATGTTTCTTTCAAAATCAAGTAACACGACGTCTATGGTACTTTTAAGAATGCCTTCTTTATTGAACTTATACAAAATGAGAGTCAAGCGAGAGTAAAAGGATGCGTCTATATCAACTTTCGAATCTTTTTCTGTATATTTTTAGTATTTGCACCAATTGTGTTGCATACATTTTTAGTACTTGCATCATTAAAAGTGTACAATTCATATGCAGTTGTCGTTCCTTATCTTTGAAATATGTCAGTGAAATTTAATTTTGTAGTCTGTCACTCAAATTCAATTTTGTAGTCTGTCACCCAAATTCAATTTTGTAGTCTGTCACCCAAATTCAATTTTGTAATATGTCACTCAAATTCAATTGTGTAATATGTCACTCAAATTCAATTTTGTAATCTGTCACCCAAATTCAATTTTGTAGTCTGTCACTCAAATTCAATTTTGTAATATGTCACTCAAATTCAATTTTGTAGTCTGTCACCTAAATTCAATTTTGTAATTTGTCACCTAAATTCAATTTTGTAGTCTGTCACCTAAATTCAATTTTGTAATATGTCACTCAAATTCAATTGTGTAATATGTCACTCACATTCAATTTTGTAATCTGTCACTCAAATTCAATTTTGTAATCTGTCACTCAAATTCAATTGTGTAGTCTGTCACTCAAATTCAATTGTGTAGTCTGTCACTCAAATTCAATTGTGTAGTCTGTCACTCAAATTCAATTGTGTAGTCTGTCACTCAAATTCAGTTTTGTAATCTGTAACTCAAATTCAATTTTCTGCACTTATCTTTGATTACAACTACTATTTTCTCTCGTGTAAGAACTGAACTTTCTTCCAGGGACAAAACTCACCACAATAAAAATAGTGAGCGTCTCATGCTGAAATTCGAAACTCGATCTCCAGTGTAGTCAGTCAACGTTCCTACCTCTCTTTGTAAATTTTACGTTTCCTAATTATTTTTTATCTTTGTTTCACTTGTCATTCAGTTGATGTTTATCAAAACAACTGTCACTCCAAAGTCGTTTGCATTCCAAACAATTTATTGTTTCTAACCCGACACTTACACTTAGCAAACACTTACACTCCATCCACCCTCGCCCCTCGTTCAATAATAATTCGGTCACATGTTTGCATTCTTAACTACTTATTGTTACTATTATACAATCACCATACAATTGCATTCGCACTCTATCTACCCTCTTTCCCCGCCTCATAAGTCGGTCATACTATTCTAAAGTCTGTTTCGGTATACATTGCACCACTTACATATGAATATATCTTCCCCTTATTTCTATATTTTAATGAATCACTCATCTATATCAAGGAGGAGTTCTTGTTTTCTTTCTTCTTGTTCATGAACTTCTCCAGGGGTCTTCTGAGACAGAACCCCATAGCTAATATATATATATATATATATATATATATATATATATATATATATATATATATATATATATATATATATATATATATATATATATGGGCATAAAAAGAAAATACAACATTTTACTTTATTAAATTTGATGTATAAATATAAGTTTATAGAAATTAAAAATAGAATAGAAATGGTAATATAGGGTTCGGGGATAGGAGCAGAAGTACACAATTCTTCATTCATTTTTATACTTATTAATTTTTAATAAATTGTATATTATAATCTTTTTAACGAATTCTGTAAAAGATTATTTCAAGACAACGCCTATTACAGTAAGCTACTTATTTCTTCTCGTAGAGTATCGCTGTTAAAGAGGTTGAACTATTTAGGTGCAACGTTTAACTTTCATTTGTTATAAACGTTTAATTTCTAGGTTTTCGGCATATCGGAATATAAGATTAACAGATTTGAATTTATAGAACACCTTTTACATCTTGACACTGTAATCCAATTCGATCTTCCCAAGAAGCAAACATCGCGGACACCACTACTTTCCAAATACCTTTCTCTTATTATTTTATAATGTGTTCTAGTAGTTTTTGGTGGCTATTCTCCTTTAAAACATTAACTTGGCCTTCTATACGATTCATTAACATATCTCTAACCAATATTACTTCATTATTCCTCAGAAATCGGTTTAACAAAAGCAAACATGACATACGTTTCGTTTTAAAACACGCAGTCAATGATTTAGGATAGCCATTCTAGAATTCCGTTTTCGAATACTGTCGCGTTTGTCGTAAGTAACGTTGCACGCATAAGTAGTCTCTAGTCTCGACAAAAGACAATGTAGCAGTTTTCTGGTCCCTATGGTTACACTAAATATTGCCGCTACACCTCTTAATTTTCCCCTCACTTAAGTGTTTCTGCACTACGCTCATAAAAATGCACACGTACGCAATAATAACTCCTATTAAGTTGTCACACTTCACGGGCGATGTAGCCATTTCAATTAATTAATTTCTGAAATAAAAAACGTTATTTGTAAAAAATAACATCTTTACAAAAATTATTTTACTTATTAAATAAAATCCGCTATAATGCATTTCGGTTTATTTATATAAAAAAAATAGTTGCAAAATTAACTATATTGCTTTCGTTCTTTTAAAACAAGTCAGCCATTTTCATGATTTACTTCGTGATATTAAAATCCTATTTAATAATTTACTGTCTATATTAGATCCACTACAATGCATTTCGATACATTAAATTTATTATAATGCATTTCGTTTCCTTATTAAATAATTCAGTCATTTCAATGAATTACTTTGTGAAATAAAAATATTACTTTTATAAAATAATTAATTTCTAGAAAAATTTACTGATTATATTAAATCATATAGAATGCATTTTAGTTTCTTTGAAAACAAGTCAGTCATTTTAATGAAATACTTCGGGAAATTCTATTTGACCGTCTTTATATTTATGTGCTCTTTCTGGTGTAATATTTTAAAATATTAAATTAACTCCTGGACTACGCCGGGTAGGGCAGTTCGTTTGAAGTATTATGTTTTAAATATGAGCACCAAATGTTTGGGCATGTCCTGAGGGAATTTGAACATTTAATTAAAAAAAAACGATCAAAATGAATAAGAAACCAAAACTAGTGTCTTTTGTGCATGTTTTAACAAATGGTTACCTACGAAAGAGTATGAATGTTGAAAACAAATTAATGGGACAACAACATTGGACCGTGTGTATTCCTTTTAAAGAGTTTCAAAATGAAATGTTCAAATGACTGAGTTTTCTCCTGGACTGTTTGCCATAATGAACTTGCTTATTTGTGTATGTTTTGCTTCAACAAATATTTACGTACGAATGGGTATGGCTGTATTCTAGTTTAACAATTAAAAAATGATACATTCTTATGAAGTCTATATGCGGGGTTTGGCTACCTATATATAAGTATACACCAACCTGAATAAATACTCCGAAACGCATGTAATAAGTCTTATGGGAAATGAAAAAGGAAAAACCAAGAGATATTTTCTATATATTCATCAACGTTTCATCTTTATTGTAAGACTTCCTCATAATGATAATTTTAAGAAAAATGCCATGCAAGTACATCGAAATATTGGGTTGACATGATAGGTTGATGAGAAAAAGTAGTAGCCGTGGCTACTAAGAGCGCTGGACCAAGGTCCGGGCTGAGAGAAGTCAGTCAGTGGCAGAGAGTGAAAGTCTTATACGAATCTTTGTTTCTGGAAGTTGATTTAATCATGTTTGAAATTCATATAGAATTAAAAAATGGCTCTACTTTATAGAACTGATGAGTTATTGAGCTTACATTTATTTACAGGTTCGTAATAATTCGCATTGATAAATCTAAGATGAGTTTTCCTAATCGATTTTGAATAACATTGTTCGACTATTTATATAATTCATATCATCATATCTATAAATTTAACTGTTGCGCAGTTTAAATCTACGGAACGGGGCATTGTGAAATAAAACTAAGACTATATTTGAAATCGACGGGAAAAGTAGAAATAAGTGAATATCACCATTGTTCACTAAGTCCCCGGGAGCCAAAAACGAGAACAGAAAAAAGGAAATACTTGCAATTGGTTCAGCTACGATAATCTATAATATGTGTTATGAATGTGTCGATTTAAATAGATTATTGAATCATCAAAAAAAATAGTTTCATTATAAAGAGATTTATTTAATTTTTAATTTAAATATTTACGTCATTAGCATGACAGGTACTTCTATTTTGACTTTACAGCAACGGTAAACAGATTTGGATTTTTTAAAATTTCAAAATAAATATTTTAAACACCACAATTTTAGTTTAATGAACAATTATACTAAATTAATACTAAATTAATACTAAATTAATACTAAATTAATACTAAATTAATACTAAATTAATACTAAATTAATACTAAATTAATACTAAATTAATACTAAATAATATGTTAATTAGAAAAGTATGATCCTACAAGGCAATAATAAATAGCAAAAGTAAATAATAAGATAACTATAAATTAATAAAGAAATAAAATATTTCATATATATTGCTGAACCTATACTTTCTGCGAACCTAGTGTCCTTTAAAGGGCATTTCTAGGGACGATTCTTTTTTGTAAATGTGTTTGTTTTAATTTTTTGAGAACGAGGGAGTCTCTCCCGAAATATCAATATATTTTTCCTCATCCCGTGTTTTATTAACAGTAAGTGCAAGATTTTCTGAATCAGTATGTGAAAGAAAGAAAGATTTACTAAAAAATAAAAAGAAAGAAAATTATTTTCCAATTATTTGTTTTTGTTCATATTCTCTTTCACTATTTCGTTTTTTCCGCATTGCTTACAGCCTTATTAAAACCCTATGTACTTATTTACCAGCAATGCTTAAAGCAAACGACCATAAGTTTTTTTTAACATAGTTCACCCCAAACAAGTCAAGTTGCCTCTGTAGACGTAAGTGGCTACTCAGAATTAGGGTCAAAGTTTTGGAGGTTCATCTTAAATTGGGAGCTGTGCAACGAGATGCTGGTTCACATTAGTTTTAAATTTCTACATGTCGGCACAGTCGGGGAAACAGAGAGCAGGGAGGGATTTCCAAAGGCCGACAGCACGAAGAAAGAAGCTACTGGAGTAGAAGGCTCTCCAGCATCTGGGGACCTCCACAGTGAATAGATGGGATTTAGCTGATTGTCGGGTTGGTCGAATGTATTTACGTCGAGAGGGCACCAGAGCAGCAAGTTTATCGGAGCACAATACATTGAAGTATTTGTAAAACAAGCGCAAGGATGCTACATTGCAGCGATGGGATACGGACTGGAGTTTGGTGGATAGTGAGGGACCTATTAGATTAGATACTGTTTTTTGTGACCTTGTCTAAGAAGGATAGACTAGTGGATTGTGCGCCAGCCCATATGTGAGAACAATACTCCATGCATGGGCGGATGGTGGCTTTGTAGAGATATAGGATACTGTCAGGCGTTAGAAGTTTTCTAGCAGAGTAAAGGGAGCCCATGTGGATGTTAGGCCGAAGAATTTGAACGTTGGACTCTCAGGTAGGGTGTTATTAATTAATTCTGTATAATGTTGAATCGATATGTATATTCTACACAATACATATTAAAATATAGGATTATAAAGCCAAATAGTTACACCATTTTTTACGGATGTAACAACCTGTTCGTTGATCAATTTATTCAAATAATTGAACATGAAACGAAGATTTCTTTTAAAATGCAATTATAATATGTGTATTACATTTTAAAAATAAATACAATAAGTTATATCTTCCGATGAAATTACATTTAGATAATACATAAAATGCAAATAAAAAAGTCATCATGATCTGATATATTTACCGATTTATTTACTAAAAAACTTGAATTTAATGAAACTGTAACGATAATGATGACAGACATCATTAAAATGTAACAATTTGAAAATATTCAAATAAAATAAAATGTATAAATAATCTGTAAATTAAAATCTAAAGTTGAGTAGCAGGCTATAATTACTTTATATATTAGTTTAAAAACAAAGAAAACCCCCCAAAACAACACAATACAACAAAACATTTAACCAACATTATTATCTACAAGCAATGTTTTATTGCTATAGCTTCGCCGTTTGTGCAAAGACTTCTATAGCCTGTAGTCATAAAGTAAAAGAAAGGTGAAAGTTAACGCTTCTGTGACCAGAGTCCAAGTGTGCAGACCCATACTAAAACACACTAAAACACATCTACTTCTTTTTCTAGTTTTCGACATGATCTTTAATTGCATCCAGAGTGTTCCCATTCCACCTAAGTCCACTCTGACCATCCGGAAAGATAGTACCTGTCAAGGTCCGATCTATGGGTTGAATAGAATTTGTCCCAGGCGTAGACACTAAAATTCCTTAGACACCCTTGAACAACGACTTCGCCTATCAATTACTCAAGCCCTCTCTCTAAACAGTCCTGGCGATAACACAAGACAGACTGCAGCCAGTAGTAGTACCTGTGGTACATCTATGGTTTAAATAAAACCTATCGTTTACAGATTATTTGTTTACAAAATATGCGCCTACAAAGCAATACAAAACATGCATTTATGGTTTCGGCATAAAATATTCCCCGACTTAAAAATACTGTGTTCAAATTATTTTGAAAAAGAAATATAATGTTCTGTTTCGTAAAAGCACAACAGACCACTAACAAATGATACGCATGCGTGTGTTTACATTTAATGAAATTACACTTTAGTAACAAAGCTATAAGAATAAAATAACAAACAACATCAAAACAAAAATCTACATTGAAAAAATGTAAAAATACATCAATTAATATGAATCAGCACGATACGACTTATTGACCGACTTGATTTTGTTTCACCAATTCTTTAGAATCCGGTATTCACAGAAGGGACCACTTGAAGGTGATGCTACGGAACGGACAACATTAGAACAAGTTCATACTGATATCTACTTCACCACCACCGCCCTCAAAACGTGTACATTTTATTTAAAACAAATTCTAAGAAAAGTATAGTTGTATGAATAACATTTTTTTAAAGTATTATTATGTTAAAATTCAGTCTAATCGAAGTTCTTTAATATAAAAAAATTCAAAGTGCACACAAATGTAAAAAAAAATGTTTAATTTTAATTCAAAGAACAATCGAAAAACATCATGAAAATTCAGCTTTTGTGTAAGTTATTGGCATTAGAATCTACTTATCCGAAATCAGAGCAAAAACGATGAAAAAACTGAAACCGAATTTCGGTGAAATCCTAACGAAATTATATGACCAATTAATTTATTTTGGAATCAAAACTGTTGTTATTTTAGTGTAGCAAATGTACGGTTTGCGTTATTGTAACTGAATTTGACAGCAGGGAAATCCGGGTACATCCGTTACACATATATACACACGCATGTATATATTTTACTTTATATATAGATATATATATAGATATCAAAATAAATGTATGTTGAACAGATTTGACACTCGAGCAACGCGCCAGATAAGTCATATATATATATATATATATATATATATATATATATATATATAATTATTTTTTAAAATTTAAATGAATATTTTAAAATCCACATACATATGTTTTATCCTCACCAAGAATCACCGACGT
>OY744524.1:123825632-123895632 GCA_963556195.1 Sepiola atlantica | reverse complement strand
ATTCTTTAATGTGGTTCTAAACCAAAGATAAATAACTGGTAATTCTTTAATGTGGTTCTAAACCAAAGATAAATAACTGGTAATTCTTTAATGTGGTTCTAAACTAAGGATATATAACTGGTAATTCTTTAATGTGATTCTAAACCAAATATAAATAACTGGTAATGCTTTAATGTGGTTCTAAACCAAAGATAAATAACTGGTAATTCTTTAATTCGGTTCTAAACCAAACATAAATAACTGGTACATAAATAACTGGTAATTCTTTAATGTCGTTGTAAACCAAAGATAAATAACTGCTAATTCTTTAATGTGATTCTAAACCAAACATAAATAACTTGTAATTATTTAATTCGGTTCTAAACCAAACATAAATAACTGGTAAGTATTTAATGTCGTTGTAAGCCAAACATAAATAACTGGTAATTCTTTAATGTGGTTCTTTAAATATGTATTGTTTAAAATACATATTTTAAAGAAACTAATGAATATTAAATCTGACTATTCTTTTAAATAATGAAACGTTATGTAAAGTCGATACAAGTATTTGAACAGGTAGTTCAGTTATTATTATAGTATAATTATTGCGATTTTGCTTTTTTTATGGAAGTTGTCCTGAAGTCTAAACCAGGTCCTTCTAGAGACAAAGTCCTTTTTCAAAAATTTAAACGGGTAAAATGCGATGCAATACATATTTTTGAGGTAATATTTTTATGTAAATGGTCCTCTCTTGTTGAAATGTAACACTATCTAACGAAAAAACAGATAGTTTGAGAGTGATCGTAACTATTCGATTACTGAAAGTGGGTAGAAATGAAAATAGATAGAGGGAGATAAATAGATAGAGAGGTTTAAATTCGTCTGAGTGTTGAATACTGGTGGGTACATCAGTTACTGTTCATTCGATTGAAAAATATTCGTCAAGAGAAATTAATAAGCAAAGTCATAAACAGGATATATTATAGACAAAGCAGTCAGCAGAATTCAAACAGTTAACATTTCGGGAAAACGCGTTCTTGCGTTGGAATAACAACTTAGCGGAAGCGATGTCAGACGATTTATGTGAGAATGTAAAGTTGAGAGTCCGCGTATAAGCTTCGAACTGACTAGATGTTGTTATAAGAACTGACTAGATGTTGTTCTAAGATATCTTGACGAGCGTTAAAGTAACGAAGCCATGCGCTTTTAGTTATGTGTGTCTTTCTGTATTTCTCCCTTTGCATTGCTCTCTTTTTGCCTTGCAGCTTACAGATGAACGCGGCTGAAAAAAGCATCAATTATTCGTAAGAATGTGTTGAGCTGATTATTAATGATGAATTAGAGTAAGAAGAATTCGACCGATTTTTGATCGCAGCTAGAAATCGCAGTTTGAACACTGGGAAGCCAGCCGAAGAAAAACAAGGTATGCTTTTAATCAAATTGGACTGTTGACTCTTTAATGACAAAGAGTATCATAAGCATAAGGGTTGATGTGCATTATTGCCGATTTGGTGACGTGATATATAACATCAATATATTTTAAATGATTTAAGCCGCAGACTTCACTATTTATAATACTCTTTTAACATATAACGTGAGTTAGCACGTGCTATACCTTGCTTTCATCAGTAGTCCACCGGGTGTGCTAACAAATTATCGGTGGATAAGGCGGTAATGCCACCCTTGGCAGCACCAGCAGCTTTTGCCACCTTGTTCATCTTTAAAATTTTATAATGTTTTACTGAAACCAGTTTATGTTTGCTTTGATGACATTACGTGTTAAAACGATCGTCGCTTTATGTCACGTAAACACGAGAAATGCTATGCCGTGCGTGCATTGTACCGTTGGGCAACATGCTTAGAATTTTTCCAGGGCACTGACGCCCAGCAATGGGATTCTGAACACTGTGGGTTCAATCCGGATACCTGATCCCATCATTCGATTTACCTTCTTCACTTTAAATAATAACGGGTCTGTCTGTTTAAATACTGGTATTCATGATAACATTTTATTGTAGTAGTAAAAAAAAATTTAAAAATAAAAATTTAAATTTAAAAAATAAATAAATAAATAAATAAATAAATAAATAAAATAAATAAATAAAAATAAAAAATAAATAAAAATTAAAATTTAAAAAATTTTTAAAAATAAAATAAAATAAAATAATAATAATAATAATAATAATAATAATAATAATAATAATAATAATAATAATAATAATAATAATAATAATAATAATAATAATAATAATAGAGACGTGCACCGATCGTTTCACATAATAGCTATACATATACAGGCGTACAACCATAGACGAGTAAAACTGGGGACTTAACGTGTCTGCTCTGTGCTCGGAACACTTTACAGCACCATAGCCGGTGGAACACCTGAAAATAAGGAAGTAAACAAAAAAGGCAAAGAAAACAAGGCGAAACGAAATCTGGGAAGTTAAAAAGATGTATTAACGGAAGAGACATTGGCGAAAAACGGAGTAAAAATGAAAGAGAGTGGCGATTTGTTGATGGTGAATGCGCTAAAATAGTTTATAATAAATAAGCAGGTAGATTGGGGGGGGGGCGAATAGATAGAAATGTCGGGTAAACCGACAAGGGTGTATAAAACGTAGGGATAGCTTAAAATCGGGTAGAAAATGCATAAAGAAATCGGGTGGGTAGAATAAAACATTATGCAAATGGAAAATAAAATATAACAAATATGAAACGCGGGTAGACGAAAAAGATGATAGAAAATTAGTTAAATTATAGAGACAAAAGAAATTGGTAGAATGATAAAAGCATGCAGGTAGACAAAAGCATACAAAGAAACGGTGGAAATATAAAACCAGCTAGAATAGACGATGAAAAGAACAGGACCATAGAAAGATAACAGATATGGGGAAAGGTGGGAATCTGAAAAAAAAAGTCGAGAATATCAAAACAAAATTGGAATTTAAAAAAAAAAGACGGGAATCTGAAAAAAAAGACGGAAATTTGCACAAAAAAGCGAAGATTCGAAGAAAAAGAAGCGGAAATTTGAAGAAAGAAAATGCGTTAATTTGAAGAAGAAAAAGGCGGGAATTTGTATTAGAAAATGCAAGAATCTGGAAAAATACGGTAATCTGAAAACAAAAGACGGGAACGTATTAAAATTTTAGCCACGGCATTCTTACACTTTCAGATTGTATATATTTTTTTATTTATTTATCAACCTGCTTATTATATGCGCTTAATATGTGCTTAAAGTGGCTTCTAAATTAACCATTAATAAATCTTCCTATCAGAGATGATAAGAGCCTAGAGGAAACTACCACTTCTTTCCAAGGCCATTTTCACATACCCAGCGTGTATTTACTTTCTCAATCCCATTTCTATTAATGGATATATATATATATATATATATATATATATATATATCAAGGGAGGCGCAAGAGCGCTCTATCCCTTAATAGACTCACGAATGGCCTATGCTGGAAATCTCATTTCTTTGATCAATCATAACTCAAAAACCAATAAACCAAATTAGTTAAAACTTTGCACAAAATTGTTATTTAATAGGTTCTATAAGTGTGTAGCATCATTAGTCAAGGCAACTCAGAGATCCAGAAAGTTCAATCATGAAATCATGTTATCTGTGTGTACGTACGTATGTGCCACTCTCTATCTCATCAACTATTTGATGGATTCAGCTGATTTTTGGCAGAGGTAGAGGCTCTGGTGTCTAGTTGGTGGCATTTTAATTTCAGTTTACCATATACCTTAGTTTTCCAGAAAATTCAAAAAAACCTTTAAAATGACCATTGTATTGAGGCATAGCCTTTACAAAAGTAGTGACATTCCATGAGAAATGCCAGTATACTGAAATCATATGCCCTTAATAGGGTTAAGATG
This sequence comes from Sepiola atlantica, assembly GCA_963556195.1. NCBI lineage: Eukaryota > Metazoa > Mollusca > Cephalopoda > Sepiida > Sepiolidae > Sepiola > Sepiola atlantica. The sequence goes on along the minus strand of OY744524.1, from coordinate 123,891,768 downwards.
AAAATTCATATACACTAAATGTACAAAAGCAAAGAAATTCCCAAATATTTACACTTTTATTGTCATTAAGGGTATGCGAGTACAACAGGGCTATGTATTTTACTGGTAGGAATCTTTCTTCAGCGCACCTTACACACTTCATCCACTCATGCATATAGATTTATACTGTAGTGATGTGATAATGAAATGGTTTGGTTGATATGTAGTCATACCCTTAATGACAATAAAAGTGTACAAATTTGGGAATTTCCTTGCTTTTGTACATTTAGTGTATATGAATTTTCATCTTAAACCTATTAAGGGCATATGATTTCAGTATACTGGCATTTTTCATGGAATATATATATAGTCTCGGAAGTTTCTCAACCATTAAAACTAAAAAAAAACAACCTTAAGTCCCAGGTCGTTCAGTGGAAAATCACTCATGTAAGTCAATTTAGTTTTTACAGTTATTATATTAGTTTGCTTCTAACATTCATTGTCTCGGAGTGTGTAAAACTGAATATTATTTATTAACCCTAACCCACACATGTTAATATTAAGACATTTGAATTTTAAAAAAAAACGACGACATTATGTAAGATAATGCCCTTATTATCAGATCTCACCAAACTTTACACCGTTTATATAAAAACTAGTTATGGGGTATGTAGCAACAACTTGTAGGAAGTTTCACAAACTTAAAAAATAGAAGACAGAAAAATTAAGTTTGGGTTCATGTTTTTTCTTTAAATAAATACGTTTTTCTTCTTCTTTAACGACAAGCAGTAATGATGTCGTATAGTCAACAGCGAAAAATCAGAGGTACAACGAATAACTTTTACCAAACGTAAGAAAATTTAATTGTCTATCTACCTGCATAGTTTTAATCTTCTGGAAGATTTTTAAAGTTTTTTTTTTAATTTCCAAATGTGTTTCTTTGCTTTCGCTTAGTCGAATCCGTCAATCAAAAATGACAGTCAATATTTTTGGAGGGATGGCAAATTTCAGATAGTAATATTGATGATGATGATGATGATGATGATGATGATGATGATGATGATGATGATGATGCTAGTGATGATATTATGATGATGATGCTAGTGATGATATTATTATGGTGGTGGTGGTGGTGGTGGTGGTGGAAAGAAGGAAAAATCTTGCAAAATTGTAGACTTTGCCGTTTCAGCAGTCCACAGAGTGAAGATCAAAGAAACGGACAAAACGAAGCAAATAAACAGAACTAGCTAGAGAACTGAAAGGAATATGGAGCATGAAGAAAGTCAGTATCATACCAATAATCGTAAGAGCACTAGGACGAATCCCTAAAAACGTGAAAAAAAGACTGGGAGAAATTTGAATCAAAGGGATCATTGAAACTATACAAAGGACGGCAATGATCAAAACAGCTGCAATCTTAAGAAAAATCATTGAATGCGGAAACCAACGCGCATAAGCTACGAAGGGTCACACGGAATCTACAACAGGAAGACAACAAAACCACAAAAAGAACACCACATCACAAACCAAGGAACAGAAAATGCAAGAAACATCACTTCAATAAATTACACCGGCCTAAGCTGACATCACATAAAAATTGCAAGAAACAAGATAAGCTCCCCCCCTCCGTCTCACCTGCTCTCCACCCCGCTCTCCTCCCCGATATCCTCCCCCGCTTCCCCAAATAAATTAATAAATAAAATAAAATTTTAAAAATGGTGCAAGCCTAGGCTGATATCACAAAAATCTTTTTGCATAGGTTCGAGGAGGATGAGAAGACCGAGGAGGGACAGCACAAACCAGACTTCCACTAGAAGTGCAGAGAGTGCTGGGATCTTTGGGAGGCTTATTGCCACCCAAATCCTAGAGAAGCCCAATGGTCCTTACAAGCGAGAAATCAATGATAAACGGCTGTTGTGATACTGCAAGGTTATTTGCGGTGGCTATCGAAAAGAGGTGATGAATACTGGAAATCTAGGGAGGCTTGTTGTCACTCAAAATCTAGGTGGTTTTCAGTGAATAATCACTGATGTGAGAACTTCTAGTGAGTAAAAACAAAAACAAAAACAAAAAAAACAACAAAACAAAACAATAATAATAATAATAATAATAATAATAATAATAATAATAATAATAATAATAATAATAATAATAATAATAATACCCTAATCCGACTAGAACCTATCCCGAGCATAGGGTTAGTAAGCCTTTTATAATATATTTTAAACCTGAATCTAAAAATATCGACCGAACTTTTTGAATAACGAAACAAGTTTTGAAAAACAAACTTTAAAACGCTTTCAGAAGATTAAAACTATGCATGTTGATAGAAAATCAAACTTTCTTGCGTTTGATAAGAAAATATTTGTTTTATATTTAATTCGTTTACGATTTCATGGCTGTTAACTATACTACATAATTGTCAGATAAGCCCTAAATATGGGTTATATTAAATAATTCTAATAACATTAAGGCTAAAGTAAATAAGTGTAATTGTCAGGTGAAGAATGAATGCCCACTAGACGGTAATTGCAAAGTAGAGTGCGTGGTTTATAAGGACACGATATGTCTGGAAGATAACAACAGGGACAAGAAAGTCTATATCGGCATATCTGCAGGAAACTGGAAACAGCGTTTCTATGACGACAAACACTCATTCGTAAATCCAGAACTTAAGAATAAAACGGAGTTAGCGGAGCAATGGTGGCTACTGAAAAATGAAAACCGAACACCGGTGGTTTCTTGGTCAATCTTGTATTATTCTAACATTCCGAATGGATTTAGGCAAATATGCAATTTGTGTTTGGGGGAAAACAAGAATCCTGAAATACGAACACAGTAATCTTCTAAACAGAAGAGATGAACTAATGGAGAAGTGCAGACATAAATGTAAATTTAAAATAACCAGTAACACATAATCCGAGATCCATTGAGATCCGTGGCGGTCAATATACTGAATTAGGTCTGCCTAGATTGTTCTTATCCGTTATCCTTTTTTTATTTTTTTTATCTATGTATCTCTTTATTTTATCATGACTAAAATACAATTATCATTATTAGGATCTCCATTATTATATATTTATATTTTTATAGTTATTAATAATATTATCAATATTTTCTTAAATTTTATTATTATTATTATTATTATTATTATTATTATTATTATTATTATTATTATTATTATTATTATCATTCCAATTGGTAGGATTGTCAGGATTGCTATATTTTTGTATCGGGGTAACTATTTTCATAATAATTACTACTACTTTTGAATATCCCCCATGATTATTCATGTCACTATGGTCATTTGTGCCAGCTTGGCTATTGCTGTCGCAGTTGTCATTGCGGGTGTGACAATTATTACTGCTATTATTATTGTAATTGTTGTTGTCACTGATAGCATGGTTATTGTTGTCATTATTGTTGGTGTCTTCATTATGGTGATCGGTGATAGCGTAATAATAATATCATAGTTATTGGTGGTATTGTGACTGCTATCGTAAGGTTTTAGATGATTTCAGGTATCTTGATGATATGATATGATTGCCCCGCCATTAGATTTAGTTGTTGTAGTGAATCCTAAGATTGTTTGGTCGTTTTCCAAGTGATATGATCATGATTTAATTGGAATTATCTACAATTGTAATTATTTTCATCTTATTAATCCATAATAACGCAAGACTAATTAATATTTGACGTAGAGATGTGTAGGGGTGTGGGTGTTAGGGTTAGGGTAAATATAGTTATTGACTTGGGAACTGGTATTTCATCTTTACGTCATGGCTGACATTATTATTATTGCGTCTATTTCTGTAATTGTTTAAACATGAATAATTTTTATATAAAAAATATTGTCTGTCATTCTGACATGGTCGCTACGTGCCTTGGTTGTCTGGTAATCTATTTTCGTTCTTTTCCTTCTTCCCTTTCTCTCACCTTCTTTTCCCCCCTCCCTCTCCCCCCTAACTGATTTTTCAATCGCAAGACGGAAGATTTGAAGACGTTGTAATTGTAATTTCTGGCTTTCATAGACGATTTAAAAGAACTTGGGGTAAAGCGGTTGGAAGGGGACCTAGACAAACTGATATGATACCTCAACGTCCTTCCCCCTCCTTATATACCTTTGGTTGTAAATCATACAATTTCCCCCTCTATCTATGCATGGATTACTCTCTTCCCCCTCACTGTATTGCCTTCCGTTATAAATCGTGCAATCCCCCCCCCTCTCTCTCTCTCTCTCTCTCTCTCTCTCTCTCTATATATATATATATATATATATATATATATATATATATATATATATAAATATTAAATATGTTGTCACTCTATTTCACCTCAATATACGTCTTAAATAGTTCATTTCCTCCTCTCTCTATATATATGTATTAAATATGTTGTCGCTCTCTCTATATGTGTATTGAACATTGAGTGTGAGTTTCTCTTTTTTCATTTTCAAAAATGTAATCGCCTACTTGGATGCTTGAATAAGGCCGTAGGGTCGAAATAAATTATTGCACCGGTGATTATGTGATTCCGTGTTACTTTACTTTATTTTATTCTTACTCTGTTTATTACATTGTCCTCTCATACTCAGATTTCCTTATGGAATTTATTTCGCCATAACACTAATATATATATATATATATATATATATATATATATATATATATATATATATATATATATATATATATGTGTGTGTGTGTGTGTGTGTGTGTGTGTGTATGTATCTATCTCCCGTCAAAAATAACGGAAGAATTTATGCTTCGCCGGTGTTCATTTCGATATAATAGTGAAATATTCATATAAAATCATAGAATTTAATTGTTCATATATAAATTATTATTATTATTTCGAAAAAAACACACCCACCGTTGACTCTTTATTATAGAGTGAAGGATCTATTCTCGAATCTATTTCAGACGGCGGAATAAGTCTGAGGTAGTTTTCTCAATCGCTTTTTGCTTTCTCGCTTCCCTTCACCACTTAAATGCGGAGGATAGAAAAAGACACGGGTTGTACTTGCTACGTTTTGTGTGTTAGGATGGAAGTACAGTATATATTATATACATTATACATTATAGAGTGGCTGATTAACATCCACGGACATGTGCTTCGTTTTTTTAAGACTCATCCGTGTGCCTTTCTCCAGCCAACTTATCAATCTTGGCACTCAAATACAACTGCCTGTTAAAGTTCAACGTCTTAGCTACGTCGGCCATACAAATTTAATTAAAAACTACGAAGTTTTTTCTCCATATTTTTTAACATTATTTTCTTGGCTCTGCGAGCAATCTTTTGAGTATCGAGGGTTAGTTGGTGTAGTAAGGACCCAAGGTTGTTGCATGGTCCATCTCAAGCATCATCCTGATGACGATCGCGAAGCTCGAAAGCGCTTGAGATGGACGATACAACAACCTTGGATCGTTACTACACCAAAGGATACTCGGAGAATTGCTCGCAGAGCCGAGAACATAAGTAAAAAAAATCGATAAAATGAAAAAATCTTAGTGTTTAATTAAACTTGCTGTAAAAACAGCAACAATGGTATGTGCTTGTTAAAACCATTATCAGTTGTTATTTTCTAGACAGTTGTGCTATGAATTCAAAATGGATTAAACATTGGACTGTACGTTTGACATAAGTGTATACATTTATTGGCTTGAATCGATTTTGAGTGTAATTCGATATATTTTTCAGCGTGGATGATTGGGTCCGTCACGCTAATGTTTCGACTTTAGGCTCGATTGTTTTGTCTTTTGAAGTTAAAAGACAATCTTGTTTTGAGGTGATTCTACCTTCCTCTCCCTTTTAATTCTTTTTAGCTCCTTACGTACGGCATAATCACGTTGACACACCGATTCACTGTTAGATGACCGAAGTCAAGCGACGCTGAGCCTGGTCAGTACTAAAATGGGTGACCATTTGGGAATACCAGGCGCTGTATGTAGACACCTAGCTATGGGCAAATAGCGTCGCCAACCCGTCTAGCGTTGTGACTACAGCAAAACCCCTGAATGACAGTCACCAATAAGTTGGGCGGAAACCCGGGAGTGGTCCCTCCTATAGGAGTGATCAAAAACCATGATGGCGATGATAAAGTGGCGTCATGCCTTGTCTGGAGCGACTTCTATAAAATATATATATATAATTAAAAAATACATTTAAAAAAAAAATGAAACCTGTATTAGATTTGAAAAAAATTGTATAACTATAAACAAACTATTTACAATACTTTGTTTTACACCATTCTGCTTATTAACAATTCATTTTAAAATTGGTGGCTAGAACTTTTACCTTAGCAACATTAGATTAATCATAATTTCTCATCTTTGCTGATCGGACGATCTCATTTATTTTACTGTGTGTGAAAGGTGATAACGTACGTATGAATATGAAATGCTGTAGAGTATTATTATATAGATTAGCGGGACCCGTTCGAAATTCTACAGATGTACCCTTTTTCTGTTGTATATTGCCGCAATGCTCAAAATATATACATTCTATGGTCGTCGTGTGCGAACGCAGACCCCATGATATTATTGGGCAACCTTTGTTTAAACTGAAACTCATGTAATTTCAGAACATATATATATATATATATATATATATATATCGTTATGCGGGTCTATCTCCAAAACCATGGTAGGAGTTTAAGGCATATTTTTATTCGATGTGCGCAAACGCAGACCCCGATATTATTGTACCATCTTTAAACAGAACAGATGCTACACTTGATTCCTACCCCCGGGGGCTGAAAATGTGTATTTTAGTTCGCGTTTAACGTTCGACAAAATAGCGATATCAGATAAAATTTCAAATTACTTTTTTTTTGCCTTGCAACTTTAGCGATCGGGCGAACCCATCTTTTAAAAAAGCGTCGGAGGGTGATAACGTACGTACGAACATAAAATTGCCTTAGGGTATTTTTATAGATTAAATATATTATTTCATATCTCTGACATTCATTCATAATCAGGTTTTTACAAGGATTACAAAGTCGGAATACATTGTGATGTTATAATAGATCTCACTTTTTTTTCTCTTCCATTCTATCTCTTATATCTTCTAACTCTCCTGCCTGCCCTATTTTACATCACTCCATTCCTCTCACCACTTCTTGTTCTTCCCACTATCTAAAACATTCATGCGCAAGTGAAATGCGTACGGTGACAAACAAGCAAGATAACAAACATTCTCAGCGTTTTAAATAGATAGAGAGAGATTCATAGATAGATAGATAGATAGATAGATAGAGATTCATAGATAGATAGATAGAGATTCATAGATAGATAGATAGATAGATAGATAGATAGATAGATAGATAGATAGATAGAGATTCATAGATAGATAGATAGATAGATAGATAGAGATTCATAGATAGATAGATAGCTAGATAGAGATTCATAGATAGATAGATAGATAGATAGATAGAGATTCATAGATAGATAGATAGATAGATAGATAGATAGAGATTCATAGATAGATAGAGATTCATAGATAGATAGATAGATAGATAGATAGATAGAGATTCATAGATAGATAGAGATTCATAGATAGATAGATAGATAGATAGATAGATAGATGAAAGGGGAATGTAAACCAGGCAACTGTGACGTCATAGTTTTAGTTTCTCTGTTCACATAGTTTACAAACAGTTCTTTTGTCTACGGTACTTAACTACATTCCAACATTCTAAGAGAAAAAATACCGGCTTTCCTTAGGATCCTTTTAATTTTGTTTTATTTTGGGTTTGCACCTCCTCCCCTAATCCATGTTTACCCACAATCACACGTTATTTTTTTTCTTCTTGTCTCCGTACCGACCGCTTTTTTATTATAAGAAATAAATTTTTTTTTTTAAGTTTTTTTTATTATTATTATTTCAGTACAGATGTTCTCACTTTGGGCTCGATGGAGTAACACGATTAGCAAAGTTTTCCTGTAATCAAATTCTATGTCTACATAGAGAAATCGGGAAAAAAGCACAAACGTTGGTGGATCTGAAAGGAGTCTTCTCCTCCCAAGAAAGAAAATAACTTAGAACATTATCTGTCCCATGGTTTGGATAACTGTTGTGGCACCAAAGATGATCTGACAACCAGTTTTCTTCAGACCTCCCGATTTTCTGCCTTCTTCAGCCCTGTTCACTCTCGAATGTTGTCCTCACACCCCCATTCTCTGTCTGCCCCTTCTTATTTTCTGTGCAATTCCTTGCAAACCTGATGATCGTGTGACATGGTCATACCACTTAATCTTCCTATTCCTCACAGTGGTCAGTAGATCTTTATATGGCCTGACTGCTTGTCTGTTCTTCCCTTTCTCATTTGTATTGTGGTCTATGTATAAGATGTTGAGGATCTTTCGGAAGCATTTCATCTCTGTGGCCTGTACCCTTCCCTCCTGGTTTGCAGTTAGGGTTCACGGCTCACTTTGCCAAAAAAGAGATAATAGGGAGTGTATCAATCAACACACATATACGTACATAAATCACAAACCCAACACGAATTATTGCTTATTCGGCGTCCAGTTGATCTTGTTATATGTTTAGTTATTGACGGAGAGCAATTGGAATGTAGATGTACATTTATTGGATTTGTATACTCCTTCATATAACACTAAAATTAATTTTCTCTGAATAAGATGCGACATCTATGAAGTGTACTTGTTTCATATTAATTGAAACTAAAACTTTTAATTCTGAGTTTTTCATTTTTATATATTTATTTTCTTAATTTTATAACCTTTAGATTTGTAGAATTCCTAACTACTAACAGACCGTCATCTCTATATAATCTTATTTTAGTTATATCTATATATCTAATATATAAAGTTCTCTTGTCGGGTTTTCAAAGTCAGACCCAAATAACAATAGATCTGAAATATAGATATTTGATTATGACTAGCCAATTGGTCGTCAATTTCGTTGTACCATGTTATTTGCAAGAACATAATGTATTTGGCTTTGATTTTCTTTTGAATAGCTATTTCCAGCTAGGAAGATTGTTACAATCGAGACAAATTTAGATAATGATCGAAAAAGTTGCGTCATGTTTTTCCCTGAGAAAAACTCAAATAATGTAAGGGAAATAACTCTGTTTTAGTTTTTTAAAGAGAGTTAGCTCCCTTATAGAATAATATTTCTCTATGAATACAATTATGTACTAATAACTGTATATATCGTGTTTCTTTGTATGTGTGTTTCTCGCCTCTTCGTAAATAACATTATATTTACAAATTTAGTATTATTAATCTATTTCTTTAAATAAACAATAAAAAAAAACTAAAATTTCACTTCTATCTGTGTATAACTTTACATTTTGCAAACAAAAAATTAAACTAAAATCACATTACTGAATCCAGAGAAAGTATATTTACTATATAAATAAAAGATACATAATTTGCAAGTATCACAAAAGATTCACACTAGAATACGCTTAATTGAAATAGTTGATGTTAGTAAAAACAAAACTTGTAGATAAACGAAAATGTCAAATGGTAAATTAGTTAATTTAATCCCGATACGTTTGAAGATGTTTCATTCGGTGAACTATCACATCATTTATATTTATGTTTTAATAATTAATTACTCGTATATTTCATATTTTAATAGGTCTTTAATCATTTCTCAAAGTATACCATTACATTTGTGATACGATGTATAGAAGCTTTAAGCCAAAAAAGTCAAATACAATTTGACTTTACAACAATAGAAGGTTGAGTTTTAGCACTTATATATATAGTAAGTAGTAAGCTATGAAAATATATTTACAGCAATTAAGCTACATAGAGGCTTCCGCGTTTTACCCCCGGGGGAATCTTCAGGCTAAAATGCATGGAGTTATTTTTGCTGGGTGTTTTTATATACACGGCTAGCTAGTTAACCAATCAGATTCGTTGTTGTTCTCTCAACCAATCGCTGGGCTTCCCGCGAACAAAGGTATTGTTAGTGTTACTTCCTATATCCTGTTCTATTGTTCTGTTTTCTATAGATTGACCTTCATGTTGATACATGAAATACTAATATATATATATATATATTATATTAATATTTTTTTTTTACATTATTAATTTTTGATTTTGATTCTTAACGGTCCCAACCACGTGACTTTCCAAATTTAAATTTCTTTTCTTTTCTTTTTTCTCCATTTCATTCTTTCCAAATATGATCTAAGCTTAAGATCGGATTCTAACTTTGCCTGATGAGATCTCAGTTTATAATAGCTGTTGATCGATAACATCGACATCCCAGTGTCGCAGATTTTGTACATGTCTCTGTAAATAAAAATAATCATTACATATATATATATATATATATATATATATATATATATATATATATATATAATATATATATATATATATATATATATATATATATATATATATATATATTATGAGAGAGAGAGAGAGAGGGAGAGAGTTCTTGTTTCCATTAGGTAGAAAAATCCAATAGAGTGCATGATAAGAACGTAATATTATTTTTTTATAATATTACAGAAGTTCAGATGAACATCGTACTTTAGGTTTCAAGCTGGGGATGTCCTAGGTGAAGATATTGCTGGGCTTTCTTGGCTCTTAATTATAGACCGCCATATCGCTTTTGTCAGCCGTCTTTTAACCTATTGGTTGCTCATAAGGGAAGCCAGTTGCATCATGGGAGTCATTTACTGTTTAAACATTTTTAAAATTATTTTTTTCTGGTAGCTAATTATATTTATTTGAGATAGTGCTCAACAAAAAGAACATGAAATTTTTAGTATAAACGTTAGTCCATGACTTTATAAACAATCAGGTAAAAGGGGTAATTCTTACTTATAAACCACAGAGTGTCCCACAAGAATATGACGTTTCGCACAGTTAATTTGCACACACATATGTAATTGTTGGAAATAGAAAACAAGTTTTGATGACAGAAGCATTGTTAAAACAAACAAAAAAACACAAATGTTAGATGAGATGTATAATATGCCTCTTTTGTGTGCAGCCAACCATACAACGACGTAGACGATCTAAACAACTCCAAGTCACCAAGCGGGATATTATGTTCAGTTTCAATCGACAGAGTGTTTAAGGATGGTATGCGTATGACTTCTCTTCTGTTGGAGTTGATATATCAGTAAACTGAAAACGGTAAAATCCATCACGTTAAGATCTGCACTTTTTCACGGCCGTTTATTTGGTTCAATGTAGTCAGGAGTATTAGCTCTGAGCCAGGCAACAGTGTCTTTGGATATATGAGCAGTTGCTACATCCTGTTGTCATTCGCATTCATTTCCTTCCGTTACTTGGTTTATGTCGTGATAAAATGCATGTTGATCTAGATGTAAATTACCTGTTTTTATGCGGGCGTCGAAAATCTACCACGAAAAAGTGTCTTCTTCCAGAAAGAAAACCTTTTACAAATTTGGCTCAAAAGTTTTTTTTTCTTTTTTTTTAGATTAACGGACTACACATGCAGATAAACACATCTCATATTTAAGTATAGTATCACGTGGTAATAACGAAAGAATGACGTCGCACGCTGATATCATGCCAAATACAGTTGAAATACCGTTAGAATTTGATTCTCAACTCAGTTTGAACTGTCTTGAAAGATATGCGAAAGTTATACAGTCGTACGGGACAAATGAATGACGATCGGTTCTACCGTGAAACTGCATTAACATGTTAACATACCAAGTGATCGAAAACAAAACAACTATCGATTTGTCCAGTATGTTTATTAGATATTTATATGCAAACATAACTGTAAACACACAAACAATTCGCAATGACACACCTAAGCATACATGAATACGAATTTAGAATAATTGACACCAACGCAAAGTATGGAAGAAGCAGCCAAGGCGGTGTGGATCCTCGGATCGTAAAACACGTTGTAAATTCTTCCAGGACGTAAAGCACAGCAGAGAGACCCACGCTACAGCATTGGCAGGAATGATTTCATCAACAGAAGTTAGTATGAACGGCGTAAACGCTACAGCATTGGAAGGAATGATTTCATCAACAGAAGTTAGTATGAACGGCGTAAACGCTACAGCATTGGAAGGAATGATTTCATCAACAGAAGTTAGTATGAACGGCGTAAACGCTACAGCATTGGAAGGAATGATTTCATCAACAGAAGTTAGTATGAACGGCGTAAACGCTACAGCACTGGCAGGAATGATTTCATCAACAGAAGTTAGTATGAACGGCGTAAACGCTACAGCATTGGCAGGAATGATTTCATCAACAGAAGTTAGTATGAACGGCGTAAACGCTACAGCATTGGCAGGAATGATTTCATCAACAGAAGTTAGTATGAACGGCGTAAACGCTACAGCATTGGCAGGAATGATTTCATCAACAGAAGTTAGTATGAACGGCGTAAACGCTACAGCACTGGCAGGAATGATTTCATCAACAGAAGTTAGTATGAACGGCGTAAACGCTACAGCACTGGCAGGAATGATTTCATCAACAGAAGTTAGTATGAACGGCGTAAACGCTACAGCATTGGAAGGAATGATTTCATCAACAGAAGTTAGTATGAACGGCGTAAACGCTACAGCATTGGCAGGAATGATTTCATCAACAGAAGTTAGTATGAACGGCGTAAACGCTACAGCATTGGCAGGAATGATTTCATCAACAGAAGTTAGTATGAACGGCGTAAACGCTACAGCACTGGCAGGAATGATTTCATCAACAGAAGTTAGTATGAACGGCGTAAACGCTACAGCACTGGCAGGAATGATTTCATCAACAGAAGTTAGTATGAACGGCGTAAACGCTACAGCATTGGCAGGAATGATTTCATCAACAGAAGTTAGTATGAACGGCGTAAACGCTACAGCATTGGCAGGAATGATTTCATCAACAGAAGTTAGTATGAACGGCGTAAACGCTACAGCACTGGCAGGAATGATTTCATCAACAGAAGTTAGTATGAACGGCGTAAACGTTACAGCATTGGCAGGAATGATTTCATCAACAGAAGTTAGTATGAACGGCGTAAACGCTACAGCATTGGCAGGAATGATTTCATCAACAGAAGTTAGTATGAACGGCGTAAACGCTACAGCATTGGAAGGAATGATTTCATCAACAGAAGTTAGTATGAACGGCGTAAACGCTACAGCATTGGCAGGAATGATTTCATCAACAGAAGTTAGTATGAACGGCGTAAACGCTACAGCATTGTCAGGAATGATTTCATCAACAGAAGTTAGTATGAACGGCGTAAACGCTACAGCATTGGCAGGAATGATTTCATCAACAGAAGTTAGTATGAACGGCGTAAACGCTACAGCATTGGCAGGAATGATTTCATCAACAGAAGTTAGTATGAACGGCGTAAACGCTACAGCATTGGAAGGAATGATTTCATCAACAGAAGTTAGTATGAACGGCGTAAACGCTACAGCATTGGCAGGAATGATTTCATCAACAGAAGTTAGTATGAACGGCGTAAACGCTACAGCATTGGCAGGAATGATTTCATCAACAGAAGTTAGTATGAACGGCGTAAACGCTACAGCACTGGCAGGAATGATTTCATCAACAGAAGTTAGTATGAACGGCGTAAACGCTACAGCACTGGCAGGAATGATTTCATCAACAGAAGTTAGTATGAACGGCGTAAACGCTACAGCATTGGCAGGAATGATTTCATCAACAGAAGTTAGTATGAACGGCGTAAACGCTACAGCATTGGCAGGAATGATTTCATCAACAGAAGTTAGTATGAACGGCGTAAACGCTACAGCATTGGCAGGAATGATTTCATCAACAGAAGTTAGTATGAACGGCGTAAACGCTACAGCATTGGCAGGAATGATTTCATCAACAGAAGTTAGTATGAACGGCGTAAACGCTACAGCATTGGCAGGAATGATTTCATCAACAGAAGTTAGTATGAACGGCGTAAACGCTACAGCACTGGCAGGAATGATTTCATCAACAGAAGTTAGTATGAACGGCGTAAACGCTACAGCATTGGCAGGAATGATTTCATCAACAGAAGTTAGTATGAACGGCGTAAACGCTACAGCATTGGCAGGAATGATTTCATCAACAGAAGTTAGTATGAACGGCGTAAACGCTACAGCATTGGCAGGAATGATTTCATCAACAGAAGTTAGTATGAACGGCGTAAACGCTACAGCATTGGCAGGAATGATTTCATCAACAGAAGTTAGTATGAACGGCGTAAACGCTACAGCATTGGCAGGAATGATTTCATCAACAGAAGTTAGTATGAACGGCGTAAACGCTACAGCATTGGCAGGAATGATTTCATCAACAGAAGTTAGTATGAACGGCGTAAACGCTACAGCATTGGCAGGAATGATTTCATCAACAGAAGTTAGTATGAACGGCGTAAACGCTACAGCATTGGCAGGAATGATTTCATCAACAGAAGTTAGTATGAACGGCGTAAACGCTACAGCATTGGCAGGAATGATTTCATCAACAGAAGTTAGTATGAACGGCGTAAACGCTACAGCATTGGAAGGAATGATTTCATCAACAGAAGTTAGTATGAACGGCGTAAACGCTACAGCATTGGCAGGAATGATTTCATCAACAGAAGTTAGTATGAACGGCGTAAACGCTACAGCATTGGCAGGAATGATTTCATCAACAGAAGTTAGTATGAACGGCGTAAACGCTACAGCATTGGCAGGAATGATTTCATCAACAGAAGTTAGTATGAACGGCGTAAACGCTACAGCATTGGCAGGAATGATTTCATCAACAGAAGTTAGTATGAACGGCGTAAACGCTACAGCATTGGCAGGAATGATTTCATCAACAGAAGTTAGTATGAACGGCGTAAACGTTACATCAACTAACCAGTTGATCTAACAGCAATGAGGCGGGCCGGTGCGCACAAAATCTGTAGAGAGGTAGACCCCCGAAACAAAGCGATTCTCTCGTGGCCCAAACTGTACTATTAATTACCCGACATGCGGGCGTATCTGTTGGTTACACTCTAACGAGCTGTATCTTCTATCTTATCTCGCTAACAATATCACAAGAAGTCTCAAAGAAATGAGAAATGTTATCAAAAATGGGAGCAAAATAATGTCAAAGATGAATTGCATTTTTCGGAGGAATTTTGTAATTTTTCATACAAAATAGTTTAAAGGGTTAATACGGTCCGTTGATTCCAGATTGCCCAGTAATTTTGTCTCTAGAAAATCGACTGAGAATACTAGTGCTAGATGTCTGAAACAAATAAGTTAACGATGGAAACGTTAGAATAATGCTTTTAGAAATCTTACTCTCTTTAGGAGGTGGTGAACTAATTATATATTCTAAAGAATACATTAAAAAGCCACCATACATTGAAAATGGACTTAAAATATCTGCATATAAAGTGTTTTGTTTCGTATTTTTCTTACTTGGGCTTACTGTTTTTCAATGGAATTGTTAATCTGAACCAGGCTCAATATATTGATACTACAAATATAATATCTATAAACATTATATATATATAATAATAACGTACTTATTTACAATTTATTTTAAAATACTTAGTCCGGCCCAGATGACTGCTAATATGAGACATTTTAAAAT
Source organism: Sepiola atlantica (assembly GCA_963556195.1). Taxonomy (NCBI): domain Eukaryota; kingdom Metazoa; phylum Mollusca; class Cephalopoda; order Sepiida; family Sepiolidae; genus Sepiola; species Sepiola atlantica. Next base: position 123,876,220 of record OY744524.1, on the reverse strand, counting down.
AATCACATAAAAATGAAAATCAGCAAAGAGGTCTCTCATTATAATTGAAAAGTATAATTGGAGTTTAAACACGTACAAACAAATAATTAGAAACTAAAATGACTTCACTACATTCCGAGCAACGATGGGTAGGTATAGCTAATATATATATATATATATATATATATATATATATATATATATATATATATATATATATATTACGGCATTAACCTCTAGGAGTGGGTGGAGCCGGCTCCAAATGAGTTCACCGCATCTTGCGACAAGGCGGTCCATCTCCGCCGATTGACAGCTGAGTCCTTGACATACTTTAGCCATTTCCAGTTCCAGTACCGAACACCAAAAATGCGGGGCCAGACACCAAATCTATGTCTGTCTTCACTGTTCCTATCCAAGTCTTCAGCTTGCCGCCTCTGCACTTCTAGCCGGCGGGTGCGATTAAGGCTACCAACTTGCGGATAAATCTTTCCTCAAGGCGTCGAAGAACGTAACCAAATCAGTGAAGTCACTTTTTAAGAAGAATCTCTGTGGTGCTGGTGGTGTTGCCTGTTGAATGGATGATGCGGTTTCGGATATGATCAGAGAGACTGATGCATAGAATGCACCGAAGGCAGTACATGTCGAAAACCTCAAGTGCGTGAAGATCTTCTTTGCGCAAGATCCATGTCTCGCAATCGTACAGCAGTATTGTGCGCATCAGTGCTTGGAATATCTTCAATTTTGTTTAATCTCATGTCGAGACTACAATCTACTTTGGAGACGGCAGAAGGCTGTGCAAGCATATCGATAGGGATTGCAATCTCATCCTTATCCTACCCTGTAGCTGTAAATGTTGAGATACTTTAACTGCTCGACTTCCTCAACACAAGTGACCTTGAGAATGATAGGGACTCTGCTGGAAAGATGGGGCGTAGTTAGTTCATAGAAGCTTTATTTTTTAGGCATTGATCATTATACCTACGCGTTTGGTGGTCGTATTGACATTATTCAATGCCTGATGGGTATCAGTGTTTGTTTCGCCGCGGACAGCAACATCGTCTGAATAGTCCAGGTCGGCAATGGAACAATCACGTCCAACTTGCACACCAGCGAAGACCATCATGCCCGATAAAGGATCCTGTCAATAATTTTGTTGAACAAGATTAGGGAAAGAATACAAATTTGGCAGACATAAGTATGCACATTGAAGAATTCAGATTCCTCTCCGTAACAACGGACTTTTGTTCGAGTGTGTGTGTGTGTGTGTGTGTGTGTAATAGGCCTTCAGCCGATTAAGCAGCTGGGGTAGAAATCCATTCTGGCTCATTACCCATCAAAGACTCCCGTGACCAACAGAGCCGAATGCTGCAGTAAAGTCAATGAAACATACAACAGTCGCCTGCTGATAGGACCAGCGTTGTTCCAAAATCCGCCGAAGATAAAAGATATGATAGTGCAACCCCGACCTCGTTGGAAACCGGATTGGTTTGATCGGGTTCGAAGGTCTCTTTGTGTTTAGTATATATATATATATATATATATATATATATATATATATATATATATATATATATATATATAACTTCTTTTGTAAGATGGTAGGAAAAATCCCAGCAGAGTGCTCGATTAATTGAGAAAATAAAAATTAAGAGCGTAATTTTTATTTATTATTTGGTACAGTATGTTGTACTGATTTTCTGTACCAAATAATATATATATGAGGATAAAATGCACGATATATCATAAAATTCCATGGTAGTTTATGGAACAATTATCTTTTTTAAAGAAATTGTATAACTATTTACAAAACATTCGTAATTACAAATGTACAGTATTATTTTTACTCGTTTCCAATTATTAACAAAAACGTTCATATTTAAATCTGTGTAGATCGAAGAATTTTCCACAGAAATCTGTTTGTATTTTAATTCTAGTTTATCTCATTTTTTACAAATTTGTAATCATCATCATCAACAACAACAACAACAACAACAACAACAACAATAACAATAATAATAATAATAGAAAGAAAGAAATAAACCACAAAGGTAAACAGACTAGTAATGGAATGCTACTACAAAAGTCGCCACAGAAAGAGGCTATCAGAAGGGAATGAAGCATCTATGGAACACTGCTACTGGCTACTATACAACGGAACAAAAGAAAGCAGATCAAGCAAAACAGATCATCAAGAGAGGATGGTTCTCGGAGATGGAACTGACGGGAATCAAACAAAAGAGCGGAACAAAGCAAGAAACACCACCCGACGAAACCACTCAGAAAGAAGACAGACAAAACATAAACCCGGTAACGGAAGGGGCCGAAGACTACGAAATAACAGAACACCGAAGTAGAACGGACAGAGGAAGAAGCAAGAGAAGTGGAAAACATCAAACGATACATGTCTGCGAACAAAGCAAATCTCCCATCTCTAAGAAACAAAGATTGGACGAAGTTAAAAGTTGAAACAGAGACAGTAAACAAGGTACTTGCGTGCATCCCAACAGACACTATCACAGACCTAAACATCTTGATATATGCGGGGGCAAAATCAGTAAGTATGAAACTAAAAAAGGAAAAAAACCTGGCCAAAAGAATAGACCGACAAAACCTGGATGGGAAATCAGACTGGAAACTCAGATAACGAAACCCCGGAAAGAAGCTAACACCGTAAACAGGATGAAAGAGAATGGGAAAGGAACGAAGAGTAGAAATCCGGTTCACAAGGAAAGACTGAATTAGAAACATGAAGAATAAAAACAAAAGATAGCAGCAATAGAGGGAAGACTGAGACGATATAGATAAAAATCAGAACAGCAAAAACAGAACAGGACTTTTGAAAACAATAGAAAGACAGTTTTACAAAAACGTAAACGGAGAACGAATAACATCAGAACAACCTGACCCGACAGAGACAAAACACTTCTGTAGCAAAATATGGGAAAAGCTTAAAACACACAACAAAAATGGCAAGTGGTTGAAAAACATGAAAAATGAACTACAGGAAATAGAAGGAATAAAAACGGAGATTACTAAAGATTAAGGACACTAAGAAAAATAGTAAACTGGAAAGAACTTGGCCATGATGGAATACATGTATATTGGTTTAAAAAATTCACGACCCTACATGAAAGACTGGCGCAGAAACTGAGAGGAGGTATCCACAAAACATGCATACCAGTGTGGATGACCAAAAGAAAAGACAACGCTTATACAAAACGATGCCAAAAAAGGAACGACCACAAGCAACTACAGACCAATAACCTGTTTACCAACAATGTGGAAAATCATGACGGCACAACTGAGAGAACAAATCTACCAGTCCCTAAACAAACATGGACTACTCCCTGAAGAACAAAAAGGATGCCGTAAAGGGAAAAGAGGGACGTATGACCTCTTATACATCAATCACATAATCCTGAAGGAGGTAAAAAACAGAAAAAAGAACATATCAATGGCATGGATTGACTACAAAAACCTACGACAGAATCCATCAAGCATGAATAATTGAATGTTTGAAAATATACAAAATACCCGAAAGGATGATTAATCTATTAAGAAAGCAATTGAAACATGGAGACTGGAACTGACAGCCGGAGGACAACACCTGACTGAGATAAAGATACAGAGAGGCATCTTCCAAGGAAACTCTATCACCACTACTGTTTATAATAGCTATTATGCCACTCAACTGCATACTCAGAAAATGTGATTCCGGATACAAGTTTACGGACACAGAATTAAGAGTAAACCACCTGATGTACATGGATGACCTGAAACTATTTGCAAAAAGCAAAAAGGAACTGGAAAAGCTGATAAATACAACCAGAATCTTCAGTCAAGACATCCAAATGGAATTCGGAATGAAAAAGTGTGCACTACTAGAAATAAAAAGAGGAAAACTGGAGACAACAGAGGGCGTGGAACTCCCCAACTAAGATGAAATGAGAGCACTAGGCGAACAGGATAGCTACAAATATCTTGGAGTTCTGGAAGCAGACACCATCAAATGTATAGAAGTGAAAGAGAAGATTGGAAAAGAATATTTACGAAGAACAAGAAAACTCCTATAAACGAAATTATATAGCAGGAATCTAGTAACAGGAATAAACACGTGGGCAGTAAGACTAATAAGATACTCTGGACCATTCACAGGCTGGGCCAAAGAGGAACTCAGGCACCTTGACCAGAGGACTAGAAAATTAATGACCATGCACTACATACTACATCCAAAAGACGATACGGACAGATTCTACATGAAAAAAAAAACGAAGGGGAAAGAAGACTGGTAAGTGTAGAAGAATGTGTGGAAGACTCAAAAAAAGAGCGGGAGAAATACGTAACTCAACACACGGAAATCCTTATTACTGCAGCAAGAGACATCGTTCCAACGAACAACTCGGGAAGCACTGAAACCAGAAACAAAACGACAAGAAAAGAAAAGTAGGAAGAAAAACAACTACATGAACGCTTCAGAAGACTGACAAGAGAAGAAACCAACGAAAATAGCTTGGCATGGCTAAGAAAAGGACACTTGAACAAAGAAACGCAATCTTTACTGGTGACTGCACAGAACAATGCAATTAGGACAAACTACATTAAAGCTAAAATAGATAAAACCTAGGAAAACAGTAAATGCAGACTGTGTGGACAAAGAGACGAAACAGTAAATCATATAAGTGAATGTAGCAAACTAGCCTAAAAAGAATACAAGAACAGACATAACTGTGTGGGGAAAGCAGTACACCGGGAACTGTGCAAACAATTGAATTTCAAATACGCAGACAAATGGTACAAACATAAACCAGAAACAGTACTGGAAAACGAAAAACACAAAATCATCTGGGATATGGATTTACAAACAGACAAACTCATACAAGCAAGGAGACCGGATGTTATAATAATTGACAAAAAGGAGAACCTTGCCAAATCGTAGACTTTGCCGTTCCAGCGAACTACAGAGTGTAAATCAAAGAAACGGAAAAACGAAGCAAATACACGGAACTAGCCAGAGAACTGAAAGGAATATGGAGCATGAAGAAAGTCAGTATCATACAAATAATCGTAGGAGCACTAGGAACAATCCCCAAAAACCTGGAAAAAAGGCTGGGAGAAATTGGAATCAAAGGGATCATTGGAACTATACAAGGACGGCAATGATCAAAACTGCTACAATCTTAAGAAAAATCATTGAATGCGGAAACCAACCCGCATAAGCTACGAAAGGTAACATGGAATCTACTATAGGAAGAAAACAAAACCACAGAAAGAACACATCACAAACAAAGGGACAGAAAATGTAAGAAACATCACTTTATAAGACCCCCCCCCCCAATAAATTACACCGGCCTCAACTGACACGACAGAAAAATGAACCAATGAACAGAAATAGCAAGAAACACCATAAGTTTCCCCCACCACCACCAAAAAAATGGTACCAGCCTAGGCTGACCTCACAAAAAATATTTGCATAGGGTCAAGGAGGATGAGAAGACCGAGGATGGACAGCAAAAACCAGACCTCAACTGGGATGCAGAGAGTGTTGGTACCTTGGGGAGGCTTATTGCCACCCAAATCCTAGAGAAGACCAATGGTCCTTACTAGCGAGAAATCAATGGTAAACGGCTGTTGTGATACTGCAAGTTTATTTGCGGTGGCTATCGAAAAGAGGTGGAGAACAATGGAAATCTGGGGAGACATGTTGTCACTCAGACTCCAGAGAATACCACCGGTTGTCGGTGAGCAATCACTGATGACCTGTGTGAGAACTCCTAGTGAGTACATTATAATAATAGATGTTAGAATTCAAGACGAGTAATTTAGCCGTGCGTGTATTATGTTTCGGACATTTTGAGATAATTGATAATTTGTATTGTTTGGATAGAACTGTGCCACAACGGATAAGGGCGCTAGGTTACAATAAGTTCTAAGTGACAGTCTTCACTATAGGCGATGCTAACCAAGAATGCAATAAAAATTACTTCTTACTAATTACTAAAAACACTTCTACTCGGTCATGGCTGACGGAACGGGAACTATATGCCCTCATGGATTAAATAAATTGTTCAGTTCGAAGTTCCATATAGAGACAAGATTCCCAAGTTGAAAAAGATGCATCTGAAGAAGGTTGAAGGTTACATTGGCCCAAATGTTGTGAAAATATTAACTGAGGTGAGAATAGAAGCCCGAATAATTCAAATAATGCAAAATCTATTATTAAAAAGTTTAATTTAAGACTTGAAACTTTTGATTAACAAGTAATTTTAGGATTTTAATTAAGAGTTATGGGCAAGAGTCAACTATAACGGCTAGTTGTGTTAAAAATATTGTAAATAAAAATTTTAAAAATGTTGTAAATAAAAATTTTAAAAATATTGTAAATAAAAATTTTAAAAATGTTGTAAATAAAAATTTTAAAAATGTTGTAAATAAAAATTTTGAAAATGTTGTAAATAAAAATTTTTTAAATGTTGTAAATAAAATTTTTAAAAATGTTGTAAATAAAAATTTTAAAAATGTTGTAAATAAAAATTTTAAAAATGTTGTAAATAAAAATTTTGAAAATGTTGTAAATAAAAATTTTGAAAATATTGTAAATAAAAATTTTTAAAATGTTGTAAATAAAAATTTTAAAAAGTAAGCTTTACATGCGCCTCTATTCTCCCCCCAAAAAGAACATTTTATTTAAACGCTATTTTTGCTGAGCATACAAAATATGAGAAGTGTTCCAGTTTTAGTTGCCCCTTACAGTTGTATGAAATGCATGAATCAATGAGAGTGCCCAGAGCTAACGGCCTTGTGACAGGCTGGTGCAGGTGTGAAACAAAAATTAAAACAATTTCAGATTTACAGTTATAACGGGATACAGTCATACAAGTCACAGGGTACACAAGCGCGAACCTGAAGGATTTAAAATGGCTAGCTATTACATATGGACGCATTTGTTAGAAAGAAGAGCAGAAGAAATATTGGCGAAAATGCTCTTTTCTCAGACCCCAGAGATCGAATATCGAAAACAAGCACTACACGGTTTCGCCTTAGTTAGAGCCTAGACTAATGAAGATAAGCTCAACGACACAATAAAATATGTATCAGTTTATTTTTTTTAATAATGAGTTCAAATGATTACTTTGCCATATACATAGAACTTTTATTCAACAACAACAGCCCCTAAAGTCTTACCCTTTCATGCCGTGACAGAAGAAGTGAAAGCGTGGTTGTCAGTTTATTCCGCCTGGAACTTCGGTTCCTGTGTGGGCTACTCATGGCGGACTAGTTTGGCATCAAGTGGTATTAGGGCTACAACCCGGCTAACAAGGCTTTGGTGAAAATTACGGAGGGGTCGGCATCAGGATCCGTTGTCCTCTGGTCGTTTCTGCCTCTACGGAACTGCAACTCAATGAAGTGAGAGTGTAAATCTTGCAGATTTAACAAAAGTCTGCGACCAACGAGGAGGACTTTGCAGCAGTTATAAGTTGACGAACTATATTCTTTCGTGTAAGCCCACGCTCCCACGCGTAGTAATTGATACATTATCCAATCAGAAAATTTTGAGTGGGCGATACTTCCGTTGAACTGTTTGTGCACTTTTTTCCCTCGCTTTTCACAAGTTCAACCGAAGACGTCAAGTCTAGCGCATGTGTGATATGTGTGGACACTTAATTTCAGACCCGACCACAGCAGATGTACGCGTGCCCGACTGACTCCAAGTGCTTTGGGATTTCTTCTTAACCTGTAACGTAAGCCTGTTCATGGTCACTTACTGTTAGTTGGTGAAGCGATGTATGTATAAAACTGATTTAAAATGTAGTTTTTTTCATTATGAATAGACACGGGGTTTATATTCGAAACACTTCCCGTGACTAGAGAACATAATCTAGTATAAGATGAGGAAGCCTACATGTGCTTTAGTTTAACTTTACAACATAGCATTAGTTACTTATATTTCATCTACCGTTCTCCTTCGATCCAGGACTGTACCTTGCTCGACTTTGTCTCTGATAGTATAGATGCAACACTCTTATTATATCCTAGCGTCCAAATACATGTATTTGGTGAATTTAATGTCCACGTAATTGACGTGGATTCTCGAGTAAAAGAGATGCAGCTGGTGCCAGCACGCATAGTTTCTGTATTTCACACTCTCTTTCACAGATTGTGACTTTCTCGACCCGTCTCCATGACCTTGAGGATCAGCAAGCCTCACTTCTTGACCTATTCTCAACTACTTAGCAAAAAGCTTGTGTGACGAATGCCCATAGTCCATTCGGGAACGCCAATCACCGCGTGATAATGGCTGATATCACCCTAAGCTCTCGGATCCAAGCCGAACAGCCGTTACTCAAAATGAAAAGATACTACAAACTGACTGATTGGAAATCCATCAGCGATCAGATCAGAAACGCTTGATGGAGCAACATTTTTTTCTCTCTTTTCTGACCAGTACGCAAATTAAGTAACTGAATGCGTCAAAATAAGCATAGAAGCACATGTCTCTACACGAAAATTCTATATCAAGCCCCACTCTCCCCAATGGTTCACTTCGACTTGTGCAAATGCTATTGATCGTAGGCAGCAAGCATTCCGCCCCTTCAACCGCCATAAATCCACTATAAAGAGACAAAAATCTATAGCATCTAGAAATCATTGTAAAACTGAAATAACCGCAGCTAAGCATATGTATATTGAAATAACCAGAAAACGTGTAAAATCACATAAATTAGGAACTAGAGATTTCTAGAAAATCTAGAATAGTGTGGTAAATAATGAGCAATCAATAATTCCCCCCACTATCTGACCACTATGATGTCGCTAGCACGGCAACTGATAAGGCTGAGCTACTTGCCCAGTGGTTCTCCTTGAACTCGACATTTGACTCCACAAACCACTCCCTCCCAAATTTCCCATTGCGGACAGAAGACACACTTGATGATCTGATCATCACCCCTTCACATGTCCGGGATATCATAAAAAAATAAACACCTCCAAAGAACAAATGCCTTGCTGAATCTTGCTTCCCTGATAGCTAAAAAATTATCTCTGCGGTACCAGTGTTCAAGAATTCTACTGAAAGAATTGACTCGCAAAATTATTGCCAATCAGTCTCCCCCCGCTCTTCGCAAAATCAATCTAGCGTTAGCCCACCACCTGGTTCGTTCTACTGCAGATATCCTAACGGTAATCTCTCTGAACGTATTATATCATAAACTGGACAAGCTAGGTGAAGTTAGGGCAGTAGGGCTTGATATATCAAAAGCCTTTTACAAGGTCTGGCATAAGGGTCTTCTCATAAAAATTGATTCGTACTGGACGAATATTTAATATAATTAGATTCTTTCGAACCAAAAGAAAGATCCGGGTTGTCCTCGATGGTCGTACATCTTAACATGACATTAATTCGGGTGTACACCAGGGGTAGGTCCTTGGACCATTATCATACATGATCTTCATGAACGATCTCCCTGATGCAATTATATCCGAGATGGGTATATTTACCGAAAACACCACGCTCTATTCTCGACATGTGGGTAAAACGAACGCGCACATATCTAAGGCAATGGATGGTTCCTTAAAACTGAACTCCAGTCTGTAGTCGAATGAGGCATAGATGGATGTTAACATTCAATTCTACTGAGACAAAGATCCCTTCCTTTAACAATTACAATAAACTTTTTCAACCAGAATTGCCATGGGTGATAGCACCCTAACCCGAAATCCAACATTCAATCTTCTCGGCCTAACATTCACAGGTAACATCAATTGGAACAAATACATAGAAGATATTGCCAAGGTTGCTGTAACGTAAGTGGGCTCCCTCTACCGTGCTAGAAAACTTCTCCCACCTGCCAGTATCCTATATGTCTACAAAGCCACTATCCGCTCATGCATGGAGTATCGTTGTCACATCTGGGCTGGTGCACCATCCATTAGTCTCTACCTCTAAGACACGGTCTAAAAAGGAGTCTCTAATCTAATAGGTTTCACACTGTCTGCCAATATCCAGCCCCTGTCCCATCGTCGCAATGTTGCAACTCCGTGCCCTTTTTACAAGTACTTTAATGGAATGTGTTCTCATGAACTTGCTGCTCTGGTGTTCCCTCGACGTAAATACCCCCGACCAACCCGACAATCAGATAAATTCCTTCTTCACTGTTGAAGTCCTCAAATGTCGGAGTACTTCCTACTCTAATAGCTTCTTTTCTCGAACTGCTAGCTATTGGAATTCCCTCCCTACTCCCTGTTTCCCTGACTATATAGCATATTAGAGTTTAAATGTAATGTGAACAAATATTTCGCTGTTCAACTCTCCCCCCCCCCTTAGGATGCCCCTATGGATATGGCTCCCAATCTACAGTCGCCCCTTACGTCTCAGTGACAATGTGCCCCCTTGTTTGGGGTCAATTAGAGTAAAATAAATAACTAAGCTAATGACAAAACCTGAATATTCTTTCTAATACAAAATGGTAACCCCTTTCAATTTTATAACTTCATGCAGACCAGACAACCCTTAGGCACGATCTTCGTGAGCTGTATGCAGAAGTCCAACTCACTGAACAACAACAAATCAGCAACAATAAGTGTATTTTTGTTTTGTTTTGCAGACGCTGTTAAATTGCATGAAAGAGGTATATATGCGTGGGCGGGAAAAACACACAAGTAAAAGACAACGAGAGAAGGCTAAAATAATGGCTAAAAATATCGACGACGCATCGTCTGTTTCTCAGATTAGAAATGGAACAACTAAGTATAGAAACGAAATATAGATTGCATGGAAAGAATAAAGACATGAATATAAATAGACGAACGCGTTTGTGGGCGGCTTCTTAATGAATGAGACAATGTGTGAAAACACAAGGTGCGAATTGTTGAATGGTGTTTATAAGTTTAGACTTTGTTGATGAATACATTAGTTAAATATACTTCGAGATCATTTTTGTTTTTTTACCTGGCGATAGCCAAGTGGTTGAAGAAAGATAATAGTCAAGATGGCGGCTACGGTTTAAGTGCCCAAACGATAACTATAGACAAGAAGGGCTCAAAGAATATCGTGTTTTTTTTGGTCTAATATTAACACGAACTTATAAACAATGGAAAAGAAAATAACTGTAAATATATCTTACGTTTCATTATTTTTATTATTATTTAATTAAAAAACTTTATCAGAAATGGCCAATAATCCAGGAAATCTTAAATTAAATGGATTAGTTATCACAAGCCAGTGTCCGGTCGACTCGGATCACAACGAACGGCTCAGGACTGTTCGTTATTGTCGTACATTTGTAGCCAGCCCTCGGCTTGCAAGGTTAGTAGGACCGGTATCCGCCTCTCCCCTGGTACTGCATTCATCCTAGGCAGGTTGAGCGAGGTTTTTCCTTTAAAGTGGAAGTTTCTATGGAATATTACATTCACAAGCGGATCCAAATCGTATGTATATCCCAGTCAGGGGGATGATTTTGACGGTTAGCGCATCATGTCGTGCTAGGATGCTGGAGATTATTTGGGTTATTTACTTTTGGGATTTAAATCAACACAAAATGGTTGACATGGCGTAAAAAGACCAGAAAATAAAATATGGAATAAGTTTGTCATAGAACGTGGCGGTATCTGTTCTGCTATTCAAGAAACCGTTAATATGAGCTAAACTTATTTCTAACTGTAGTATACTTTGAACAAGCTGCTAATTTCCATTGGACGCACTAAGATATTAATCCGCTAGTTCTCGCAGGTTTTCTGCAGTACATTTTAAACTGTGACAACCGTTTCTTTTTTTTTGTTCATCTTTTTTCTGGTTATTCGTTTTGTCCTCGAATTCAATTATCAACCAATCACGTATGAGCTATATTGGCGCCAATCAACGCCGCTTACGTCGCTTCTGCTGGTCACTTAATCCGTTGATCACACATTCGCTGAGATTACCGGGGGAGAAAGAAAGGGGGGCGAGCTCGTTGCGAACGCAAGGCTTGAATCAAACGTTTCCTTCTAATTGAAGAACGAAGGATATTTGCCCGCAGAATTTTCTGATTAAATACTCAACCCTTTTGGCCTCTGATTTTAGAATCGGAGTGGGGGGGGGGGCGTTTTGAATTCATTTATTTATTTAGCCTTTTTATTGTACTCAATAATATCATGTCCTCTTAAAAAAAAATTTTTATTCACAGAATATATATTAAATAGTGTACAAATACATAAAAAAATCGCCGGAAAAAATATGCTTCGCCAGTGTTCGCACTAATATTCATATAAAATCATTGAATTACGTCAGTAATTCAATTTTTTATATATAAATTATTATTACCATTTCTGATGACCTAAAGAAAAATAACACCAACTGTTGACTTTTTATTTAGAGTGGAGGATTTATTTCCGAATTTATTTCCGGTTGTGGTGATTGTCTGGCTTACTATTTACTTTCTCGCTTCCTCTCACCACTTTAAATCGTTTCGTTAGAGGTTAGAAAAAGGCACGTTTTTTACTCGCTAACTTTTGTGTGACGGTACAGAATTATATTCATCTATATACAAATAAATACACATTGGTCTTTATTTCTTCAGATAGACCCCAAAAATGTCCCTGTAGATTAATTTTTTACCAAAACATTTTTTTAAAAATTACCGACTTATTTGGCATAATAGAGTGTCTACTAATGGAACGGAGAACCGAGGTTCGATCTTCGTTAAGGCAATACTAAAGACTAAAAAATGGTACTTGATGCCTTTATGCTTAACTGTCAGTATTATAAGGCGAGGCTAATGATAAGTGGAGCAATCCAGAGAAAAGAGTGACTCCCTCCCTTACACCTCTGGTGGATGGTCCCGCGTTTGTTTGGAACCGGGAATAGCTGAAGAATGCCGAAGATTCAGCTGCCGATCAGCAGGGGTGGACTACAGTTTACGCTGGACGCAGTGAACTCATTTGGGGCTGGTTCAACCCTACCCCGGGTGAATGCCGTTACAGTAACAACATCTCGTTGTAGTAATTAACGAAAACGGAGTCTACAAGTCGTCCTCGACTAAGGTCAATCTATCTTTTTATGAATTTATATTAGAGCTATTTGAATCTTGATTAGGTAATTTCTTCTAAACGTATGTTATTTTATTAGAAAAAAATCTAATTATGGCGTAGATTTATGTTTTGACATCTTTATTGCGAATAGATTAACATTGCCAAAAAAGATACGCTGAAATGCGATGATAAACTTAAGGGTGCAATAAAAAACGATATCAGTTTATTTTTGTACCGAGTTAGAGTGATTATTTGGCCCTCTTCAGACGGTCGATATTCGATCATAAAGAGCATTCAGAGAAGGCAGACTTACGCGAATGTCCAAAACTCAAGTGTTTCGATGGGTTATACGGGGTTATTGACGGGGAATTATCCTTGTGATTATCTAACTCCAGAAAGAAAAATATATGCCTGGTTGCTTGGATTGATCATCTGATGTGGGCGTGATTTAGAGTTGAGACAATTTCTTTTATTTACTTTTCTTCCCGCCAAAGCAAGATGTGCCAGAAGGCCGGAAAGAGGAGATAGCCAGCTCCTCTTAGCTGGGTAGAAAATAGCCAAACGGACCCGTCGGCATTCCTCGGTAAGGGTGTGGTAATGGATCGACAAGAAACAAACCCCTCTTCAAAAGACAGAGTTAATGTCTGGGAGGATGCACCTTCTAATACCTAGCTAGACAATACCTCATCTCGATAACGTGGGATCTGGTATTGCCAAATCATTCCCGACCCTGTCCGACTGATTGCCGAGAATGGATCCACGGCAAGTATAAACATGCTGAGACAGTTGCTGCGTTGTTTTAGTGAAGTAGACGTAATATAAGATGCTTGTATGTTGGAGCGCTTAGACTTTCCTTTCTCCTCCCGTTTAAAGATAGTCCGGAAGCAAATCGTCATTTACGGAATATCAGGAGGTGGCAGCGACGAAGTAGATAGCGACTAGTATTACATAGTCCTTTAATTACTCGTACTTTTTCTTCTTCGTCGTGGAGTGGGGGGGGGGGTCGTCTCGATGTCGTCTAGTGGTTGAGTTCTTTCTTCGCTTCTGTACTACCGTGAACATCGCCGCCCGCTGTGTCTGCAACAAAAACCTTCATAACACAATTCAGGAGGCGAACAATCTATTAAATTTTGATTAGTTTTATTCAGGCGTCAGTTTTCTGTCACTCTTGGAGATGTTTTACTAACGTTGAGGGAGGGATCAATTTACTACTTTATCGTAGTTAATTACAAGGTCCATTAAGTCCTTAACCATTCGAGGAAGGGGAAGAAGGAATTTCATTACGTCTGTATTGTTTTAGGGAAATAAATTCCCCATATCATTTTCAGACTACATGGGGAAAATGTGTCTGTTCAGCTTGCTTCCAAAAACTAGACTGGCAAAACTCAGTTTCCCACATAAGAACCAGTGATGTCACAAAACCCTTAAGCGCTGGTACATTCGTCCCAGCCTGACTCCCTTGAACCCCCGACCTAAAAGGTCTCATCAAAATGGTGGCCTGTCAACGTTTGTGAGCTCCAACTGTGAGAACCAGTTTTATTTTGCACTCGACTGTACGGGTCCACCAGCACTAAATCGCACAAGCCAAACCAAACGACCCCCCACACATACGTCCACTCAACATGCGTCAGACCTCACAGGGTCATTATCCAACACTAAGACTGACAACCTGGGCGTGCCAAGTTCGAATCCAGGCGGTTCCATAGCATCACTTTCACGTGTGGTCCTTTCTGTAAGTACCCGATTCAAGAAAGAATGGGAAAAAACAATACTAACAACAGAATCGAGCCGGTACAAAAAAGGTTCTTTGATACGACAGGGACCGTTTAAAATTTAATGTGTTTATTCGATGTAGGAGTCTAAATTAAGAATAATACTTGCCTTTAAACTTTAATCGAAGATAGAAATTACTTTTAATCTATCAGTTTTAAAGTTGAAGAGAAAACCAACGGCCGTTATCGAGAAATCAGTGATAAAAAGCTCAAAACGATTTTCGGCTGTTATTGAAAGAAGCGGAGAGTACTTGGGATCTGCAGAGACTTGTTGTCACTCAGATTTCAGGCCACACCACCTGTTGTTGCCAGTGAGCGATCACTGATAATGACTCGTGTAACAAGTTAATAATAATAAATAAATAAATAAATAATAATAATAATAAATAAATAATAAATAATAATAATAAATAAATAAATAATAAATAATAATAATAATAATAATAATAAATAAATAAATAAATAATAAATAATAATAATAAATAAATAAATAATAAATAATAATAATTAATAAATAAATAATAAATAATAATAATAAATAAATAAATAAATAATAAATAATAATAATAAATAAATAAATAAATAATAAATAATAAATAATAATAATAAATAAATAAATATGACTAATGTGCATTTACTTATGGTTGCATTTCAAAATTTGAAATTAGGTTCGAAGACTTTAGCCTGACAGAGAAAAAAATACACGATGGCTTGAATTTAAGTTTAGAAGCTAAAGTCAACTAGTATGGAACATATGTGCTCTCAAACAAAAACAAAAACAAAACAAAAAAAAACATTCATTTTCAAAAGCTTCCTAGTCGGTTGAAATAACCGTTAAGTCAAAATCGTTGTTGTCTGGTTCTTCGTGAATATATCAACCATGCCTAAAGAATGGATCTTCAAGAACATTTTAACACCCTAACCCACGATAGACAGCTGATACAATACATCACTCAAGTAATGTGCTTTATGTGTTGTTTGTGCGGCATATCAGCCCTTTTCGGGTTATTTAATTCCAAATGAAGTTATTTTGCTAAGAG
Source organism: Sepiola atlantica (assembly GCA_963556195.1). Taxonomy (NCBI): domain Eukaryota; kingdom Metazoa; phylum Mollusca; class Cephalopoda; order Sepiida; family Sepiolidae; genus Sepiola; species Sepiola atlantica. The sequence continues at coordinate 123,860,427 of OY744524.1, read as the reverse complement.
TTTTTATACTTCAAGTTCTTAAAATATTTAAATGTCTGTTCATAGTTTTTCCTGTAGCTAGTTATTTATGATGGAAATGTATGTGTATACTGCAGTAGCGTCAGTCCCTTTGCAGGGACCAGAGTTATCCCCCTTGGATTAATAGCGAGATCAGTGTTGCGTCGCTCAGTTACTGGCTCTTTCCGTTAGGTGGCAGGGCAGTGGGGAAAAAGAGAAAAAAAGGCAGCCTAAACCTCAGTGACTTAAACATGTGTCTGGATGAATCGAAAGGATTTATTGCGCATTCAGTGGCTTATCCATCTAAACCCTTACTTATAAATGACGTCAATAAATGTGTAAAGTTTTATACTACGTCGATGTATCTTTTTTTGTCGGTAACTAATTCATTGCAGACAGTTCATCAAAACATGACCAGCACCAGATTCAGTTTCATGTCATACGTAGGATAAATTCGATTTTACCCAACGAGGGCACCATGACAGGTACTAGCACTTCGAGTAAGAGTATATCTTTGAATAATGAAAACTATGGGGCCACTATACACTTCCCAAATACTCATAAATTGGGGGTTACAGCCGGATGCAGTTTTAGGTCATGCCCATGACAGTGGGCATTATGTATTGATTTACTCCTCTCCAGGAGTTAGGCACAAGGCTAGTTTTTATCTTACTCCCACAAGTAAGATGTGACCCAAGGTCGGGTCAGGAAAGTGGGGTTTAAAAATTGCCTGGGCAGCCCCGTCGGCATTCCCCGGTAGGGGCGCCTCAGGCAGTAAGCAATAAACTTACTCCTCCCCAAAGAGGGGAGGACCTCCTAGAACTGCACAGGACAAACCCATAGACCGGCGTAAATCAAGCCCTGAAGGCCAAGACAATACCAGTCTATGGGGTGCAGTATCCATCGGAACAGATACTACACTTTGATAAGCGTTTATTGGGTAAATTCAAGCGGGAAAATCGAACTACATCACAGTTCATGTGTTACATAGTGGGGGTGCCAAAGGTGAGAGGACCCCCTGAATGGTGGGAGAAGTGAACGGAAGTCGGAAATGACGTCAAGTTCGTTCGGGGCTGCTTTGGTCTCTTGTTTCTGACTCACCAACAGAAGGAAAAGTTGAAGAAATGTCAGTCCGCTCGCTGCCAGTAGGCGGGGGACTGGGGGGGGGGAGTGGGACGCAGTAGCGCCAAAGTGGTTTGACGAAGGCTCTTTCTAATTCCTTCATTCTCTTTCCCCCCTCGTGCAAATGCAGTAATTTCTGTCTCTTTGTTTTACGTTCAATAAAACTGAAAGAAAAACGAGACCCGGGGTCCATGCGTTGTCGATCACGGCTGAAAAAACAGAGGCCATCAGCGACTAAGCCCGAGATACACCGAACAACGAGTCAAAATCCGGGTACTCACGGCTAAGGTAAGCAACAATGCAACACATGATGTCCAGTTTGAAAAAAATTAGTTAGCGATCCAGAGTTGATCAAACTTCAGTCGTTCTTTCACAAGCCGAAAAATACAGCTTTTCCACGTGTACTAACCTTACCCTAATCCTTACACTCAAATATTAATGTAAATTAAATTTAAATTTCAAACGTTATATTATTAAGTTGGTGGTGCTAGATGTTGAGAAAAAGAGTCGTTTTATTGAGATTTAAAAAAACAAAGTTACATTTTTGCGCGAATACGCTAGAAGTACTAATTTATAAGCAAAATGTTTTACTAAAATAAAAAAAAGGATTGAATTTAAAACATCAAAAAGTTGAAAATATTAATTTTCAAGCATTTCAATAAGTGTTTTGTAAAAGGTTAATTTTGGTATTCTGCGAATTCAGAATAAATCTTCTCCCAGCAGAAAACGTAATAGCATTCTTACCTGCGTACGTTCTCTGTATGCATGATAGTGTAAAGGTCAATTTAAATGCGTACGGCGGGGATAAGCGACTGTATTAATCTTAGCTCTGTATGCAGCTGAGATATCTCCCCCCTCCCCCCTTTATTGCTACATCGGAAAATAAATACGAGGTTGGGGGGAATTCAAATTTTAATTATTTTCGACAGAACCATTACCGGCTTTGAGCAAGTCGATTAACAATATTTTTCCCCGTCCATCTTTCTTGAAAATATCATTCTTTTTTGTTTGTTTGATTCGTCATCGCACACCGATGAGAGGCTTCGTCTGTTAGTCGTCGGTCTGTCACGCTTAAGTTTTAAATTGCATTTTCATCGTTAAACATTTTCTTTGGTCTGTCACGCTTAAGTTTGAAATAACATTTTCTTTGGTCTGTCACGCTTAAGTTTTAAATTGCATTTTCATCGTTAAACATTTTCTTTGGTCTGTCACGCTTAAGTTTGAAATAACATTTTCATTGGTCTGTCACGCTTAAGTGTGAAATTGCATTTTTATCGTTAACTATCAGTTTGAAATAACATTTTCTTTGGTCTGTCACGCCTAAGTGTGAAATTGCATTTTTATCGTTAACTATCAGTTTGAAATAACATTTTCTTTGGTCTGTCACGCTTAAGTGTGAAATTGCATTTTTATCGTTAACTATCAGTTTGAAATAACATTTTCTTTGGTCTGTCACGCTTAAGTGTGAAATTGCATTTTTATCGTTAACTATCAGTTTGAAATAACATTTTCTTTGGTCTGTCACGCTTAAGTGTGAAATTGCATTTTTATCGTTAACTATCAGTTTGAAATAACATTTTCTTTGGTCTGTCACGCTTAAGTGTGAAATTGCATTTTTATCGTTAACTATCAGTTTGAAATAACATTTTCGTTGGTCTGTCACGCTTAAGTGTGAAATTGCATTTTTATCGTTAACTATCAGTTTGAAATAACATTTTCTTTGGTCTGTCACGCTTAAGTGTGAAATTGCATTTTTATCGTTAACTATCAGTTTGAAATAACATTTTCTTTGGTCTGTCACGCTTAAGTGTGAAATTGCATTTTTATCGTTAACTATCAGTTTGAAATAACATTTTCTTTGGTCTGTCACGCTTAAGTGTGAAATTGCATTTTTATCGTTAACTATCAGTTTGAAATAACATTTTCTTTGGTCTGTCACGCTTAAGTGTGAAATTGCATTTTTATCGTTAACTATCAGTTTGAAATAACATTTTATTTGGTCTGTCATGCTTAAGTTTGAAATAATATTTTCTTTGGTCTGTCACGTTTAAATTTAACAGCATTTTAATCTCTCAATGCGCGGATTAAATGCGTCCAACCATCTCTACAAGAGGCTTTGGCGGTCTCTCTCAAATTTCAAGTAAGACTTTTATCTCTAAATTCTCAAATTAAATGGACGCATCTTAAGAATGGCTCTGTTCTTATTTGTTTCTTCTGTTCAGCGTTTTTTTACAATGTTTGACTGACATAAACCGTTAGAAACTGGCATTTCGAAAAATGATATTAACAAATTAAATGTTGCAGAGTTCTCGGTAGAAACCTTAAAAATCAAGATTTAAAAAAAAAACTCAGGAAATTTGTGAGATTTCTGCCAAATTTTTGGTTAGTGAGAAAAAAAAATAATGTGTGAAAACTGTCAGTTTTTTTTTTTAATGATAATTTAGCAAAGATATACGACGTTGCTCGCTATTACATTAGCTTTTAATATAACGGCACGTGTGTTATATTTTTGTGGAAGGGTACTGACATGGTGCTAGTGGTCTACCTGCTCATATATGATACGGACCTCCTCTCTAAGGGAGAGTTAGACACAAAGCGGTTTTTAATATTGGGAAAATCTATTCCCCAAAAAGAGTACCATGGAATGGGACAAAAATTAAATTGCCTCAGTCTAGAAGGACCTTTTTTTCATCGAACGATAACAGAATTCGATCCCAGTCCGATTTTTTTTTAATCATAAATAAAAAAAAATATGTGAATCATCTAAAGTTTAATTAAATTTATATACAAAAACCTTTCAGTTACTTGTTATTATATAGTATATGATTTGGGATTGCAGACAGGCTGCACTCAATGGAACAGCCAGAATCCTGAAAAGAGCTCTCGGTTGGAGTCTGTAAATAGCGGGTGATCGTATGGCATTTGGAAGAATGCCCCGTCCCCAGCAAATGAAAGAAAATGAAAAAAAAAAAAAAAGAGAGCACATGACAATACTAACTCACTAACTTAGTGAATAGATATCCAATCAGAAGAGGGTTAAGATCATGAGACGACCCAACACGAGTGTGTGTCCCACCATCGCGGCATTATTAAGCGTTAAATAATCACTAGTTATGATGCTAGACTTTAAATAATATCTTTTTAATATTTGAATAGATTTCTGAGAGTATGTTAGGTATTACGCTGTTTTTTTGGTTTTTTTTAGGGTGTATGTTTTGTTTATCCCCAGCCATGTGGACGAAATAAATCCTTTGTTTAGTGAGTTTTCTCTTGTGAAACACATTAGCATCAACAAAAAAGCAGCGGGATACATAACATAGTGATATCTATTAGCATTTTCGAGCTCGGTCACAAACAAATAGAAATACTTATTAATGTTGTCCGTTTTTTCAGTTGATGCGGTTGTAATGTTTGTAAATTGTGTATTTCTTCTTATACTTGTAGTAACAATCAACCGATCTCGTCCATAAGAATCGCCTTCTTTTGATTTGTAAATGTCAACGTTGGTTCCAGCAGTAAAACGTCCCAAACCAGATTTACAATCAACAAAAAAATCACCAAGACGGACCAACTATGTATTCCTAATGAATGTTATACATCGTTTCCACTGGTGGGTTACATTAATTCAACAAATTATATATTTTATGAGGATTAAACATCTTCGTCTTTAATATCGTTGAGATTTTCAAGAGTGGAGGCTTAACAGAATTTAAGTTCCGGTCATGCGCAATAGGGCAGCTTGATTCGCCTTTTTTTTCTTATCTTTTAGATAAACACAACTTAAAATTCCTAAAAATTGAGGTTTTTTTTTAAAAGATCGCATTAAAAAATTACAAGAATATCTACACGGGATTTGGCCAGAGAAGCGACCTATTAAAATTCACTAATTTAATCATAAATCCAGATAAAATTGATTTTTTTAAATTTATTAAATATAATAAATAAAAACGCATATTCAAATGAGAATTCTAAGTATGAATAATCGCTCGCCAAATATCTCATTTTCATTTACCGGATTCAATAAACGATGAACTGTAGAAATTCAATAAACGATGAACTGTAAAAATTCAATAAACGATGAACTGTAAAAATTCAATAAGCGATGAACCGTAGAAATTGTAAAACATTACAAAAAAGTTTAAGTCTTATTTATTTCGTTAATCACAATGAATTTAGCGATTTTCAAAAGAAAGGAAATGTTATTCAATTTAAGTTTACAGTCAAACGCATATTTACGTAAAAACAAATGCTGATATTTACTGATATTTACTTTCTTTGCCACCGCAGTAAGGTGTAGGACAAGGCCGGAAGAATCAAGACAGCGCCCTTAAAGAATGGGCACCCTGGCCCATTAAAAACTGCCTAGGCAGCCCCGTCGGCATCCCTCGGTCAGGGCGCCTCAGGTAGTTAGAAATAAACTAACTACGCCAAAGAGGGGCGGCAAGACCTGAGAAGGTAGACCTCCTAGGATTACCCAGGACCTATACCTCAACCCGACAGATAAAAGGCCACCGAACTGGTCCAGTTCCCGTCGAACTGATTGTCGAGAACGGACTCTAGAATGGTATTTAACAGTCCAGAGTAAAAATAAATGATGTTACTGTTTTTATTTCACAGCAATTTAATAAGACAAAAAAATTACTGGACGCCCACCAACAGGCGTAGCTCTTTCGGACGTAGGAAAAGCCAGCTGTGGGCACATAAGACGATTGTTCTATATTCGTCTTATTGTTGGGTTATTTTCTTCGTCCGTCTACCTTTATTAATTAAAATATATAAAGTCATTTTAATGAAGTATAGTTTTAATTTTTATTTCATATGCATACACGTTAGTCATGGACAACGAGGGTGCCATCGACCCCATCCATAGCGACTAATAGTCGTTTTTGACGTCTGTCTATCCTTCTGACTTTGTCCATCCCCTGTCTATTTTGTTGTTGTGGCACTACATCTATCATATTCTAAGGCCTTTACAGTTTTCTCGTATGCGGCGTGATAATTACTCATTCGGAAAGCAGTTGTGTCTTTCTCGACTCATGCAGTCTTGATAAAAAGGAAAAACGAGACACAGAGAATGGACACGTGTTCCATCCCATCCCTAGGAATGGGCGAACCGTTGGTTAGCAGTCATTTCTTACGCCTATCGTTCTGCCTGGCCCCCTGGTACGTCACTTGCTTTACTATCTTCTACCCCCGTCCGCACATTTCTCGTAACGGGCGTTTTAATTGCTCAGTCGAAAATGAATCTTTTATATATTTTTCTAACAATGGAATTAGCAGTTAACATATTTATTACCAAAAAGTCGCCACTTCTCACAGCCAAAAGCCACTCGAGGATAAGGGTTAGAGATGGGTGGATTTTCAGTTGAAATGATGAAGAAAGTGATAAGGGGTCGAAACTGATGAAGAGAGTGAAGAATATCGGATTAGTTATGAAAGTGATAAGGGGTCGAAACTGATGAAGAGAGTGCAGAATATCGGATTATTTATTTATGAAAACGTTTTATGACGATTATTTGTTGACATTGGATTTGAAGTCCTTGGAAAGAATCTCCGTTCATGGAAATTCCATTTGATGTTATGGTAGATGGAGGAAGAAAGGAAAGTTCTTTGCAGTAGTGATAGAAGATGAGTTTTGGTGTGAAGTAGATGTTTGTACTTTGTTAAGGCAAGAAAGAATCCTTTAAGTGGCACCTCTACAAATGTGGCATCAGTAATCTATCATAGGGCGTATCTGTCTATTATATAGGTAGAGAATTCTATCAAGAGTCACGTACTTTCTGGAGCGGTTTCCAGCAACCTTATGTTTGTTCCCGGCGTAAATAGGTACTATTTTACGTCAATAGTTACAGCAGTGTTTATATTAAAATCGAACGATACTTTTCATCGTTTAAAAATGAACAAGCCGCGCGTGCGTGGTCCTCCTCTGTATGTGACTCGATGTGGCGAGTGTAAAATGCAATAAATTTGGGCAATTTGGGGCATTTTTGACCCCCTGGAGGCGCGAACCAGAATTTTTCTGAGGTCAAGGATGCTCATTTTATATCCAGAACAATTGTCTCTACATTTTGGCCAAGTTTCAGAAAAATTGAATGGATGGATCAAACGTTATGGGAGAAAAGGGTCATTTTTTGCCATTTTAGGGGATTTTGACCCTCTGAGGGCGCGAACCAGATTTTTTCCAAGGTCAGCGATACTTATTTTCTATTAGGAACAATTGCTTCCACATTTGGGCCAAGTTTCAGAGAAATTGAATGGATGGATGAAAAGTTATGGGGCAAAAAATGTAATTTTTTGTCATTTCGGGACCTTTTAACCCCCTGGGGAGCTAACCAGATTTTCTTTCAAAAATCGGAGAATGTCACTTTCTAACCTGACCAAAGTTACAACTTCATGCAAAATTTCAGGGAAATTCAATGGATGGTTGCGGAGAAAAATCCGGACGGAAGGACGGACATGCCTCAAAACATAAGTCCCCCGATTTTATAAATCGGGAGACCAAAAACAAACAATATTTGAACCTGACGTAGTTTCGTTCACAGACGTACAGCAAATCTCAAGAGAGAAACCGTTTCTGCTATTAAACAAATAACAATGAAATGCTACCCAGATGAAGAATGTCTGGCTCACCAAAATATCTTTACCATCACAGCCCTCACGGTGTGACGTCCAACGTTCTAACCATCGAACAAAGATGCAAGTACAATGGCTGCTTCTCCTGCAAAGATAATATCCAGATGGGCCACAAATTAAATATGAATATATTATAGCCATATGTAGCAAAATGGATGAGGTATTCGCGTTTGGTATTTCCCTTTGTAATCGTTATACAAGTCAATAGTTTTCCTATTTTTACTATTTGTTAATGTTGCCAGAAAGAATTTAAAGTACCTGAACATTCTTTGCTTTAATTAGATTCTCACTATAATTACACGTTGTGCAGACAAGGGAAATATTTTCTCTTGAAAAGGGAATCGTCCCACACGATTCTTTTTAAAGAACTCAGCAACATTAAACTAACGCTCATAAATAAATGCTTTACTATTTTATATAACTAGCTTTATCTACGTAATGATCTCGTCTCTACCCTGCAGCCCTTTCCTCACAGAAGAGACGTTGCTAGTCTCTCTCTACTCTATCGGTATGGCCATGGTAGGTGCTCGACTGAGCTTCAAGCTCTTGTTCCTTCCTGTAAAACCTTCTAAACAAGAACTCGTATTCTAACCAAAAAGCAAAGAACTCCTTTTTCTTCATCCGTGTGCCTAAAATAAAACGGAACTTCCATGAACAGAGTTTCTTTCCAAGAACATCCTATCTCACCTCATGAATGTTTCTCTTACAGACTATAAATGGTCGTTTTCAAGTCTAATGTCAACAAATATCTGTCGAGTCGTCCTGTGAATTAATCATAGTTCTCAATCCTTTCATAGTATTGTTCATCATTCAACTGAAAATCTCACTAACCTTTATCCTTGAGTAGCTTTTAGCCTTGATAAGTAAAAAAAAAGAAATCAAGAAAGTAAACATTTCTCGCACAAAATGCATAACCAACTGTAACTGATAATTCTATTCATTTATGTTGCTGTGATCAGATACCATTCACAGTTGTAAACTGAGCCAATTAGCAATGAAAATACGCGTAATTACATGAAACCAGTTGCTAAACACGTGAGATTTATACAACTATACTAAAACACCGAGGATCGTGCATGTTTGTGCATTAATGTTTGGGATGATAGAAGGAAGAGCGAATGACGTAAATAAAGGGCGAATGATAAGTGAAGTGTTGAAAGAAATGGAATTATTTAGAAGGGATTGGGTCAAAGAAAGAGAGTGTGAAAAGGGGAGAGTATGTGAAAGGGAGGTTGCAAGAAGGAGAGGAGTGAAAGAAAGAAAGAGAGAGAGAGGGGGAGAGAAAGTCAAGTTTCTGAGCTTGCTATCGTGTATAATGTAGGAGAAATTTACAGTATTTAATTTCGCTAATCTATATATATATATATACACACACACAAACACACCCATTATATATATATATATATATATATATATATATATATATATATATATATATATATATATATATATAGAGAGAGAGAGAGAGAGAGAGAGAGAGAGAGAGAGAGATAGAGATACGATATTAACATAAAAATGTTGTTTGGTACAAGACAAATGAAACGGACCGTAAAAATATATCTTACAGAAATGTTATGTTTTTTGGATATGTGAAAAAATAAAAATAAAATAAAAACATGGTTATTGGAATATAATATTAACCTGACTTATATATATATATATATATATATATATATATATATATATATATATATATATATATATATAGTTTCATATTTTATTTATTTTATATATATATATATTGTTTCATATTTTATTTTATATATAAATATATAGTTTCATATTTTATTTTATATATATATATAGTTTCATATTTTATTTTATATATATATATATATATAGTTTCATATTTTATTTTATATATAAATATATAGTTTCATATTTTATTTTATATATATATATATATATATATATATATAGTTTCATATTTTATTTTATATATATATATATATATAGTTTCATATTTTATTTTATATATATATATATATAGTTTCATATTTTATTTTATATATATATATATATATATATATATATATAGTTTCATATTTTATATATATATATGGTTTCATATTTTATATATATATATATAGTTTTATATTTTATTTCATATATATATAGTTTTATATTTTATTTCATATATATATATATGGTTTCATATTTTATATATATATATAGTTTCATATTTTATTTTTATATATATATATGTGTGTGTGCGTGTGTACATGTGTTTGTGTTTTAATCAAAGCAACAGAAATAAAGTAATCTACAATTCTAAAAATGAATAAATTGAATATTAAAACACAGAAAGAAAAAAACAATTCTGTGATTATTCCCATGTTTTAAATGACTCTTCAGTCCAGCTAACGATTTGAACACAAATCCACAGATAGTGGACGTGGCAGGATTAAATGGCAGAGCAATCTGCAACAGCTTGTTAGTATTTAGTGAGAGATATTTGATCTTGAAGATGACCCAAACGAATTTTGTTTTAGATGCATTATGTCTCATAAACCTGTTTGATTCAACCAAATAAGCAAACTTGGTGCATTAGCTCTTTTATTCAATGTTTTTCTTCGCATACATTTTTATAGCACAGCTAAAATATTTAACGTAAGAAGCAAATTTTAATTGGTCACACAAAAATTCGTATCAATTCGTATTGCAAAAAAGCGATAAAAAGGTAACATATTTTAACTACATGCGTATATAAAAATTAATTAAATTTAAGCATTAAAATAACGTATTAAAATGAATTGAATTGATGCATTAAAATAACGTATTAAAATGAATTGAATTGATGCATTAAAATAACGTATTAAAATGAATTGAATTGATGCATTCAAATAACTATTAAAATGAATTGAACTGATGCAGTAAAATAACTATTAAAATGAATTGAACTGATGCATTAAAATAACGTATTAAAATTAATTGAACTGATGCATTAAAATAACGTATTAAAATGAATTGAATTGATGCATTAAAATAACGTATTAAACTGAATTGAATTGATGCAGTAAAATAACGTATTAAACTGAATTGAATTGATGCATTCAAATAACGTATTAAACTGAATTGAATTGATGCATTCAAATAACGTATTAAACTGAATTGAATTGATGCATTAAAATAACTATTAAAATGAATTGAATTGATGCAGTAAAATAACGTATTAAACTGAATTGAATTGATGCAGTAAAACAACGTATTAAAATGAATTGAATTGATGCATTCAAATAACGTATTAAACTGAATTGAATTGATGCATTAAAATAACTATTAAAATGAATTGAATTGATGTAGTAAAATAACGTATTAAAATGAATTGAATTGATGCATTCAAATAACGTATTAAACTGAATTTAATTGATGCATTCAAATAACGTATTAAAATGAATTGAATTGATGCATTCAAATAACGTATTAAAATGAATTGAATTGATGCATTCAAATAACGTATTAAACTGAATTGAATTGATGCATTCAAATAACGTATTAAACTGAATTGAATTGATGCATTCAAATAACGTATTAAACTGAATTGAAATGAGGCATTAAAATAACTATTAAAATGAATTGAATTGATGTAGTAAAATAACGTATTAAAATGAATTCAATTGATGCATTCAAATAACGTATTAAAATGAATTGAATTGATGCATTCAAATAACGTATTAAAATGAATTGAATTGATGCATTCAAATAACGTATTAAACTGAATTGAATTGATGCATTCAAATAACGTATTAAACTGAATTGAATTGATGCATTAAAATAACTATTAAACTGAATTGAATTGATGCATTAAAATAACGTATTAAAATGAATTGAATTGATGCATTAAAATAACGTATTAAAATGAATTGAATTGATGCATTAAAATAACTATTAAACTGAATTGAATTGATGCATTAAAATAACGTATTAAAATGAATTGAATTGATGCATTCAAATAACGTATTACACTGAATTGAATTGATGCATTCAAATAACGTATTAAAATGAATTGAATTGATGCATTAAAATAACGTATTAAAATGAATTGAATTGATGCATTAAAATAACTATTAAACTGAATTGAATTGATGCAGTAAAATAACGTATTAAAATTAATTGAATTGATGCATTCAAATAACGTATTAAACTGAATTGAATTGATGCATTAAAATAACTATTAAAATGAATTGAATTGATGCAGTAAAATAACGTATTAAAATGAATTGAATTGATGCATTCAAATAACGTATTAAAATGAATTGAATTGATGCATTAAAATAACGTATTAAAATGAATTGAATTGATGCATTCAAATAACGTATTAAACTGAATTGAATTGATGCATTAAAATAACTATTAAACTGAATTGAATTGATGCAGTAAAATAACGTATTTAAATGAATTAAATTGATGCATTAAAATAACTATAAAACTGAATTGAATTGATGCATTAAAATAACGTATTTAACTGAATTGAATTGATGCATTAAAATAACTATAAAACTGAATTGAATTGATGCAGTAAAATAACGTATTTAAATGAATTAAATTGATGCATTAAAATAACTATAAAACTGAATTGAATTGATGCAGTAAAATAACGTATTAAACTGAATTGAATTGATACATTCTAACAACGTATTAAACTGAATTGAATTGATGCATTCAAATAACGTATTAAAATGAATTGAGTTGATGCATTAAAATAACGTATTAAACTGAATTGAATTGATGCATTCAAATAACGTATTAAAATGAATTGAACTGATGCATTCAAATAACGTATTAAACTGAATTGAATTGATGCATAAAAATAACTATTAAAATGAATTGAATTGATGCATTCAAATAACGTATTAAACTGAATTGAATTGATGCATTCAAATTACGTATTAAAATGAATTGAATTGATGCATTAAAATAACTATTAAAATGAATTGAATTGATGCATTAAAATAACTATTAAAATGAATTGAATTGATGCATTCAAATAACGTATTAAAATGAATTGAATTGATGCATTCAAATAACTATTAAAATGAATTGAATTGATGCATTCAAATAACTATTAAACTGAATTGAATTGATGCATTCAAATAACGTATTAAAATGAATTGAATTGATGCATTCAAAAAACTATTAACATGAATTGAATTGATGCATTAAAATAACTATTAAAATGAATTGAATTGATGCATTCAAATAACGTATTAAAATGAATTGAATTGATGCATTAAAATAACTATTAAAATGAATTGAATTGATGCATTCAAATAACTATTAAAATGAATTGAATTGATGCAGTAAAATAACGTATTAAAATTAATTGAATTGATGCTTTCAAATAACTATTAAAATGAATTGAATTGATGCATTAAAATAACTATTAAAATGAATTGAATTGATGCAATAAAATAACGTATTAAAATGAATTGAATTGATGCATTAAAATAACGTATTAAAATGAATTGAATTGATACATTCTAACAACGTATTAAACTGAATTGAATTGATGCATTCAAATAACGTATTAAAATGAATTGAGTTGATGCATTAAAATAACGTATTAAACTGAATTGAATTGATGCATTCAAATAACGTATTAAAATGAATTGAACTGATGCATTCAAATAACGTATTAAACTGAATTGAATTGATGCATAAAAATAACTATTAAAATGAATTGAATTGATGCATTCAAATAACGTATTAAACTGAATTGAATTGATGCATTCAAATTACGTATTAAAATGAATTGAATTGATGCATTAAAATAACTATTAAAATGAATTGAATTGATGCATTAAAATAACTATTAAAATGAATTGAATTGATGCATTCAAATAACGTATTAAAATGAATTGAATTGATGCATTCAAATAACTATTAAAATGAATTGAATTGATGCATTCAAATAACTATTAAACTGAATTGAATTGATGCATTCAAATAACGTATTAAAATGAATTGAATTGATGCATTCAAATAACTATTAAAATGAATTGAATTGATGCATTAAAATAACTATTAAAATAAATTGAATTGATGCATTCAAATAACGTATTAAAATGAATTGAATTGATGCATTAAAATAACTATTAAAATGAATTGAATTGATGCATTCAAATAACGTATAAAACTGAATTGAATTGATGCATTAATATAACGTATTAAACTGAATTGAATTGATGCATTAAAATAACTATTAAAATGAATTGAATTGATGCATTAAAATAACTATTAAAATGAATTGAATTGATGCATTCAAATAACGTATTAAACTGAATTGAATTGATGCATTAAAATAACGTATTAAACTGAATTGAATTGATGCATTAAAATAACGTATTTAACTGAATTGAATTGTTGCATTCAAATAACGTATTAAACTGAATTGAATTGATGCATTAAAATAACGTATTAAAATGAATTGAATTGATGCATTCAAATAACTATTAAAATGAATTGAATTGATGCATTCAAATAACGTATTAAACTGAATTGAATTGATGCATTAAAATAACGTATTAAAATGAATTGAATTGATGCATTCAAATAACGTATTAAAATGAATTGAATTGATGCATTAAAATAACGTATTAAACTGAATTGAATTGATGCATTAAAATAACTATTAAAATGAATTGAATTGATGCAGTAAAATAACGTATTAAAATGAATTGAATTGATGCTTTCAAATAACTATTAAAATGAATTGAATTGATGCATTCAAATAACGTATTAAAATGAATTGAATTGATGCAATAAAATAACGTATTAAAATGAATTGAATTGATGCATTAAAATAACGTATTAAAATGAATTGAATTGATGCATTAAAATAACGTATTAAAATGAATTGAATTGATGCAGTAAAATAACGTATTAAAATGAATTGAATTGATGCATTCAAATAACGTATTAAAATGAATTGAACTGATGCATTCAAATAACGTATTAAAATGAATTGAATTGATGCATTAAAATAACGTATTAAAATGAAACAAAAGAATACCGTATTGAAAATTGTTATCAAATTCCGTACGGTACAATTCTATTATCAGTAGTAACAAAAAATATTAGATTAACTATTAAATAATAATTAAACTATTACGGAGTTGAAGATTTCTTTACTAAGTAAGGGGATACCAAATATAAAAGTCTGTAATGTACTTCGAATGTTTGTGTGTGACGTTGCTTCTTATCGTTTTGTGTCACGTAGACATTATCTTTGTTAGTGAGATTTGCTTGTAACTCGACAAGATGGCACGTTTAAAAAAGAACGGAAATCTACACTTACTTGGTATCATTCGGCAGGTGAACGTTTAGTTATTTCGGACAGCATTTTTCTTAAACATATTGAAACACAAAAAAGACTTAAACGAAATAATTTTACGTTGCTTAACTGTTATTGCTTACCCTTACACTCTTTACTCTATATACAGTGAGTTTCTTACTGGGGGATTATTGTGAAAGATGAGCAAATGACGCGCCCCCTTGTTCGGTCGAAATCAAAAGTATCACTCCTTTGTTTTCCGATCATTCCACCGTAATTATCAGCAATTGTTTTTTTTATTAATATTTACACATTCCTTTCTAAACAACACATAGATGTTTGTTTTAATAATTTCACCTGCTGAATTTCCTGATTTCACAACCTGTTAAAACATCTCAGTCTTGAATTTCAGATAAGATCTCCAGAATTTTATTTTATATCTTTGTTTTGTATAGCCCACAATTCGTAAAAATGATATCTCATCATCGCCATATTCGTAAGTGGTTATCACATTAGTATGATTATACCCTCCATCACTATCACCATCATAATTACTATCATCATCATCATCATCATCATTATCATTATCATCATTATTACCTTCTCTACTTATCCTAACGGATACGGGGTTGTTTTTAACATTCCGCTTCACTTTAATTCGCGTAAATATTACTGAGATATTTGAACTGGCTTTCGGACTGCTGTGATGACGCCAGTCTTATTGGCCTTTGCCTCCTTTGGGAGAATGTCAAATGCCATCAACCAAATTGAAAGGTTTTAACATCAGAACGTTAAATGTTCAAAAATGTCGCAATGAAACGAAGCAAATATTTATCGTCTAAAATGCATTGACTGACGACTTAGAACTTATGACTCACCGAAACACATGGCATCGATGAAAGTATTACACAGTATACAACTCTGAAACCTGGACACTTACCAAATTTGACTAAAAAACATTTCAGCATAATTATGAATGATATCAAGACAAACACAGGCATTACACAAGTACAGGATAATAATTAAAAAGTATTAGACAGGCTCGAAACGATGTATTCAAACAGAAAATATTGCGAGTACGTTGTTGGAAGCATAATGTTAACAAAGTGAATTTATTACGAGGTGTTTTTTTACAACTAGGTCTTACATTGGTTTAACTACTACAACATTGTCCCGAAGACTCACCTTACATCTTTCCGAAACTAGCTCCATTTGCCAACACTTAAAAAAGCATGACTGTCTCCCTTCTCAATACAGAGAAATCTTAGTCAATAATACAAATATATTACACCACGATACCAACATTAAAAGGCTGAAGATTCTTGAGGCCCTTTACATAAAAACGAAACGCCCTACAATCAATAACATTGTTTATGAGACTAGTCACAACATTTTGAAGTGTCTAGCTTAGTAATCAACGTTATTAAATTCCTAACCATTAAACAACTACACGTTTGAATTTTAAACGCTCTTAAAACATGGTCGAATTTTTTTTTTTTGCGCTTAAGAAATCAAACTCTAACTTCACACCCCTTCGAACATAATCACGCCCTTGTAACTTTTCAATACTTTAGATGCTCCTTTTTTTAAGTTGTATGAATTAAAAAATAAAAATGAAATAAAAAATAAATATAAATAAATAAATTAATAAAAAAAAAAAATAAATAAATAAATGAATAAATAGAATAAATAAATAAAATAAAAAGTAAAGACATACTCTTTTCCTCTCTTTACATTCTATAAATACATATTCTTTTTTCACACTAACACGCCTGAAGATGATTTGAGGATATCAAATCGAAAGTACTCGCAAAGAAGATGGAACAACAAAACTACGGAAACTTCATACACCAGTTTTATCGAGGTACGAAGTTGACCATTCGGAAGATGGAAAAAATTTTTAAAAAGATCACAAAGCAGAAACACTCCGTGCTATTCAACAACGTTTGCCTAAATGAAAACTTGCTGCCTAAATACACACAATAAATATATATATATATATATATATATATATATATATATATATATATATATATATTATTGTAAACGTAGGAGTTTCACATGTTGGCCGGTCATAATTCAGGAAGGGGACATTTTGTATTCAGCACTGTCCTCTTCCGGAAGACATGTGCACGGGGTAACTGTCGTGCCTCTACACCGCCTGCTTGCCGAGAGGCGGTCTTTTCGAATCAGTCAACATGGGAGTCGGACGTTTGTTCCGCTTGTGATGGACGTTGGCTCTGGAGCAAGTAGCTTGGCAAAAATAGAGGTAAGCAACGCATAGTTCTCTAAACCTATTTGAATTTTTACTCTTTTATAATTTGTTTTGTTTTGTCTTAGAACATGTTTGTAAGACTTGTTTATTTTCATGTATTTCCAGTTTTACGGTAAAAAGATGTTATAGTTCAGCGTTGGCCACGTGCGCGCAAATAAATACATACTCATCAGTATAATTCATGTCCGAGATTTTTGCTCCAGTTTGTTTGCTGTTATATATATATATATATATATATATATATATATATATATATATAATTGGATGCAATGTTACGTCGAACGAATTGATATTCTATAGGATCTATTATTGTAATTTGACTTTATTGAATTACGTATAGACATTTATATCATAAATTAATTTATATAGAGAAACCTATATAAAAATAAAGCAGTGGAATTGTATTTACCATCTTAGCTGTTGTGTACGGTGGGTAAAGAAAACACGAAATATGTCTTTATTATTTTATACCGTAAACAATTAAGTTTTAATTTTGGTCATCTTTGTACTTGACACAAAGGAGAAGATAGACATAATCTAATATATAAAGTAAGGTGAGATTTTCCCCTATTTGTAATTTGGTAATAGCTCAGTAAGCAGAAGCTACATATGCCATTCTACTACGTATACGTTTTAGTCCAATTATTGGTACATGTTTTAAAAATTGTCTTGTTCTACTTCAACGAGTTTTAGATTTTATCCGCTCAGCCGTTTTCTCTTTTATTACAAATTTCAGCGCAAGACTAGTAGTGACTCTCCAAACACAGTAATAAGTCCTTGTCTTTCAACTCATAACACTGTAAAAGAAATACGGCAGAAATTTAATTAGAGACACTTTTTGTATTACATCGTCTACCCCCACTTCATATTAATCACTACGCCAATCAGTAATTACACAGCTAATAAAAAAGAACTTTCCAAAGTTCGTTTTCCAATTACAAATAATACACACATGATGATTTTTTTTGAATATACATAAAAAAATATTGTCCTACAATTTATTATTTAGAATTAATACTGAATAAGCATTAAGCATTTTCCACTTTAATTTGTAACGCATGAGTTGTGCGGTTTTTGGTCGACTTACTGCGACGTTTGTTGTTGGATTCTTCAATTTCCCCGGGCAGCGTCTGTGCACGAGTTCTACTAGTAGACAATAAAATAACTTAATACTATTGGTAGAGGTTATAAGCTCTATAAAATTAAGACCCACATCATAATTATTGCCCCACTTTTTGCCACAACTTTTTATAGTCAATCATTTTTATGATAACCCTAACACTGACGTCACTACCAAACAATAGCGCTCGAGATTTGTTTTTTTTTTGTTTTTTTTTTCGAATAAATCACAATTATCAAGGTCAAAAGCCACCCGAGGATTAGGGTTTAGAAGATGGATGGTTTCTATGTTGAAAGATGAAGACTATTATGAAAGTTTAAAACTTTAGAATGGAATGAACACAATTTGATTACTATTAAGGACGCTTTGTGACAAGTATTTGTAGACATTTAATTTATAGACGGCCATGTTGTAGTCTTCAGAAAAGATTTGGAAAAAACCCCTGCTCATGGAAGTCCTGTTTGATGTTACCACACGAAAGAAATGAAAGTTCTTTGCAGTTGTGGTAGAGAGGAGTTGTAGCTGTGAATGTCTTACAAAGAGCAACCAGAGATTGTAGCCCAGTCGAGTACTTTTCATGGAAATAACGTAGAGTAGAGAAAGACTAGCAACGTCTCTTCTGTGAGAAAGGGGCAGGTAACATGAATTGGAACAAATACATTGAAGACATTGCCAAGGCTGCTGCAAAGAAGGTTGGCTCCCTCTACCGTGCTAGTAAACTCCTCACACCTGACATTATCCTGTATCTCTACAAAGCCACCATCCGCCCATGCATGAAGTATTGTTGCCACATCTAAGCTGGTGCATCATCCACTAGTCTCTCCCTCTTGGACAAGGTCCAAAAAAGAATCGCCAACCTAATAGGTCCCTCACTGTCAACCAAGCTCTAGTCCCTGTCCCATCGCCGCAATGTAGCATCCTTGTGCTTGTTTTACAAATACTTCAATAGATTATGCTCCGATGAATTGGCTACTCTGGTGCCCCCCTCGACGTAAATTCACTAGACTAACTCGACAATCAACTAAATCTCATTCATTCACTGTGGAGGTCCCCAGATGTCGGAGAGCCTTCTACTCAAATAGCTTCTTTCCTCGTGCTGCTGACCTCTGGAACTCCCTCCCTGCCCCCTGTTTCCCCGACAGTACAGACATGCAGAAGTTTAAAACTAATGTAAACAGACATCTCGCTGCACAGATCCCCATTTAGGTTGATTCCCCCCCCCCCAACATTCTCTCCTCTTTTTTCTCAGTAGCCCCTTACGTCTACAGTGGCGTCTTGTTTTGTTTGAGGTGAACTAAAAAGAAAAAAAAAAAAAAAGTGATCATCCCCCACTAGATTGCGACGTCGATTTTGTACTCTGTCAAGGCAAGATGGGTTGCTCTGAGTGGCACCTTCCCAGATGGATGTGACAGCACAACCCTACCTCAGGTTTTCTGTCGGTGGTCGAACCTATAAATATACTTGAGGTTTACGCCTATTTTTTTTTGTTCAGGTAACTGCGTTTCTGTTATGTTCTCTCTTCGTTTGTCAGACTGGATATCTGTACCGAAAATGGCATTGATATTTCTGACGAAAGCCACTTAATGCCAGAGAGTAACACATCAACCAAATTCTTCACAGACAATAGAGGATTCGTTATATGTAAATGCAGATAACAATCGTACGTTTATTTCTTAAAGGTCTCTTTAATGTCTATCATAGGGAGTGTGTATGGGCGTAGGGGGTGTTTTTCTTCATAAGAATAGAAAAAAAAGGCAACCCATAGATGCATTGGTGTAAGTTGATTTTACATTTTCATTTTTAAATCAACTTTGAACAATTCAAGAAAATTGGAGCCTCAATGAGTTTTTTTTTTAAATAGCACGTAATATAGATTCATAGCTTTAACCATAATTTTATTTATTTACTGGATGTACTTACTCGATGTTTCCCGGGTGAAGACGCATTACAAAATCGAATCATGTTTATATTACTTTTAAATAGAAGTTTAAAAATATTGTTTTAGTGTTCTCTTATTTTATATTTTATTTCAATAAATATTCAATTAATAGTAAATAAAAATAATTGACAGTAGTTGATCTTGCGAATTCGCTAGCCAGCAGACTGTTAGATCTCAATTTGGGCTAGTTTCTATAACATTTTTGGACACCTTCATATCCACAGTCGTAACGCCAATTCCGGGATTTCGCCTACGCAGTCAATGTAGCTATGTCCTCTACGGGATGTAGATTGCATCAATTTAATTGTCAAGCGTCAAATTATCGGATATTTATTTCCCGGGCGTCAATCAGCCGGGTTTTGTTTTTTCTCGCAAGCTGCGTATATATGTGTTAACTAGTCAGGTTTTACTTCTTCCGGCCAAGATTATCAACAATGCGTATACCAGTAATCCACAGATGCATAGGATTCATAGGTTTAAACCACATTTGATTTGGTGTATTTATTTATTTATTTATTTGTCCGATGTTGCCCGGATGGAGAGACATTTCCAGTTAGACGGCTTACAGGAATATAATTCAAAATATAATCATATTTACAGTTATTTTAAATAGGAGTTTTTATCTTCGTTTAATTTTTTTTAATTATTTCAAGAAATAAATTTAACGGGAATCTATCAAAGTTACGTATAAACGAGAAACACATAGACACGAAGTCTTATCGGGTGATTTTCTTAATACAGGGATAATTTCATTATTTATTAAGTCACTCATTGTAATCAATAATCTCATTTCAACTAAAAATAATCAAAATAATCTCGAAGAATATATACCTTATGAATATACAAATAAGTATTAAATATTTCATCAGATAGACTCCAATAAAGTCCATGTAAAATCATTTTGTTTATCACTAGTTCTAAGTTCATCCAGTTAATTCTTAAAATTATTTTAATTAGAGATATTTTTGACCTGAGTGGGCAATTTGTTCCCAAAACTATATTATTCTATTAGAAACAAAATCAAATTGTGTGATTGATTTAGTTTTTGAAATCTTTCTTACTAATAAATTACCAATGCGAAGAGATCTATTATTAAAGTGTGTGGCATATTTAGAAATGCCATTAATTATTTTGAAGTTCTCAATAAAGTCACCCTTCATTCTTCTCTTTAGTAACGTAGTTAAACCTAAAGATTCCAACCTAATTTTATAATTTTTTTTCGTATTTTGTGCACACTTAATTTAAATAGTTTGTCCCAATCCCAATAGAAGCCTGTTTTACGGCATATCATAATTTCTGTGTAACTTAATATTGAAACAATAACCATTATAAACGAGAAGTGTAGATGATTAAATCACCACACGTCACGATTATGCTCGTATCTGAGTGACGATGTCATCCGGATAATTTTCGCTCGCGTGGGCCGTAACATACATGGGAAATGAAGACGATAACGATTTGACTGAAAATAGATTTTATTTACTACGGATATTCATCTTCCTTAACTGCGATTTGCTTATTTCGGAGGTGGCATGAGATGTCTAATGCTTCTATCTTGCATAACATTAAATTATTATATGCTCCCCTTCTAATGTTTTGGTATTATTGTAGTCCTGTATCTTGATCCAATTTTCCTAAAAATAAAATCTTACAGCCTGAAAAATTAGGCGGTAAAAACAAATTAAAGAAAACTATTTTAGAGTTAAAAGTGTTGGATCACATTCGTATATAAATGTAACGTAAAATTTATATGTGACAGTGAGAATCTACTTAAAGTCTAAAATATTAGGTGTTTTTTTTTAATTTATTCCTTCTAACTCCTTACATTATAGGGCTATTTATGTGTAATCGCCTAAAAATAGTAGAATCTCATTTTTATTTTTAGAAAGATTATCGCAGGGTGAAGGTCTCCAATAATACCAATATTTTAAACTGCAACTAAAATCTCACTTCAAATCCCTTCTATGTCGTATGATTAAACCAATCAGATAACCATAGATGACCTTTGGACCAAGCCTTGTCGACGATATCTCACTAACCTCAAGCATTTCGCAAAGCATATCTACACGCCACTTCAAAAGCATATCTCTCTCTCTCTATCTGGGCAATTTAGAAAAAATATTTTGTCACTATGTCCTACATGACTAGTCTAGGTCGCTCTTATTCCGACAGCTTGGGGGTGCAAGGTAGACCGCTTGTCTGGCTACTGTTTCCGACTGGTAGTACAGGAGCCCTAACACTTAGGTAGCGCTAAGAACGGCTGCTCCATAAACAGTTGTATAATATCGTGGGTAACTGTACATACCACGTCGCGCATGGAAATGGGCCCTACAGTTTTCCCCGGTTGGATTTCTCGAGGCTGCAAGCCCCATGGATCAAGTCTCGACTAATGGTCTGGTTGTGTGAGCTTATTGGCACCAAACAAGAACCCAATTTGCTCTCCCTACTCTATCTAAAACTAAAATGACAGTACAAAGAAAGAGAAACGAACCTAAACCAGACACCCGACATCAATGACATAGAAACCTTTCTTCGAGTAAACTCCCCGGATATCCTAGCACGAAGTGAAACAAATCTACAATCCTTAATCTTCTCACACCATTTTGACATGACTAAATACCGCCCACTCTACCGTAAAGACTGACAGACATATGCACAAGCTAGGAGTTATCTTCGGAACACCCTCCCCTTGACTAGAGAACATAGGTTAGAATCAGGTGACCAAACCTACATGTGCTTTAGATTAACCTTACAGTACATTGTTAGTTACTTATATTTCTTATACCGTTCTCCTTCGACCCAGGGTCGTGCCTTGCTTAACTTTGTCTCTGAAAGCATAAATACTGCACTCTCACTTGACTCGAGTTCCCAAATATATGTATTTGTGGATTTTTATGTACATCACCGTGACTGGCTGGGATTCTCCAGTTATACAGACGCAGCTGGTAACTTCACGTATAGTTTCACCATAGCGCACTCCCTCTCACAGACTGTCACTTTCCCAACCTGTCTCCCTGATTGTGTGGACCAGCAAGCCTCACTTCTCGACTTGTTCTGTGCCTCACTCCCCGAGGCTTGTGCGACAAATGCCCATAGCCCGCCCGGGAACGCTTATCATCTTATGATAATGATTGATATCACCTTAAAATCTCGTCCCAAAGCTGATGAGCCGTTGCTCAAAACGACGAGATACTACAAGCAGGCTGATTGGGAATCCATCAGAGATCATATCATAGACGCCCCAATCAGTGCGCAAATGAGGTAACCGAATGGGTCAAAGTAAGCATAGAAGCACATGTCCCCATGCGTAAATTCTACAGCAAGCCCCACTCTCCACAATGGTTCACCTTGAACTATGCAGCTGCTATTGCTCAGAAGCAGCAAGCATTCCATCAATTCAACCACCATAAGTCAACTACAAATAGACAGAAACTTATAGTGTCAAGAAATCATTATAAGACTGTAATAGATGAAGCAAAGAGAAGGTATACAATGATGATCAGAAAATGCGTTCAGTCACAGAAACTAGATACTCGTGATTTCTGGAAAATCTTCAATACTGTGGTGAACAATGGGGAATCAACAATTCCTCCTATATCCAAACACTCTGATGTCGTTTGTAATGCAACTGATAAGGCTGAACTACTTGCCCAGCGTTTTGTCTTAAAGTCTACTTTGGACTCCACTAACCATTCCGTCCCAAATACTCTGCTGAATTGGTCCTTGCCCCATCAAAACTCTACAACAAATGCCTTGCCGAATCTCGCTTTCCTGATAGCTGGAAAATTGTCTCTGTGGTACCAGTCTTCAAGAATTCTGGTGAAAGAACTGACCTGCAAAATTATCGCCCCATTAGTCTCCTCCTGCTCTTCGCTAAAATCTTTGAATCCTTAATTAATCTAGCAATAGTCCGTCACCTCGTTAATGCTAAACTTCTTTCTGACCGCCAGTATGGATTTAAGCAAGCACGTCAACTGCGGATATCTTAACAGTCATCTCTGAATGCGTATACCATACACTGGACAAGGCAGGTGAAGCTAAGGTGGTAGCGCTTGATATATCCAAAGCCTTTGACAAGGTCTGGCATAAAGGTCCTCTCATAAAAATTAATTCATATGGTATTACTGGACGAATATTAAATATAATTAGATCTCCCTATCCAAAATAAAGATGCAGGTTGTCCTCGATAGCCGTTCATCCAAACAACATGACATAAATGCAGGTGTACCCCAGAAATCGATCCTTGGACATTTAATGTTCCTGATCTTCAGAAACGACCTCCCTGATGACATTAGTCTGAGATGAGTATATTTGCTGACGACACCACGCTCATCTCTCATAATGTGGGTAAAACAGACGCACACATATTCAAGACAATGGCTGAATCCTTAGAAAGTGGCCTCAAGTATGTAGTGGAATTAGGTCATAAATGGATGGTAACATTTAATGCTGCTAAGACAAAGCTTCTTTCCTTAAATAACTACAAGAAACTTTTTCAACCACCGATTGCCATGGCAAATAACACCCTACCTGAGAGTCCAACGTTCAAACTCCTCGGCCTAACATTCACATATAACATAAATTGGAACAAATACATTGAAGACATTGCTAAGGCTAGAAAACTTCTCACATTTGACAGTATCCTATATCTCTACAAAGCCACCATTCGCCCATACAATGAGTATTGTTATCACATCTGGACTAGTGCACTATCCACCAGACTCTCCCTCTTAGACAAGGTCCAAAAAAGAGTCTCTAATCTAATAGGTCCCTCACTATCCACTAACCTCCAGCTCCTGCCCCATCGCCGCAATGTTGCATCCTTGTGCTTATTTTACAAGTACTTCAATCAGCTAAATCCAATCCATTCACTGTGAAGGTCCCCAGATACCGAAGAGCCTTCTACTCTAATAACTTCTTTCATCAAACTATCGGATTTTGGAACTCCCTCTCTGCTCCCTGTTTCCCCGACTGTACTGACATGCATAAATTTAAATTTAATGTGAACAAATATCTCGCTGCACAGTTCCCAATTTAGGATTACCCCATAAACTTTCATCCTAATTCTTAGTAGCCCCTTACGTCTACAGTGGCAACTTGCCTTATTTGGTGAACTAAGTTTTTTTTAAATTACAACAGTGTAATATGCAACATTATATCAGAGTTTTCCGTTTCTTGCACTAATTGTACTTTCACTAAGATTTCATTCAAGGAAATGAAAAGGAGGAGGAGGAGGAGAAGGAGGAGATTTATATTTTTCCAAGGGCATGAGTCCGGGAATCAGTAAGATTATAACAAATCTCCAAGATATAATCTACTCACGTCTGAAAACAAAATTCGATGTGACAAACAGATATTGTTCAAGAGTTTCTGCTTGTCATACGATACAAACTAAAGCAACAGTCTACGGCTGGGTGATTATTAGCCTAATATCTAGTTGTGTACTATAGGATCAGATATACTGAGATATAATATAATGATATAATATAGGTAGTCGTGTACTATAGGATCAGATATACTGAGATATAATATATGTAGTTGTGTACTATAGGATCAGATATACTGAGATATAATATAATGATATAATATAGGTAGTCGTGTACTATAGGATCAGATATACTGAGATATAATATATGTAGTTGTGTACTATAGGATCAGATATACTGAG
Source organism: Sepiola atlantica (assembly GCA_963556195.1). Lineage (NCBI taxonomy): Eukaryota > Metazoa > Mollusca > Cephalopoda > Sepiida > Sepiolidae > Sepiola > Sepiola atlantica. Next base: position 123,834,400 of record OY744524.1, on the reverse strand, counting down.
ATATAATATAATGATATAATATATCTAGTTGTGTACTATAAGATCAGATATACTGAGATATAATATAATGATATAATATAGGTAGTTGTGTACTATAAGATCAGATATACTGAGATATAATATAATGATATAATATATGTAGTTGTGTACTATAGGATCAGATATACTGAGATATAATATAATGATATAATATATGTAGTTGTGTACTATAGGATCAGATATAGTGAGATATAATATAATGATATAATATATGTAGTTGTGTACCATAGGATCAGATATACTGAGATATAATATATGTAGTAGTGTACTATAGGATCAGATATACTGAGATATAATATAATGATATAATATATATAATTGTGTACTATAGGATCAGATATACTGAGATATAATATAATGATATAATATATGTAGTTGTGTACTATAGGATCAGATATACTGAGATATAATATAATGATATAATATATGTAGTTGTGTACTATAGGATCAGATATACTGAGATATAATATATGTAGTAGTGTACTATAGGATCAGATATACTGAGATATAATATAATGATATGATATAGGCAGTTGTGTACTATAAGATCAGATATACTGAGATATAATATAATGATATAATATATGTAGTTGTTTATTATAGGATCAGATATACTGAGATATAATATATGTAGTTGTGTACTATAAGATCATATATACTGAGATATAATATAATGATATAATATATGTAGTTGTGTACTATAGGATCAGATATACTGAGATATAATATAATGATATAAGATATGTAGTTGTGTACTATAGGATCAGATATACTGAGATATAATATAACGATATAAGATATGTAGTTGTGTACTATAGGATCAGATATACTGAGATATAATATAATGATATAATATATGTAGTTGTGTATTATAGGATCAGATATACTGAGATATAATATAATGATATAATATATGTAGTTGAGTATTTTAGGATCAGATATACTGAGATATAATATAATGATATAATATATGTAGTTGTGTACTATATGATCAGATATACTGAGATATAATATATGTAGTTGTGTACTATAAGATCAGATATACTGAGATATAATATAATGATATAAGATATGTAGTTGTGTACTATATGATCAGATATACTGAGATATAATATATATAGTTGTGTACTATAAGATCAGATATACTGAGATATAATATAATGATATAAGATATGTAGTTGTGTACTATAAGATCAGATATATTGAGATATAATATAATGATATAATATATGTAGTTGTGTACCATAGGATCAGATATACTGAGATATAATATAATGATATAATATATGTAGTTGTGTACTATAAAATCATATATACTGAGATATAATATAATGATATAATATATGTAGTTGTGTACTATAAAATCATATATACTGAGATATAATATAATGATATAATATATGTAGTTGTGTACTATAAGATCAGATATACTGAGATATAATATAATGATATAATATATGTAGTTGTGTACTATAGGATCAGATATACTGAGATATAATATAATGATATAATATATGTAGTTGTGTACTATAGGATCAGATATACTGAGATATAATATAATGATATAATATAGGTAGTTGTGTACTATAGGATCAGATATACTGAGATATAATATAATGATATAATATATGTAGTTGTGTACTATAAGATCAGATATACTGAGATATAATATAATGATATAATATATGTAGTTCTGTACTATATGATCAGATATACTGAGATATAATATAATGATATAATATATGTAGTTGTGTACTATAAAATCATATATACTGAGATATAATATAATGATATAATATATGTAGTTGGGTACTATAAAATCATATATACTGAGATATAATATAATGATATAATATATGTAGTTGTGTACTATAAAATCATATATACTGAGATATAATATAATGATATAATATATGTAGTTGTGTACAATAAAATCATATATACTGAGATATAATATAATGATATAATATATGTAGTTGTGTACCATAGGATCAGATATACTGAGATATAATATAATGATATAATATATGTAGTTGTGTACTATAGGATCAGATATACTGAGATATAATATAATGATATAATATAGGTAGTTGTGTACTATAGGATCAGATATACTGAGATATAATATAATGATATAATATATGTAGTTGTGTACTATAAAATCATATATACTGAGATATAATATAATGATATAATATATGTAGTTGTGTACCATAGGATCAGATATACTGAGATATAATATAATGATATAATATATGTAGTTGTGTACTATAGGATCAGATATACTGAGATATAATATAATGATATAATATATGTAGTTGTGTACTATATGATCAGATATACTGAGATATAATATAATGATATAATATATGTAGTTGTGTACTATAGGATCAGATATACTGAGATATAATATAATGATATAATATATGTAGTTGTGTACTATAAAATCATATATACTGAGATATAATATAATGATATAATATATGTAGTTGTGTACTATAAGATCAGATATACTGAGATATAATATAATGATATAATATATGTAGTTGTGTACTATAGGATCAGATATACTGAGATATAATATAATGATATAATATATGTAGTTGTGTACTATAAGATCAGATATACTGAGATATAATATAATGATATAATATATGTAGTTGTGTACTATAAGATCAGATATACTTAGATATAATATAATGATATAATATATGTAGTTGTGTACTATAAAATCATATATACTGAGATATAATATAATGATATAATATATTTAGTTGTGTATATAGAATTTCTCATTTCTAAACGCGCAGATCGAATGAACGCATCTCATGACTATCTGGGTTTTTTTCTTCTCACGTAAAGATATTGACATATCTCAGTCGACGACGATCGACTAGTCTAAACTAATTTGGAACGAATCGAAGGGGGTTAGGGTTAGTAAAGGGGGTGTCTACATAAAACCTTGGATCGCACGTAGTGCACGTGCTACTAAGACGAACTCTGAAAATAGAACAGTTCTTGCGTAGGCGTCTAACGTCTCATATTATTTACCTCTGTGCCAGGATGTTCGACACAAGGTCAAATCCGTACGCATGTGACCTGATATTGGGAAAAATTGAGAAACTTAGGACGCCCTAAAAAAAAAAGTCCCTCAAATTGGGGCTTAGCTCCACAAAATAAAAACGATCGCATTTAGCGGTGCAAATTCTATTTCCAACGTAAGGGTGACGGACCAACGATAATCGCATTTATTTTTCTATATCTTCAAAACTCTTGAATCGACCTAATCCTAATATCTAATGCTTTAAAAAAATGTATAGTGAGGAGCCACCACTTACCAAGGCCAAAATCTACTCGAGGATAAAATTTAATAAGATTTCTAGTGGGATAATGAACAATACTACGGGAGGATTAGAAACAATAAGTGGAATGGACAAAATTTGATTACTTAAGAGCTCGGATCGACAAGTATTTGAAGACTTGAAGATGATCCTGTTGTAGTATGCAAGGAAGCAGTTACGTAGTAATATGTTCCACAAACGGGAAGTTATTGAAAATAAAATCTGTTCATGGAAATTCTGTTTGGGTTTGGGTGCACAATTCTTTGCAGTGGTGGTAGGAAGACAATATTTATTTTTACAGTAAAACAAATTAATCTACTGAATATCTGTTATATTGACAGCAGCAATAACCGACTAATTTTTTTCATGATTAGGATTAAACATGAACATTCTTTGACTGGCGGAAGGTACAGAATAGTTAAGAAAGCATCCCTGTCCAGCTCTTCTTATGTTAAGAATTGGTTTCTAAATAGTTATATTATTATTTACAAACTAATTCTTAACATGGGGATGGGGGCTTTGTTAACTACTATGTTCTTACACAGACTTCTGAAAGCAAGATCCGTTTAGAGATGCGCAAAAAGCGTGACACATCGACCGACCGACCATCAGATACAGCTGCATCATAAGATGTGTGGACGTATCTTGAGTTATTGACGGTAGATTTTTGCTGCGGTTGTAATAAAGGAGCATAAAGTATACAAAAAAGACGAGAATATAAAATAAACATCGCCTAAAGATGAAATCTAAAAATGATTTATGTAAATATATATTGAAATCAGTGACGGGAGTCTCACACATTGCTCAAATCTGTTAGCATATATAAAAGCTTGTTGCTCGTTGTCATGCTTATATCATTCAGTTTTCATGCAATGTGTGATATCATAAGCGATACCCTGTCCTCCTCAGACGTCAACCATGAATGATAACAAAGTCTATATATTTATTTGTTATTTTTATTATGAAATCATGTTAATTACCTCATTATAAAGTATTATGAGGATTAACACGTACTTTTGAGGATATTTATACTTAAAGTTAATTGTGATTTTGTTTTATATTTAACTCGTATTATCAGGTTAATACGGACAAGCATGAATGTCAATATCAGGTCCAACTTTAAATGAATGCCTATATTTAATATGAGGTTGTGTGCATTTTTTATTTATTAATATGTTTATTAATGTATATATATACGAAGAGTTTATCGCGTCGTGCGTTCGAGCTATTCGTATATATAATAATATATATATATATATATTATATATATATATATATATATATATAATATATATATATATATAATATATATATATATATAATATATATATATATATATATATTATATATATATATGAATATATAATATGATATATGAAATATATATATATAATATATATATATTATATATGATATATAATATAAATATATAATATGATATATAATATATATATATAATATGATATATAATATAAATATATAATATGAAATAGTATATATATATAAAATATAATATAATATATATAATATAATATATATATATATACAATCTGATATATATACGATAGAATATATATATGTAATATATATAATATAATATATATATAATATGATATATATATAATATAATATATATAATATACACATATATATAAAATAATATATATATAATATATACATAATATAATATATATATAATATACACATATATATAAAATAATATATATATATATAATATATACATATATATAAAATTATATAGTATATATATAATATATACATATATATAAAATAATATACATATATGATATATACATATATAATATATACATTAATAATATATAATATAAAATATGTATAATATACATATATTATATATATATAATATATATAAAATTATATATATATAATATAATATATATACAGGGTGGGCCAAAATAAGGGTCCTATCTTTAAATTTGAATAACTTGAATTTGAATAACTACCACAAAATAAAAGTTAAACTGACCAAACTTTATGTGTGTGTAGACTGACCCTTCCGAGATTTTTTGAAATAAACAAAACAAATTTTAGCCGAAAAACACTTCTTAAAACTTACAAAAACTAAAGTATTGTTTTTTACACTGTTTTGAGTTTTTTAAGCAAAAATAATGTTTTCTAAATGAGGGTACGTTCCTTAGGGCTAATACGGCTCATGCTTGCTTCGGAAGGGGTCCATTACTTATTCTAAAAAAAAATATTTAAAAAATCAATAAATAAAAAAGTTATGAATTTTTTAAAATAGGACACTTATTTTTCCCCACCCTGTAGTATATACATATAATATATATTATATGTATATAATATATATGATATAAATAGTATATATATAATATATATAGTATATATAGTATATATATCATATATATTATATGTATATAATATATATGATATATATAGTATATATATATATATATAATATATAGTATATATATAATATATAATATATATATATAATATATAGTACGTATAATATACATATACAATATATTATATGTATATAATATATATAATATATATATAATTTATAACATGTATAATATATATAATATATAACATATATAATAAATATATAATATCATATATAATACATAATATCATATATATATGATATATATACTATATATAATATATAATATATATATAATATGTAATATATATATATCATATATAATATATATATATATGATATATATATGATATATATATAATATGTACACGTGCTGGTCAAAAAAATAGAACATATGTATAAAACTGTAAAAATCATTCCGTTTGAGATAATTTTCGGCTTTTAAATTGTGTAGGCGAAGTATTCTATATGTAAATAACAATTACAACTATTGTAATATTTGAATATGTCAGACTTTATTGTCACAGAGTAGTTTATTGTCACATTGGGAAATTCAGCGTTTCAATTTATTATTATTTATTTAATATTTCAATATATAATATGTATATGATATATATATATAATATATATGATATATATATAATATATATGATATATATATATGATATATATATTAAATATATAATATATATAATATATATATATATGATATATATAATATATATAATATAATATATATATGATATGTGATATATATAATATATATATGATATATAATATATACAATGTAATATATATAATATATATAATATAATATATATAATATATATAGGATATATAATATATATAATATGTAAAAAATATATAATACATATATGATATATATAATGTATATATATAGTATATATATAATATATATAACATATATATATATTATATATATATGATATATATATAACATATGTTATATATAACATATATATATATATATTATTATTATATATCTAATATATATAATATATATATGAAATATATATCATATATATATAATATATATAATATATATCACATGTATATAATATTTATATATGTAATATATAATATATATATGATATATATATAATATATATAATATATATATGATATATATAATATTTATATGATATATATATAATATATATATATGATATATATATAATATATATATATGATAATATATATATGATAATATAATAATATGATTATATAATATGAATACATAATGATATATATATGTTATATATAATTATTATATATATAGTATATATAATATATATAATGTATATCATATATAATAATATATATATTATATATAATATTTTTAAATGGATATATATATATCTTGTATATGTATTATATATATAATGTTATTAAATATATTTTTCCAATATATGGTTATACAATATATTACATATATAGTATTTATTATATATAATATATATTATATATTATATATATTATAATTATAATATATATATAGTAATATGATTATATAATACTATAATATAATTATCTATATTATATATACATAATATATAAATAATATATATAATATATATATAATATATATATGATATTATATATATAATATATATATACACTATATATATGATATAATATATACTATATATATAATATAATATATACTATATATATAATATAATATATATAATATATATATACTATAATATATATAATATATATATACTATATATATATGATATAATATATATAATATATATATATATGATATAATATATATAATATATATATATACTATATATATATGATATAATATATATAATATATATATACTATATATATATATGATATAATATATAATATATATATATATGATATACTATATATAATATATATGTACTATATATATATGATATAATATATATAATATATATATACTATATATATGATATAATATATATATAATATATATATATGATATAATATATATATAATATATATACTATATATATGATACAATATATATATAATATATATACTATATATATGATACAATATATATATAATATATATACTATATATATGATATAATATATATATAATATATATACTATATATATGATACAATATATATATAATATATATATACTATATATATGATATAATATATATAATATATATATATATATGCTATATATATGATTTAATATATGTATATATAATATATATATATTATATAATATATATATATATAATATATATATGATATAATATATATATAATATATATATATACACTATATATATATGATATAATATATATATATAATATATATGATATAATATATATACATAATATATATAATATATATATACTATATATATATATGATATATACATACATACTATATATATGATATAATATATATGATATAATATATATATAATATATATATATGATATAATATATATATAATATATATCATATATATATACTATATATATATGATATAATATATATATATAATATATATATAATATATATATATATGTAATATATGTGCGAAAAGTGACAAAGGGAAAACAGGTTAAACTGCAGGAGAAAAACAAAAACAAGAGATTTGACCGGTTTTGTTTGTGTGAGCCAACACGAACAAAACCGGTCAAATCTCTTGTTTTTGTTTTTTCTCCTGCACTTTAACCTTTTTTTTCCGTTTGTCATTTCTCGCACATATTGTCTTCCACGGAATTAAATTTTCATGAATTATACCTTACCTCATAATATAATATATATATATATATATAATATATGATATATATATAATAAATCGGTCCATGTGCACCCAGTAGTCGCTACTACTTTTTTTCTTTAACACATCATATCAATATTCTCATATACTTGTATGACATTTTTCTTAAAATTATCATCATGAGAAAATCTTACAAATAAAGACGAAATGTTGATGAATATATTAAAAA
>OY744524.1:123808132-123820632 GCA_963556195.1 Sepiola atlantica | reverse complement strand
TATTGTTGGCTAGTTTTTGAAGTGGTATTTTTTAGCTCCTTGCATCAAGTGGATTCATGCCTTGTCTGGAGCGATTTCTATTTTTAAATATTGGAAATTCTTTTATTAAAAAAAATGGTTCTTAAGCAAAAACCTGCTATTGAGTCAAGATCCTTGTTTTGATTCAGCCTTTCGTTTTACTTGTTGCTATATTTACATATATTTATTTATATCCTATAATTAATATGTCAGCATTTCTCGTATTTGTTCGTGTTATTAAATTCAACCTTTGCGCTGACGTAGTTCTATTTATAACAAGCAATTAATTCCACATAATATCCGAAAACAACGTATATTATTATTATTTTTTTTTTACTGATTATTATCCGCTTGGAGTTCTCAAACCAATCGTTCACAGTGATTGTTCGCTGACTTCCCTGAAGTCCGAGTGACAGCAAGTCACCCAGTACTCTCCGCTTCATGCCATTATTATTGTAACTTACTTGGTGATTCTCCAACCGGGTAGCGGCTGGTGTTTTTCCCTTGAATATGACTGCTAATAACTCTTCAATATTCAACTACTTCACGTTCCCTTCCAGTCGATGTCTGGATAGTACTATCTTTATTGGTCTTTCTATTCTTTCGGATCCTTCGCGGCCATTTTCTGTGGTATCAAAGGTTTTTTTTTTGTATCTCCATAAAATCTTTACAACCTCAGACGGAGAGCACGTTTCGCTTTAAAAGAAAAACGGGCACTTGTTTGGTATGAAAAATTATGAACATTGGTTCTAAGCGTCGACATATGTTAATTTCAATAGTACTGCATATATATATATATATATATATATATATATATATATATATATATATATATGTGTGTGTGTGTGTGTGTGTGTGTGTGTGTGTGTGTGTGTGTGTGTGTGTGGGAGTGATGATATAAAAATAATTGTTTTATATAGGTCATAAAAATAATTGTTTTATATAGGTCATAAAAATAATTGTTTTCTATAGTTATTTCAAAATTTGTAATACAGCTATAAATAAATAAAAGTAAAATGTAATGACATACTGTGATTTATTGTCAGTTTTAGAGCAAAAAAAGCTAAAAACAATGCCTGGACGACGAGTAATTTGTTTCCTACTTGTATTTTTCAAGTATATTTTTGATTCTTCTAGTAACACGTGTTAGCTTTCCTTTGCTTCGAAACTGACAACTAATCACAGTATAACATTACTTTGATCTGTAAATTTATATATACTAGTAGATATTTATTTGCTATGTTTCTAACTAGAAAAACATCGGGGAAACTAATGTCAACACCAGAATCATTTGATTCACACGAAAGAAGAAGAAGCACAGGGAAATAACAATCTCAGACGGTTATAGGGCGCGAACTCGGTTCACAGATACACCTTGAATCTGTAAGCGTTCACCTAGTCCCATTAGGCCACGAAAGATTGTCACGTAGAAATTAAGTGAAAGCGGCGAGAATAAAGTATATATATATATATATATATATATATATATATATATATATAATTCATTCCACTAACCATGAAAAAATCAATCCATAATCATAATTTTCATAAGTTCCTTCAATTTTTAAAAATATTTATTTGAACATCTCGGTGGATATTTATCATTCCAATTTACAGCTTATATATAAAAACAATATTTTCATCTTTAATCTTTTGCATTCTTACACGTGTTTCTTAACAGATTGGTACAACAATTACAGTTCAATAGCCTATCTGTCAATCTTCAGAGAATATTAGAAAGTGTATTGAAATTGTAGCAACATCTTATAACGTCAAAACCAGAAGAAGAAAAAAAACAATGGAAAGGAGGGAGTAGACAAATGAATGTTCCGATGAAAGCTTGGTAATTTGGAGTGCATGGAAAAAAGAACTAACATGATGGAAAAGGCATCAAAAAACAAATGGAATCCTCCCCCTGCGATACAACCTACAGGGTTTGGAAGCTGTCATATATATATATAGTAAGCTATGAAAATATATTTATGGCAATTAAGCTACACAGAGGCTCCCGCGTTTCATCCCCGGGAGGAATCTTCAGGCTAAAATGCATGAAGTTATTTTTGCTGAGTGTTTTATATACATGGCTAGCTAGTTAACCAATCAGATTCTTTCTTGGGCTTCCCACGAACAAAGGTCTTGTTAGTGTTACTTCCTATATCCTGTTCTATTGTTATGTTTTCTATAGATTGGCATATATCCTGTTTCCTTTGTTGTGTCAATATAATGGGTGAATTTATTTTAACACGTGGTTCCTTGTATTTCTATTTTAGATTTTAATTTTTAAATTGTTACGTTTTTTTTGTTTTTTGTTTTTGTTTTTTAGTTTTGTTTTTACTTATTTGTTTATTTATTTATTTATTTATCTGTAGCCTAAGGTAAATTTATTTCTGTGTAAGCAGCTGTTTGCTATCTCAAATCTACAGTTTAATAGATTTCGGGGATCTTTAAAGTTTAGGATTTCAAATGTTTCATTCGGGCATAATCTACATAATTTTAAAGTTAAAATAGATTCACCCATTATATTCACACAACTCTCCACTTAAGGTACCCCTGTAGGTATGGACTTTAATTCACAGTAACCCCTTAGGTCAGGATGAATATAAGTATAAAAATGTATAGTGCACATTTATATAATATATGTATAATACACAGTAATATTCTAGGTAACTTGGTTTGAATTATTAAAACGTAATAGTTTTGAAAATGTCATTTTAGTCATAAATTTTGAAGGCTTAGGATTGAGTTTAAGTGACGCCTGTGTGCCATTGAGTATACACATTTAAGAATGATTGAAACTTAAGGTTTTTCAGCTGAAAGGCAAGGCGCGAATCCTCGGTATGATAATAGATTATGGCTTATCAGAGAAAAGGTGTTAGATCTTTTGTCCCCACCCCATGTTTAACCCTGGCTGTGATATCTGATTGGATTAAATTGATCATGTGACGTAAAAGTGTTTTGAATGAGTTAGATAATTCTTAGTTCGGCCGATGTAACCTCCGCCATTTTTTTAAAAACATATTTCACCCCAAACAAGGGAGACCGACCTTCTTCCAGTACATCTTGTTGAACTCGCGAATCTATACGGAATTTCAAACTGAACCCTTTATTTAATCCACGAGGGTAGATTGTTCTCGTTCCGTCAGGCATGACCGGGTAGAAGTCCCGAGTAATTTTTATTCTAATCTTAATTAGTATCGCCTGAAGTGAGGATTGAATCTCCAACCCCCAAAAGAGTGATACTTAACAAATTAATCCGTTGCGCCACGTTTCAGCCGTACGTTGTGAAAATAACATCCCAGATGAATAAAGTAGTTCAAATAATCCAAATTTATCAGAGGAGTGTCGTTAGAATGTAAGTACAATCGAGGATGACAGTAAATGCATAGATTCGATGAAAGATATGATTTAATACTTAAAATCCATGAATGTAAATGCAGACATTCGAGTAAATGATTATGATTCTATACTTGCACTTCTATTCCTACGACGCTCCTCTGATGAATGTAAATTGAAAGAGACAAATATACACACTTTTATTAGATGTTTCTAAATAGATAATACAGAATTTTAAAATAGCAACAGAATTGCTGGCCGCAAAGTCGGGAACACCCTCTACTTTAAAGAATTTCTCAAACAGCAGCTACAGTAGAAAACCTGTGTCCTGTGAGGATTTCTCTGTACATTGGAATGCTTCCAAGAGTTGTAGAAAACTCTTCATAATTTTGGTTCACCAAACCATGACATGATAATGATATATTCGTACGGATACTGGGGTGTGCGTTTTTTATTAATATATTCAGAAACAAATATATATATATATATATATATATATATATATATATATATATATATCGCAGTCTGTTCATCAGTCGCTTTCTGTTTATATCCATATAAATATATATATATATATATATATATATATATATATATATATATATAGCCTTGATCATATCTCTCCCTCTCTCTGTTAATATCTGTTCTAGTGCATACATATTAATCAAGTCGTTTAGTACCTATCAGTCCAGTCTTTCTCTCATTATATATATATATATATATATATATATATATATATATATATATATATATATATATATAAATATATATATAAATATATATATATATATATATATATATAATAGAATTAACGATAAGTGAAGTATTGTAAAGTGATCTATCGTGATAAAGTAAAGCTCAATACGTTGAGTAGAGCAAGAGTTTTATCTTTGAAAAACCATAGTTTAAGGATTAGTGTAACTCCTTGCATCTGAACTTTCGATGTAATAAAATTTGTATCAATTTTATGTAATTTTTTATCTTCATCTTTCCTTCTTTAATATATATATATATATATATATATATGGGAAAATGAAAAAGGAAAACCAAAAAATGGATGTTTTTATGTGTACATCAACGTTTCGTCTTTATTTATAAGACTTCATCAGGATGATAAAATAGAGAAAAAGTGTCATGCAAGCACAGATACATGTAGGGTAGACATATTGGGAAAAATAGTGCACTTTTCTCCCATGCACTAGAACATGGTCATGCGTTCAAATTTGAACAAGCTAAAATCACTAAATATATCCACAACAAATCTCGGCGAAGATTATTAGAAACTGCCCTCATCACTGCCTCCACCACCATCAAGCAACGTAATGGTTTCTTTAACCTATCACCCTTAATAAGCAAGATCATCCTCACAGAACAAAGACTCTTGCCTGATCATGGTTAAACTTTTTTCATCTCCAACCTCTATAACACTCTCCCATTTACTTTTCCCTTTCTTTTTCTCCTTGAATCTTCATTTTCTCCTTACTTTTTCCTCACACTTTTCATACTGCAGTCCAAATAAACTTTCTCATGTTCCAAATATCTCAAATATTCCATACCCACCCTTTCAATCACCGCCCTCATCCCCCCCCCAATCCCTCACTCATTGCTATCATTTTCCAAATATTTCAAATATTTCACACCCTATCACAACAAATCCTCCCTCTCCCCCACTCAACTATTTTCTCCCATACCCCTTCTTAAATTCCCTCATTTTCTCAAAACGCTCTCTAAGACCATAACTTTCGCCCATCCACCAAAATCACAGCCCCCCCCCTTCCTCTCTACCCATCCTCCTTTCCCTGCATACACCCCCCCCATACACCAACATTCCAACTTACTTTTTCCCCTTCAATCTTGAACCGCAGCCATCTGGTCAAACACCCCCCTCCCCCCTCTTCCTCACCTCCCTCTCTGCCATCCACTTTACCCCTGCTCATCCCCCACCTCTTTCTCTTACCACCAGCCACAGTAGTCCTGGCTCACCCCATCCTTCCATTTTTCCCCACTCATTCTTTTCTACATTCATTTCTATTTCTCCAACAAATACGGACGTCCACCCAGCAGTTGGCCCCTATTTCATTCTATTTTTTTCCCAATATGTCTACCCTACATGTATCTGTGCTTGCATGACACTTTTTCTCTATTTTATCATCCTGATGAAGTCTTATAAATAAAGACGAAACGTTGATGTACACATAAAAAACATCCATTTTTTGGTTTTCCTTTTTCATTTTCCCATCACGTCGGATGTCTTTCATCCTTCTCTTCCCATATATATATATATATATAATTTAATAATTATATCCACAGACACGCGCTTGTTTCGTCTTATAAAAACTCACCAGTTCGGCTATAAACAACTGACCCGCCGACCGCATGGTTCGAACCTTAGACCAAAGGTCTGATAACCCGACATCTATATCAATGTGCTCAACGATTCAGTTGTACGAATGAGAAGTATAAATACTGAAATTTATCAGTACGATACATGATCTCCTAAGAGACTTCAATCACAACTTTAAATCGAGACAATTAATTCTTCATAAACAGAGTGACCTCCCTTTTAAAGCGACCGATAATTATGATTTCATAATCAAATATTTATATCAACAGACACGCGCTTGTTTTGTCTTATGAAGACTAAACGGGGTGGTTATATAAAACTGTCCTGCCGTCGGCATGGTTCGAAACTTATATACAGAGAGAGGGGTAAATAGAGAGAGAGAGGGGTAAATAGAGAGAGAGAGAGAGAGAGAGAGAGAGAGAGAGAGAGGCGTTTGTTTATTTGGCTCTAAACGCAATCGATATGCTAACAGTTAGAAAATTTAAATTTGTTTCAATAAAATTTAAATTGTTCAATGAATTTTATGGCAACATTCAAATTTTCTTCAGATTCTATCCTTCTTTAATATTCCGGAAACAGTTGGTACATACAACTTTTGCCTTGATTAGGCCAGACGTAGAAGACAAAAATAAAACTTTAACTCAGCATATACTTTTAACCTCATGGGAATGCATTATATTACATAATTTACAAAGCATTGACGATAAGGCGATCCAAGAGAAAAAGATAACGAATGAGAAGTATAAATACTGAAATTTATCAGTACGATACATGATCTCCTGAGAGACTTCAGTCTCAACTTTAAAGCGAAACAATTAATTCTTCAATCGATTATGCTCTGATGAATTGGCTACTCTGGTGCCCCCTCGACGAAAATTCACTAGACCAACTCTACAATCAACTAAATCCCATCCATTCACTGTGGAGGTCCCCAGATGCCGGAGAGCTTTCTACTCAAATAGCTTCTTTCCTCGTGCTGCTGGCCTCTGGAACTCCCTCCCTGCCCCCTGTTTCCCCGTCAGTAAAGACATGCAGAAATGTAAAATTAATGTAAACAGACATCTCGCTGCGCAGATCCCAGTTTAGGTTGATCCCCGCAACCTTCTCTGCTTTTCTTTCTTCTCAGTAGCCCCTTACGTCTACAGTGGCGGCCTGCCTTGTTTGGGGTGAACTACGTTAAAAAATAAAAAATAAATAAAAAATAAGTTCCGAACAAATTTATTTAATCTCACTGCAATGTGATATAGTCCGGTGCTACAAGAATTACGTGCCTTCCGACTGGTTCCTCTCGTAATCGTTTGATGTCCACGCTGTGTTTTAAAGATCCGTAAAACTTTGATGTTGACGCACCTTAGTCAGGAACTTTGCTAAGTGGTCGGTTCTGTCAAAAACACCAAAACAAGAAACATTTGCCGCGAAAAAAATTTTTTTTTATTGAAACACAGGTGTGTAACAATAATAAAAACGAAATGTTATTCTGTTTTTGTGGGAGAGAAAAGACAAAAGAATTTGACTGCCGATAAGTCTTGACTATGGGACTTTCAAATTTACTTCGATGTTTGTCCTTCAGAAGACATGAATTTTGAGAATTCTTAATCTTTTCAATTTTGATCGCCAACTTACAATGTTTGTCTGTTGCTAAAACTGACTGTCTTCTGGTGTCTGTTCTCTTTCCGTCTCATTATATATATATATATATATATATATATATATATATATATATATATATATGAGAGAGAGAGATAGATAGATAGATAGATAGATAGATAGATAGATAGATAGATAGAGATAGATAGAGATAGATAGATATATAGAGATAGATATACAGAGATAGATAGAGATAGAGATAGATAGAGATAGATAGATAGAGATAGCGAGTGAGAGATATAAAGAGATAGAGATAGCGAGTGAGAGATATAGAGATAGAGATAGATAGATAGATAGATAGAGATAGATAGATAGATAGAGATAGCGAGTGAGAGATATAGAGATATAGATATAGAGATCTATAGATAGAGATAGATATAGAGATCTATAGATAGTTAGAGATAGATAGATAGAGATAGATAGATAGTTAGAGATAGATAGAGATAGATAGATAGATAGATAGATAGATAGATAGATAGCAAAGGTGGGATAGATAGATAGCAAAGGTGGGATAGATAGATAGATAGATAGATAGATAGATGGAGATAGATAGATATATGGAGATAGATAGATAGATAGATAGATAAATGGATATAGATGGAGATAGATATATATATATATATATATATATATATATATATATATATATATATATATATATAGAGAGAGAGAGAGAGAGAGAGAGAGAGAGAGAGAGAGAGAGAGAGAGAGATAGATAGATATTTGTTTGGTTAATGTTTTTTACTAACGATGGGGCATCTATTAGTGTGTTTATTATTTTTCGCTCCGGTTTAAAAATATGCAGAGGATTGCATTCATTCGCCCTTAATCGGACGTGTCATCAATTTTATGTATATATATTTTTTTTATCATAAATTAATTTTGGCGTGCATAAAAGGAAGAGTGTGTCTGGCTATGAGCCGTCATCAGCATGACTATCCGGGCAGGTATCGAACCCTCGTTGTAAATATCCGTAGTCTAGTGTGTTACCACTGAACCAGAATACCCCGCCACATTTTATACACGACATTTAGTATTAAGTAATGGAGAGTGAGAATGTGCGTTTAAAAAGATATGGGTATGTCCAGTTGGTAAATGTCCGTTGATAAGGTTCCAGTGAAAAGAGATTTAAAGATGGAAAAGAAGGGTTTTCTTGAAGGCAGCATTGAAAAAGTTCAAGAATGGAGTAAATCCAATAGAAAGATGTTTAGTTCAATCGTAGGTGGAACGCACTTATTTGGATGTAATTTTGAGAATTCGAGCCATTACTTAATATTTTTTCAAATTTTGAATTTTGGCTTTTCCACTGCCAACTTATCTACCTATCTAATTCCTCTGATGATAAGATTTTAATCTTTGAAAAGCCTTGGCTTAAGGAAAGAATAATAAACATGTTTTTACCGAGTACACCTTGCATTGAACAATCGAAGTTGAAATAAATTTGTCATTCGTACATGTTTATCCCTCTTCTTTCATCTATCTTTATAATTGCTCTATCTCGTATATTGAGCTTAAACCATTTCACTATAGGTTCTATCTACTAAAAGTATACTTTTAGTTTCATATATATATATATATATATATATATATATATATATATATGTTGTCACCCTGCGATAAAGCAAAGTTCATCTCGTGCGTAGAACAATATTGACATCATGACGCCCCTCCCCTCTTCCTGGGTAAGTATATCTCAATTTCAATTACTGTATGTGATGATTTCTCGCGGCCGTACCGATTTGGGCTTTAGACTCGTAATTCTAAGCTGCGTTCGAGCCCATAAGACCGCCTGAAACCACCACTTCCTACACTGATGAGGGTGTGTTAGTATAAAACACTTATATATATATTTATATATATATATATATATATATATATATATATATATATATATATATATATATGTGTGTGTGTGTGTGTGTGTGTGTGTGTCTTGCGTGCCTCCGGGCAAGATTTTGTGCATGTTAACCGAGATTAAAACGCGGAAATACAATGTCAGAGTCAACGAAAGCTGACAGAAGCGTTGCGCACATTTGCACCGAGAGAGAAGGGGGATATGATTACTACGAATAACATGACAGAAAAGAAAGCGAATTAATGAATGAATGAATGAATGAATGACGGAATGAAAGAATGAATGAATGGAGAAGGAAGGAGTAAAATATAAAGTAATGAATGAAGGAAATAGTTAATGAATGAAGGAAGGAAGGAAGGAATAAAGAAAGAAAGGAAGGACAAAATTAATGAACGATTCACTAAAATAAGATAATAAATTGAGAAAAGGTGGAAATAAATAAACGAAATGCAATTAAAACGAAAGAAAGAGACGAAAGAAGCGAAATGTAGAACGAAAAGAAAGAATATATGACAAAAAATGTGGATAATGAAGAAAGACAAAAAGAAAAGAGGGAATGGAAAAGAAAGGAAAACGAATGGAATCAGATAAAAAGAGACATAGAAAGAAAGAACAATGGAGAAAGTAAGGAAATAATGAAGAAAGGGACGAATGAAGAAAAACGGAAAGGAAGAAGAAATTAAAGGGAGTGGGAAATAAAATAAAAAAAGAAACTAAGTAAAAATAAGAAAGAAAGGAAGTAAATACGAAACTAGAAAGAAAGGGAGAAGGAATCTGATCAAAAGACAAGAAAGAAAAAAAATAGGAGAAAACCAATGATGAAGAGTGAGAGGAAGGGAGAACAATGAGTGGAAAGAAAAGTGATGGGGACGTTGAGCTTTTCGTGACGTAAACGAAGAATCTTTATTGATAGACACGTACAAGAAATTGCTGTGCGTGAACTCGTGTCGTCAGTTACGTAGGTTGCTTTACGGAAACAGATTTACAACCAGCTTCAGACACATGACTTCAGAAAGATAGAAAAGGAAATTTTGAGTAATAGCCACCGCACATACACCCACACGTGTGTAGGTGTGTCTATAGGTGTGTATGTTGGAGACGGAAGTGTGTGCTTATCAAACATGTAATGTTACACGTTATACATTTTAGATCAAAATTTATGTAATTCTCTGACCATACACACACCCTCTCCCTCTCATATGATAAATCCATATATATATATATATATATATATATATATATATACGTGTGTGTGTGTGTGTGTGTGCGTATATATACATATATGTATATATATATGTTTATATACATATGTATATATATGTTTATATACATATGTATATATACATATGTATATATATGTATATATACATATGTATATATATGTATATATACATATGTATATATATTTGTTTATATACATATGTATATATACATATGTATATATATATATGTTTATATACATATGCATATATACATGTTTATATACATATGCATATATACATGTTTATATACATATGCATATATACATGTTTATATACATATGCATGTATACATGTTTATATACATATGCATATATACATGTTTATATACATATGCATATATACATGTTTATATAGATATGCATATATACATACATATGTATATATACATACATATGTATATATACATATGTATATATACATACATATGTATATATATACATACATATATATACATACATATATATACATACATACGTATATATACATACATATGTATATATACATACATATGTATATATATACATACATACATATGTACATATGTATATCTATACATATGTACATATGTATATCTATACATATAAATATACATCTGTATATATATATGTATGTATATGTATATATATATATTTGTGTATATAAATGTATATATATATACATGTATATGTATATATATGTATGTATATATAAACATGTATATGTATATATATATGTATGTATATATATATATACATGTTTATGTATATATATATGTATGTATATATATATATATACATGTATATGTATATATATGTATGTATATATATATACATGTATATGTATATATATACATGTATATGTATATATATGTATGTATGTATATATATATACATGTATATGCATATATATATACATGTATATGTATATATATGTATGTATATATATATATATATATACATGTATATGTATATATATAGATATGTATATATATACATGTATATGTATATATATATAGATATGTATATATATACATGTATATGTATATATAGATATGTATATATATACATGTATATGTATATATAGATATGTATATATATACATGTATATATAGATATGTATATATATACATGTATATATAGATATGTATATATATACATGTATATGTATATATAGAAATGTATATATATACATGTATATATAGATATGTATATATACATGTATATGTATATATAGAAATGTATATATATACATGTATATCTATATATAGATATGTATATATATACATGTATATCTATATATATAGATATGTATATATATATATGTATATCTATATATAGATATGTATATATATACATGTATATGTATATATAGATATGTATATATATACATGTATATGTATATATAGATATGTATATATATACATGTATATATATATAGATATGTATATATATACATGTATATGTATATATAGATATGTATATATATACATGTATATGTATATATAGATATGTATATATACATGTATATGTATATATAGAAATGTATATGTATATATACATGTATATATACATGTATATGTATATATAGATATGTATATATATAGATATGTATATATATAGATATGTATATATATACATGTATATATATAGATATGTATATATATACATGTATATATATAGATATGTATATATATACATGTATATATATATGTATATATACATGTATATATATAGATATGTATATATATACATGTATATATATAGATATGTATATATATATACATGTATATATAGATATGTATATGTATATATATAGATATGTATATATACATGTATATATATAGATATGTATATATATACATGTATATATATATATATACATGTATATATATAGATATGTATATATATAGATATGTATATATATACATGTATATATATATATAGATATGTATATATATACATGTATATATATAGATATGTATATATATACATGTATATATATACAGATATGTATACATATATACATGTATATATATACAGATATGTATACATGTCTATATATA
>OY744524.1:123733132-123803132 GCA_963556195.1 Sepiola atlantica | reverse complement strand
AAGGATTAAAATGGCTGACTTGTTTTGTTTTTTTTATATTGTGAGCCTTCGAAATTCGAAAGTGATTTTGAAGCCTTTGATATTATTTTTTTTTAAATAATACTTTATACAATTGATTAAAGACCATACTTACAGATTAGCGTATGTTTTCATATTCAATTTTTAACAGAGGGTTCAGTCTTTTATGTAAGGTCAATATAATATGAGCTGGTTGCTGGGTTTTTTAAAACTGTGTTTAGCCAAACAATCCCATTTAGATAAGTCTTTTCAGAATGTTGAGTATCTAACCACGCCTCTAAAAAATTGAACTGTATTTTTTTTTCATCGATATTGAAATCAGAAAACTATGCTGTGAAAAAAATCAAATTACAAATATTTCAGGAAGTGAATAAGGTCAGGCTTAAAGTTTAAAAGTCAGAGGGCAATTATTATGGTTAATTTTGTGGTCCTAAGCCAAAGGGGAAAAACTGATCTTTGTAACGCGCTCCCGTCGTATCAAAGAACCGGGTTAAAACAGTAACTGGAGATAGAAACAGAAAATGATGGGGGCGTGGCTTTGGAGTAGAGGCCGCGTTGTTGTATATGTATGTATATATATGTATATATATATGTATATATGTATGTATGTGTATGTATATATATTTATAAGTATATATGTATGCATTTTTTGAAGGAAATATTTTTTTAAGAACTGTAAATTAGTATCGATTACGACAATGATTGAAAACAAAATTGCAATAAAGATTTTTTTTCATGCAATGTTGGAGCTTCATTTTACTATTATTAATTCATTGTAAAATTGACACTTACTTTTTAGCCGTTGTAACCGAAATCCCTTTTTGTCTTTGAGTATGTAGAACGTCGTTTGCGCTGACTTTAACGTAGAGATTAGGGATTTCAGAAACACCGGCTATAAAGTCAGTCTTTATTTATTAAAAAAATGCCCCCTCCCCCACCTCCTTTTTTTTTTTTTTTTTTTTTTTTGGGGTTTATACATCAAGAGCATTTCTTTTTGCTAATCCTGTTCTAAATCCGGCTATCGACAATAATCTGCAGGTGGTACTTGTATTGAATGGATATCCAGAGGATTTGAGTACCTTAACGGGAAATCCTGAGTCAGTCCCGGAAATGGTTGAAGCAGTTTACGATTAGAAAGCCGTCTACTTTTCTTTTACGAACACTTTTCAATTTTATTCATTTTTGAAGGGCTAAACAATTTGAAAACCTTGACCCTAACCTAACCATTCGCATGCTTAGTTTCGTCGGCCTTCTTTTTTTTACGTTTTTTCGCGTAAACTGATTCGGCCATTTCCGGGACTGACTTCGAATACGACGTTAAAGTACTAAAATCCTTTGGATACCCATTCATAACAAGTACCCTGCAGGTTTTCTTTTTGTTTTGTTTTTAATTAACACAATTGACAAGTGCGAAATAACGACGCAGTCTCGCCGTTAAGAATTAAAATAAATAAAGAAAGAAATAAGAATGAATAAATTCACTTACCATCGCCATTTATGATAGAGGATCCCTTGACCCTTTTTTGGTTTCAACTAATGATAATAATTGCGATAAAGTTCGTATTGGTTAGCGATAGCCTCTCTTCGGCCACCGACCGACCAAGTAGATGAGGTCTCTCGTCTGTCTACTTGAGTTTGCGTGCTCTATTTTCAGACGTTTACCCTCCAAAGTTAATTGGCGTTTAAAACTTGGTTATTTTATATGTAACTTTAAAAAGGGGTCCGTGTCCAGGTCTTATAAACTTCTGGCTGAGGCGGGTTTTTCTTTTCTTTTCTTTTGTGTTTTTCCTTTTAAGTAAATAAAGAACGCTGAAAATCCTGAAACGTTCAGCTGAACCAGACACGTTCTTGTGTGATAAACACAAACTTTATCCTTTTTTTATGGTTGTTGTTTTTTTTATGCGTGCGCCAAGATACGATGCGCTCGCAATAGAGACAGCTTTTATAATGGTCGTTCGAAGCGGTTAGCAGCAGTTGATATAGCAGAAACCATCCTCTGCTAGCAGTACATAATAACGAGCAGTAGTAGAAATAGCCTCTCTCTCTCTCTCTCTCTATCTCTCTCTCCCCTCTCTCTCTATCTATCTCTCTCTCTATCTCTCTCCCCCCTCTCTCTCTCTCTCTCTCTCTCTCTATCTCTCTCCCCCCTCTCTCTCTCTCCCCCCCCTCTATCTCTCTATCTCTCTCTCTCTCCCCCCTCTCTCTCTCT
The DNA here is from genome assembly GCA_963556195.1 of Sepiola atlantica. NCBI lineage: Eukaryota > Metazoa > Mollusca > Cephalopoda > Sepiida > Sepiolidae > Sepiola > Sepiola atlantica. Next base: position 123,800,905 of record OY744524.1, on the reverse strand, counting down.
ATCTCTCTATCTCTCTCTCTCCCCCCCTCTCTCTCTCTCTCTCTATCTCTCTCTCTCCCCCCTCTCTCTCTCTATCTCTCTCTCTCTATCTCTCCCCCCTCTCTCTCTCTCTCTCTCCCCCCTCTCTCTCTCTCTATATATATATATATCCCCCCTCTCTCTCTCTTTATCTCTCTATCTCTCTCTCTATATATATATCTCTCCCCTCTCTCTCTCTCTCTCTATATATATATATATATATATATATATATATATATATCCCCCTCTCTCTCTATCTATATATATATATATATATATATATATATATCCCCCTCTCTCTCTATCTATCTCTCTCTCTCTCTCTCTATATATATATATATATATATATATATATATATATATATATATCTCCCCCCTCTCTCTCTCTATCTCTCTATCTCTCTCTCTCTCTATCTATCTATCTCTCTCTATATATATCTCTCTCTCCCCCCCTCTCTCTCTCTCTATCTCTCTCTCTCTCTCTCTCTATCTATCTCTCTCCCCCCCTCTCTCTCTCTATCTCTCTCTCTCTCTCTCTCTCTATCTCTCTATCTCTCTCTCTCGCGGTACATATATACACCAATAATAGAGAAGCAATTAAAATTACGTGTCGTATAAAAGTAGAAACCCACAAAAAATTGGTTTCCCTGTAATTTGAAGTCCACGACTGTGCTTACACCTACAAATTTATAAATACACTTTTTTTTTCTGTTTACTATGTACGTGCGAATATATGTGGATATAGGTCTTAGTACAGGAGTTATAGTTGACTGAATGACACCTAGAGGTTGTGAGTTCGATCCCGTATTGGAGATGTGTCTAAAAAAAGGGAGACACTCTACTTCAATCACATACAGCTAACCACATGGTGTCCCCTTTCAAATTACCCCCCCCCCCCCATCTACACACACACTTGAGTCTAAGAATCTTTTTCACATCCTTTTCTGCCACGCTCCAGTGCACGGCTGGAAGGGTTCTTCTGTGTGACGACCCTTAGCTCCGTCGTTACGACCCTCCTGATGTCATCCACTTGCCCCTTGGCGATCCCCTTGAATCCAAGAGAAAAGAAAAATAGGATCTGATCAAGATCAGCAATCTCCATCGTTTTTGAGTCGCTTATCTCGACCTTACAACTATGGGGTCGCTTATCTCGACCTTACAACTAGGGGGTCGCTGATCTTTACTTGGAAAATGTTAAACTCTCTTATATTTACACTAAGGAATACCCGTCCCAGGACGGGTAAAATTAATTCCTCGAATAGAATAATTTTGTACCATTTAATGTCCTCTTATAATGATACGAAACCTTATATCTAGAATTCTTATTCCAATTTTTATCGAAATCCATTACATAATTGTAATTCTAAAAAATGTCTAAATTTTAAGGCGGCTGGACAAAGAAATTTAAATTCAGGGAATCTTGCTTAATTGGTGTCTACTGACTATAGATCAAATTCAATGCAAATCTGAAATATTTGAATTTTCAAATGTGAGGTTGTGTCAATATTATACCATCTAAAACTCCTTTAAAATACTCCAAAAAACTGAAATTTTGGAAATATTTATTAATTGATGTCTAATACTTATTGTTCAAATTTCACAAAAATCGAAGCTGTTTGAATTTTCGCCAAGAGCTCCCACCCTGGTTTTACCCCATTTTTATAAAACTAAATTAAACTAAATATAGCCCACAATTCACAGGTAATACCACACCGGATCAGAGTTGACAGGGGAGTATTGATTTACTCCTCTCCAGGAGTTAGGCACAAGACCAGTTTTTATCTTACTCCCACAAGTAAGATGTGACCCAAGGTCGGGTCGGGAAAGTGGGGTTTAAAAATTGCCTGGGAAGCCCCGTCGGCATTCCCCGGTAGAGGCGCCTCAGGCAGTAAGCAATAAACTTACTCCTCCCCCAAAGAGGGGAGGCTAAGCCTGGGAAGGTGGACCTCCCAGAACTGCACAGGACAGACCCATTGACCGGCGTAAATCAAGACCCGAAGGCCAAGACAACACCAGTATGGGGTGCAGTATCCATCGGAACAGATACTACGCTTTGATCTTAGCCAAAAGGCCAAGAGGGGAGTAATGGCAAGTCAAATCATTTCAATTCGTTACTCACCACCGGATGTGTTTTAATGTCAGGCCACTTTTGTACATTACTTCCAGAAAAAAAAAATTATAGACTGTTAAAAAATGAAAATGAAGGTTGCCGGAAAAATCGTTGGATCATTCTACCGCTCCAGAAAGTACCCGACTCCGGATGTAATCCTCTACGTGGATAAAGGTCAGATACGTGATAAGATGGAGGTGCCGTTCAGAGCACTCTTCTTGCCTTAACATTTTAAATCGACTTCGCAATCTAGTGGGAGAATATCTCTTCTGCTCTCTACAGCCCCTTGCCAACAGAAGAGACGTTGCTATCGTTATTTTTATCGTTATTTTTATCGTTATTTCTATCGTTATTTTTATCGTTATTTTTATCGTGATTTCTATCGTTATTTCAATCGTTATTTCTATCGTTATTTTTATCGTTATTTCCATCGTTATATTTTTATCGTTATTTCTATCGCTATTTATATCGTTATTTATCGTTATTTCTATCGTTATTTTTATCGTTATTTCTATCGTTATTTCTATCGTTAATTTTATCGTTATTAATATCGTTATTAATATCGTTATTTATATCGAAGGTGCTCGACTGAGCTTCAATCTTTGATTCTTCCTTGTAAGATATTCACAGCAAGAACTCGTCTTCTACCACAATTGAAAAAATGTCTTCCCCTCTGTGCCTAACATCAAACTGAATTTCTGTTAATAGAGTTTCTTTCCAAGATCTGTGGAGCACATTACTGCATGACTTCTTTCTTGCAAACTATAACATGGTCATCTTGAAATCCAATGTTAACAAATACTTGTTATAAACCGTTCCAATAAGTAATCAAACATTGTTCATTCTATTCATCATGATACTCTTCATCATTCAACATCCATCCATTCCATTCCATTAACCTTTTATCCCCGAGTGGCTTTTAGCCTTAATAAGTGGTGACTCTTTAGTACAAAAAATGGAAAATGTGCTTAATTATTGTTGGAAAAACAAATGTATAGATTAAATAATAGTTAATGTGTTCCAATGAATACTTACCCTTAAAAAAGACAAGATCTTTTTGAGTGCGTGCACAGTATACATTAAATAGCCAGTGTTAATATCCCATACATGTTGATCGGTCGCGATAACTATAAGATATAGATGAACCTAAAAAGAGACACTTTAGTCTTGTCCTTCGGGGCTTGATTTATGCCGGTCTATGGGTCTGTCCTGTGCAGTTCTAGGAGGTCCACCCTCCCAGGCTTCGCCTCCCCTCTTTGGGGAGGAGTAAGTTTATTGCTTACTGCCTGAGGCGCCCCTACCGGGGAATGCCGACGGGGCTGCCCAGGCAATTTTTGATGGTCAGAGTGCCCACCTCTCGGGCGCTGACTTTTCAACCCCCACTTTCCGACCCGACCTTGGGTCACATCCTACTTGTGGGAGTAGGATAAAACTGGCCTTGTGCCTAACTCCTGGAGAGGAGTAAATAAAAAGACACTTTATTAATCTAATAACTCCAATGACTAAAACAACTTAGATTTCGTTATCTATATATTTTCACTTATAAAAAAGTTCCACTCTGATTGTCGTTCTTCAATTCACGTGTCGAGATCGTTGGTTCGGATCCTACAACAGCGAAAGGAATATACTAAACCAGACTTAATCTTAATCGACGTTTGTTTCAGTAAAGCTTTTTTCTCATATATTTTTATCACACAAAATAGATATTAAATATTCCCTAGTTTTGGGGATTGAGATATGTTAGGAAAAATCCTTTTTGAAATGTTTGATTAGCCACAATTTGCAATGAACTCATGACCGATCAATTCAAAAATTTCTGTCTATCATCCTTACCCTCTCTCATTGTGTTTTGTTTGTACTCCCGCTCGTATTGAAACGGTATCTATTATTCTCGCTTTCATCTTCTCTCTCTCTCTCTCTCTCTCTCTCTCTCTCTCTCTAAAACTAACAATGCAACTTCAGATTTGAATAGTCAATTTCAACAAAAGATAATATCACCGCAATTGTAATAATATTATTTTACCAAGGTAAATGATAAAAAAGCGAGAGAGAAAAAAAATATAAAAGGAAGAGGTATATAGCGAGGAGAAAAAAATCTTTAAATTTAACTGGTTTTGCAGATTCACTTTTTCGTGATTCAAACTAGCTTAATGAGTGACACACGGGTCACATTTTTTTTAGTATATATATATATATATATATATATATATATATATATATATATAAGTAAAACTGCTTCAAATTAATCATCTTGAGAAAGTCTTGGAATAAAGACGAAACGTCGATTAATATAGAAGCAATTTTCTGATTTCGTTTTATATTACGTTGGATTATAAATTCATATATATATATATATGTATGTATGTATGTATATATATGTATATATAAAATATTTCTATTGTTTATTATCTATGTACGTGTACGTTTCGTCCCTTTTCAATCAGGACTCATCAGCATAGACTAATCACTACCGGTCGTACGATTCGAAACCCTGGATTAAAAGTATTTTTCAACTCAAATCCAACGTTGTTAACCGCGCGGCCAATATTTGAATAGCCGATGAACAATGATAATTTAACACATTTAAAAGCGGCACGATATCCAGGCATTCTACTTCTATTAAAGAAGGAATGATGCATATAAAGCAAGTGACGTCATGCTGTGTGTGTACTACCATTTAGAGTTCTCTACTTATTTTACGTGGAGCGACAAATATAAAATATTTGTTATTGTTTATTATCTATGTACGTATACGTTTCGTCCCTTTTCAATCAGGACTCATCCGCATAGAGATATGACTATTCACTACCGGTCGTACGATTCGAAACCCTGGATTAAAAGTATTTTTCAACTCAAATCCAACGTCGTTAACCGCGCGGCCAATATTTGAATAGCCGATAAACAATGATAATTTTAACACATTTAAAAGCGGCACGATATCCAGGCATTCTACTTCTATTAAAGAAGAAATGATGCATATAAATCAAGTGACGTCATGCTGTGTTTGTACTACCATTTAGAATGCTCTACTTATTTTACGAGGAGCGACAAATATATATGTATATATATGTATATATATGTATATATAGTCATCCAGAGACAGACTGTTTCGTTTTTTCACAGCTCTTGAGTGCGACTAGACTAGCACCACTCTTAAGTCAGTGGGATAATAATAATTATTTTAATTATTATACACATACACATACGTTTCATCATAATGGAAGATAACTGCTCAGCCTCTTGCACGATTCGAACCCCGGACAGGAGTCAGCTTTGACGCATTTTCCGGTGCATTAACCAAACGGCTAATTCAACAGCCATGCGGCAAGCTGAGAAATAAATAGTATTGAATTCATGAAGCGGACAATATAGTCCGCCGTCTTAACAGTGTTCAACAGGTAACGTGGACAAGAACATCGCATTTTTGCTTAGATTAGACAGCTTTAATAAAGGGGCTTTAAATAATTATTTAATGATAAATATTTTTTTATTATCCACATACGTTTTATCCTAATGAAAGAATCAGTGCGGAAGATAACTGTTCGGCCGATCGCACGATTCGAACCTCGGACAGGAGTCAGCTTTAACTCATTTTTAACAGATATAAAATGACAGCTTTAAGTTATATCAAACTGTGATGAAATAACAATTTCGAAGCAAATGCGGTGCCAAAGAAATCTTACACATGTTTCTGGAGAAAAAGTCAGAACATGCCTGAAGCAATCCAAGTTAACACATGAACATCCCCGTCCTCGGAGACAATTGACAAATGAAAACCACACAATATTCAGGCAAAGGCAATATCCATATGAAAAAAAAAACTTCAGATGAATATCAAAAAATGTCACTAGCGATATGGGGGTTATTCCTCCTAAACACACACTCTCTCTCTCTCTCTCTCTCTCTGTATATATATATACACACACACACCATCATCATTCAAACTCCTCGGCCTAACTGTCACAGATAACATGAATTGGAATAAATACATTGAAAACATTGCCAGGGCTGCTGCAAAGAATGTGGGATCCCTCTACCGTGCCAGTAAACTGCTCACAGCTGACATTATCCTATATTTCTTCAAAGCCACCATCTGCCCATGCATGGAGTATTGTTGCCACATTTGTGTTGGTGCATCATCTACTAGTCTATCCCTCTTAGACAAAGTAAAAAAAAAAGAGTTGCTAACTTGATAGGTCTTTCACTATCCACCAAGCTCCAGCCTCTGTCCCATAGCCGCAATGTTGCTTCCTTGTGTCTGTTCTACAAGTACTTCAATATATTGTGCTCTGATGAGCTTGCTGCTCTGGTGCCCCCACGACGTAGATTCACTAGACCAACCCGACAATCTGCCAAATCCCATCCATACACTGTGGAGGTCCCCAGATGCCGAAGAGCTTTCTACTCCAAAAGCTTCTTTCCTCGTGCTGCTGGACTCTGGAACTCCCTCCCTGCTCCCTGCTTTCCTAACGTTACTGACATGCAGAAATTTAAAACTAATGTAAACATATCTCGTGTCTAGAAAAAAACTCGGATGCAAATCAAAAAGGCTCCTTAAATAAAGTCTTAGAAATCAAGGCAAACTTTGTCAAAATAATTAATAAATTACCAACAGGAATACTTTCATGACGTTTGTGTGTGTATATATATATATATATATATATATATATATATATATATATATATATATATGACACAAAGGTGGTCGTATTGTTGGGTATGACCGAAACGCTGTAAAAATGATCTCAGTCTCTTCGGCACTAATTCGCGAGTGAGAGCGCCCCAGGCGACAGACAATGAACCCGCAACTCCCCAATAGGGGATATACTGCATGAATGGATGCCCCCTAGGATAAAGGTATGACCATTTAATATTTATTAAATTGTGTAACTACTGACCTACTCACCTATTTACGTCGCTGCTTACATGTGTTTCCAATTATGTCATTTCCACGGGTACAGCTACGACGTATTACTTGGATCGATAGTATCATGCGATTATTGGTCAAGATTGGTCAGACTGGACGAGCAAACACGTGTAAATCTATTTTGTCCGATACTCACCCAATGCCCCTCTATTATTACCTTATACGATACTCGTTTTGTTTTTATTGAAACTAGTAAAATAACCCCACTCTATAATAAAGAGCAATGTGCTTTTTATCCCATTATTGTCCTATCATTATTATTGTTGTTATTATAAGCATTATTACTATGATATCTATAGATTATTATTATCATTATTATTTTTTATTTTTTATTTTTATTTATTATTATTAATTTTTTTTTTACTCACTAGGAGTGCTTACACAGGACGTCATTAGTGATTGCTCACTGATAATAACCAGTGGTGTTCCCTGGAGTCTGAGTGACAACAAGTCTCCCCAGATTTCCGGTGTTCTCCACCTCTTTCGATAACTACTGCAAATGAATTTGCGTTATCACAACAGACGCTTACCATCGATTTCTCGTTGGTAACGACCATTTGCCTTCACTGGGATTTGGATGGCAATAAGCCTCCCTAATATCCAAGTGCTCTCCGCACTCTTCCAGCGGAGGTCTGGTTAGTGCTATCCCTCCTCGGTCTTTCCATCCTCCTTGACCCTTCACGATTGTTTTGTGTGGTATCAGCTGGGGATGGTGCCATTGTTTTTTTCAGTGGGGGGAGGGGTAGTTTATGAAATTTCTTGCAGTTTCTGTTCCTTGAGTTCTTGTGGTGCTTTTTATGTGGTTTTGTTTTCTTCCTATTGTAACTTCCATGTGATTGGTTACCGTTTGTAGCTTATGCGAGTTGGTTTCCGCATTCAAGGATTTTCCTCATAGTTGCAGCTTTTTTTATAATTGCCGTCCTTTGTTGGTCTCAATCTTCCCATTGAATACAATTTATCCCTGTCTTTTTTCTAGATTCTTTGGAACTGTTCCTAGTGCTGGTACGATTATTGGTATTATTTTTTTACTTTTTTCATACTTCATATCCCTTTCAGTTCTCTGGGAAGTTCCGTGTACTTGCTTCGTTTTTCTGTCTCGTTGGTCTTCACTCTGTGATCAGCTAGAACGGCGAAGTCTACGATTTGGCAGGATTTTTCTTTCTTGTCGATTATTATGACATCCGGTCTCCTTGCTTGTATGAGTTTATCTGTTTGTATCTCCAGTAGTGTCTCTGGTTTATGTTTGTACCATTTGTCCGAGTTATAAATTATTATTATTATTATTATTATTATTATTTACTTATTCATTAATATTGTATTTTAGGAATCTAATCCATTATATATTTTCTCATTATTTATTGCATTTTATTATTATTATTATTAGTAGTAGTAGTAGTAGTAGTAGTAGTAGTAGTAGTAGTAGTAGTAGTAGTAGTAGTAGTATATGTACATGTGTTTTTCCTTTTACCTGTAATAATTTGATATTTTGTTAAATATGAAAAAATGTTGATGTATTTTTGTTTGAATTCTTTTTGCAATATTTGATAAAAGGCGCTTTCTTCAAAACACAAATTGGAATTCATAAGGAAAAAATAAGGAAATTAAATTTACTTATCGTCTTAGAAACGATCGTATGCCTAATAATTGTTGATCTTGAATTCTTCGAATTGAAATAAATAGTGTTATAAATCTATTTGTCTCAACTACGTACTTCCATCCTGTCACAAAAATGTTAGCGACTAAAACACGCGCCTTTTTCTAGACCCCGGACGGTATCATCTTCAAGTGGTTGGGGGCGAGAAAGCAAATAGCAAGTCAGACAACCACCTCAGACTTACTCCTCTGCCTGAAATGAATTCGGAAAGAAATCAACCATTCTATAAAAGTCAATGATGGGTGTTTTTTTTTCTTTAGGTCATTAGAAATGATAATATTGATTTATATATGAAAAATTAAATTACTTCCGTAATTCTAAATTTGTTAATGAAACTCTTAGCAATATATCTAAATAAATAGCGAGTGCGAACACTGGTGAAGCATAATTGTTTTCCATCATTTTTTACGGAGAACGTACACTAATTTTATATTATGTGTTTTTCTTAAACCTATCCTTTTATCATACTGTCTCTTTGATATCGTAGTATTGGTTACTGATGTCATGATTACCATTTGATCCCAGGGTGTGTGCCGCGTAACATGGGTGTGTTCCGAAATGTAATTAGGTTTTCTGCGAAAGAATGAAATCTTCAGGCTAAAAGGCAGGGAGTTAGATTTGCCAGGTGTTTTTATATACACGGCTAGCTAATTAACCAATCAAATTCTTTGTTGTTCTCTTAGCCAATCGTTGGGCTTCTCACGAAAAAAGGTCCGGTTAGTTTTACTTCCTATTTCCTATTCTATTGTTCTGTTTTCTATAGAGTGGCCTATATCCTGTTTCTTTGTTGTGTCAATATAATGGATAAGCTTATTTTCACACGTGGTTCCTTGTATTTATATTTTAGGTTTTAGTTTTTAAGTTTTTAGGTTTTTGTTTAGTTTAGTTTTACTCATTTGTTTATTTATTTATTTATTTATTTATTTATGTATTTTTAGCCTAAAGTAAATTTTATTCTGTGCAGGTAGTTGTTTTCTATCTCACTTCTACAGTTTGATACATTTCGGGGGTCTTTAACTTTTAGGATTTCAAATTTCTCATTCAGACATAATCTACACGGTCGTCTAAATTTCTACATGTACTGGCCTGTCGTATTATTTTCCATTGAATTATTGGTGAGCGTCTATTTTCTTTGAGCTCCCAATAGTGGTTTGCTAGTGCTGTTTTAATTCGACGTTCTCTGTTTTTAAAATGTGCTTTTGTGGTTATAATATCTGGTTTTCAGAAGAACTCATCAACATCGCCCTAGAATTTGCCGAGATGTAGACTGATATATTCAAGGATGAAATCCACATCATTAGAAAATGTAGATCGGTTTTAATCAATAATGATGACCAATGGATAAAAACAAATATGACAAACTCTTTTGATTTGGCCATGGGTGCCTTTGATTCTCCGGAGACATCAGATCTTGTAGGGTTATTTATTTTATATACACTCACAAATATATTTGATAATACAGATATCGGCCTATATAGAGACGATGGATTAGCGATAATAAGAGATCCCCATGAAGTCAAGGGAGAAAACTTCAATTATGCATCTGGAAATGAAAAAAAACAGGCCTAAAAGTAGAAGTACTGGCTAACATAAAAACAACTCACTTTAAAAATACTTACGAACCATACCTAAAAGATAACGCCAATCCAATATACGTAAACACAAAGTCTAATCACCCCCTATCAATCATAAAACAGATTCCGAATTCTATCGAACGTAGGTTTATCAATAATTCTAGAAACGAAAATGTTTTTTTTTTAAATCAAGCAACATTTACAATACAGCTCTAAAAAAATAGTGGTTACCATGATACCGAAATTAAATATAAGAAACAAGACCTGAATAATTATAATACAATTAAAAATAAAAGAAAAAGAAACATAATCTGGTATACACCGCCCTATAACCAGATGCTAAAAACTAAACTGGGCAAAAAATTCCTAAATCTGATTGAAAAACACTTCCCCGTAACCAATCCCCTGCATAAAATATTCAATAAAAATAACCTTAAACTGTCCTACAGCTGCTGCAAAAACCTAGAAATTATAATTAAGGCACACAATAACAAAATACTAAAAGAGAACAGCAGAGAGGAAGAAAAATAACAAATTACATAAAAAGTGACAAATATAGCAAAAATAATACTAAGAAGAACAAAAATATAAACACTACAAATAGAAATAAACAAAACACTAATAGTAATCACCCGAATGGAAATGAAAAAGTTAGCAATGAAGCGAAAAGATGTAACTGCATAAATTGTAGACTTTGTCCACTACAAAATAAATGCCTAACCAATGCGGCCACCAAACCAACCACGTTGTAAGAAGAGAATTAAGATATATTTATGTCTAAGGTAGGACCACATATGGAAAGCTGTCAGCAACAGTGTTCAACAACATGTGGGCCGGAACTTAGCATTTAAATTTGACAGCCTAATTTTATAATGTTCTTAAAGCGCCCATCATTTTACTTGTCTCGCTCGCTCTCTCTCTCTCTCTCTCTCTCATATATATATATATATATATATATATATATATATATATATATATATAGTAATAATTTATTTATTCATACAAACATTTATTAGCTACACATTTGCAGACAGGAAACTGCAAAAATTTCAAGGAATACACACTAGGCAGACTTTACATTGCAAATACTGACGTCCAATCACTACTATTACATAACATTTTATTTTATTCTTATTTTGACTTTACTGACTTTTACTTCATCGTGTGTTTATGTGTTTAATATAAACTATTTTATTTTATTATTGTGTTTTTTTAATTTTTATACTTAAGTAATCTACATTATTCAAAATCACTACACTACACCTATAATAGATCTTATTTTAATGTTTTCTCATAATTCTTATTTATTTATATATAGAATTAACTGTTACAATTACATGCACTGTACTTGACCAGATTGTTTTCTTTAGTGGTGCTTATTTTGTAAGTTCCTTGTATTGGTACTAGAGTGGGTATAAATGTAAACAAATAGAACGGGGAGAGATAGAAACGATGAATACTCTAATATGCTGAGATAGGGGGTGCATTGTCTACATAAAAAAGTATAATATAATCAAAATATAATATAATCAAAATATAATATAATCGAAATATAATAGAATCAAAATATAATATAATCAAAATATAATATAATCAAAATATAATAGCATCAAAATTTAATAGAATCAAATATAATATAATCAAAAATAATATAATCAAAATATAATATAATCAAAATATAATATAATCAAAATATAATATAATCAAAATATAATAGAATCAAAATATAATAGAATCAAAATATAATAGAATCAAAATATAATAGAATCAAAATATAATAGAATCAAAATATAATAGAACCAAAATATAATAGAATCAAAATATAATAGAATCAAAATATAATAGAATCAAAATATAATAGAATCAAAATATAATATAATCAAAATATAATATAATCAAAATATAATATAATCAAAATATAATATAATCAAAATATAATAAAATCAAAATATAATAGAATCAAAATATAATATAATCAAATATAATATAATCAAAATATAATATAATCAAAATATAATATAATCAAAACATAATATAATCAAAATATAATATAATCAAAATATAATATAATAAAAATATAATATAATCAAAATATAATATAATCAAAATATAATAGAATCAAAATATAATATAATCAAAATATAATATAATCAAAATATAATAGAATCAAAATATAATAGAATCAAAATATAATAGAATCAAAATATAATAGAATCAAAATATAATATAATCAAAATATAATAAAATCAAAATATAATAGAATCAAAATATAATATAATCAAATATAATATAATCAAAATATAATATAATCAAAATATAATATAATCAAAATATAATATAATTAAAATATAATATAATCAAAATATAATATAATAAAAATATAATAGAATCAAAGTACATCGAAAAGTGTGAAAGAAGAAAGGTAAATATTAACAAGTATTTAATAATTTTGCAAGATAAATATCGGTAGAGTCACCTCTAAATGTATAGTCCGTGACTTGGTAAAAAAACTGGAAGCATTGAGTAGGAACCGTAAGTATATAGAAAGTTAAATAATTATTTGCCCTTGAGGGAAGAGATAATATGTTGCATGAGGTAGAAATAGGTTATTCGACAGTAATAGGCAGATATCAAAAAGTATATATATATATATATATATATATATTATTTAGTGACATAAAGATACGAATGTTTGTACGTATTAATAGGAATGAATGATGTAAACACTGAAGTTTGATGACAGAAATATATATATACATATATATATATATATATACATATATATATATATATATATATATATATATATATATATATGAAAGTAAAATGGAATAAGCGGAAGACCGAAAAAGCTCAACGTTCCGCTCAAATGAGCTTTGTCAAGAGCGGACGAAAACATTTACATATCTTCCCTCTATTAGAACTTGATATTTTGTTATTTTCTCCCTGTATATGTATGGTGAAATATTGATACAATGACATGTATGTATGTAGGTTGTGATTTATGTGTTAATTTTAGATGTACTGAATCCAGCTGGTCGCTAAGATTTCTATAGTTGATAAATACTTTTTTCAAGGAAGTGATGGAAGAAAAAAGTCAGGGATAAGAAATACAAAATAAATGGGGTCATAAACGCGGGTCAGGCCAAATAATAATAAAAAAAAAAAATAAAAAATAAAAATAGAAACGAACTGAAAGTGTCAACGAGTAAAAAATGTAATTTGATACTAAGCTTGACCGTTGAATAATAAACATATCCCATCTTAGAAAATATACTAAATAAGAAAGTTTCCGATCTCATTTCAATTTCTTTTGTTTGTCTGAAGAGGTTGACTCTCTATGAAGAGTACAACTGTAACATGTATTCACATATGTTTGTATAAATACAAATGTATAATATATATATATATATATATATATATATATATATATATATATATATATATATATATAGTATATATATATATAAAGCTTTTTGATGCAATCACAACTGCGTTGGGCAGGACATGTCTTACGTATGGAAGATGATAGAATACCAAAGCAACTGATGTACGGCGAGCTCAACAGTGGACGGCGAAATGTGGGTCGACCGCTGCTTCGCTTTAAGGACAAGTTGAAAATGAATTTGACATCTATCAATATTGCTTATCGTGATTTTGAACAGCTTGCTTCTCGACGGAAGGAATGGCGATCTGACTGCCAGAGGGGCATCAGGCGGTTCTCTGTAACTGCCATTGATCAACAGCGCGAAAGACGCGAAAGAACAAAAACATCTACAAGTATCCCAGCCGATTTTTCTCAAGATCTTCCTTCTTGAATCCATTGTGGGCTGGTTTGCAAATCTCTTGCAGGACTCAAATGCCATTTACGATTGAGTAAATGTAAGCATGCTACATCCATCGTAGACTAAACAAATTTTGAGTTGTCAAGACCTCATACGTCGAAATCGACGGGAGAGTCCATGATATATATATATATATATATATATATATATATATATATATATATATATCCGTTACGTTTTGAAAACTGCTGTATGATGGAATTCCGTCGAACATGTCTTTCAAATTGTAGAAGTTTTTACCTGCATAAACTTAAATTGTTAATGTTTTCGTCGCTTTACGAATGAGTTTATTCTATTTAAGGTCACTTGGATTTTCCTCTTTCCGGGTGTGGATGGATAGTATTTTGACCTCGCCCGTTTCGGCTACAACTAAGTTCATAAAGTAAGACTTTAATGGTGATTTCTTTCTCTTCAATGTTTCGACTCGATTCTTAGCTAGGATTAAAATACTAATATTATAAAAATTATATAATAACAATGTCTATACCTCTTCGCTAACATTATAATATGAGATTGCTTATATAATCTTCTTGTGTCTTCATGATATTAATATGTGTTCATACTTACATGTTTTTATTTGTATGTACATATTGGTGTGTATATATATATATATAAATATATGTGTGTGTGTATCTAAGTGTATATATATGTATGTATATATGTGTATATATATATATATATATATTTAGATGTTCATGTAACATTTTCCGTGTCTGTGATTATCGTTTAAGCTGTAGATAGGAAATCCTTGTATGTATTATATAGCTAATTTTCTTCTGTATATATATATATATATATATATATATATATATATATATATATATATATATATATATATATATATAATTTTGTTTAAGAAATCAATGCCAAGATTAATTAATCTTTTTTTTTACAATAAATCAAATATTTCGGACGATCACCCGTCCTTTTCAAATGAAAATAAGAATCTGACATTGTTATTATTTTTTATTAATATTTCTCTACACCAACCGTTTGGGAGCGAGCTCCCAACGGATGACGCTCTTCCGCTGTAATGTGGAGACGGTGTAATGTCAAGATCATGTGATGGTGGTGGTGGTACTACACATAGTTGTGAATATAAGCGCTGATTATGCTGATACGTAATAAAATGTAAACTGCTTTTTTCACATTAGAAAGCATTTTTAAAATGAAACACAATTTTTTCTGAGAAATCGATAAGATGCCAAGATTTATTTTTATTGTGAAACATTTTAACAAATTATATAGATGGAAATGAAAAAATTAGGCCTTACAATAGAAGGATTAGAACACATGAAAATAACAACCTTTTTAGATATCACTTTCAACTTAGATAAAAACAAATAAAAGATGTATCTAAAAGATAATGCTAACCAAATATTCATAAACCAAAAGTCCAACCAGCCCCATCAATCATAAAAGAATATTCCTGGTTCTATTGAATGCAGGTTTAGTAATAACCGAAAGACATTTAAGAATATAAGTAACGTCTATATCACAGCTCTAAAAAGAGTGGGTATAGTAACTTTGAAATTTTAAAATTAATATAAGAAACAAGATTCCAAATATAATAATAACAATAGAAGAAAGGAAAAGAGAATTTGGTTTTACTCCGCCGTATGCTAAAAACTGAACTAGGCAAGAAATTGTTAAATCTTAGCGATAAACATTTCCCATAACTATTCTCATGCATAAAATATTTGATTAAAGTACTTAAAACTATTTTACACTTGCTATAAAAATGTAGAAATGATCATTAAAGCTCACAATAACAAAATGGCAGTAGTAAAGAGAAAATTAAATAAAATTCGAAGAAAAATAATAAAATAACAATAATAATAATAATAATAACAATAAGAAGAAGAAGAAGAAGAAGAAGAAGAAGAAGAAGAAATAGTATTTAACCTGACTAGAATAGAAATAAGAGAAAAAAATAGAAATAAGAAAGGTAAAAATGTGGACAAAAATATAACTGTAAAATAATTGTACATTGCCCCTTACAAAATAACTGCTTAGCAAGAATCATAATCTAGCATATATATATATATATATATATATATATATATATATATATATATATACAGGGTGATTCATAAGTCACTTCACTTAGCTATTTAAAATGATTACCATTTGAAGCACAAACATACTATGAACTTTTGATGATTGTTATCTTACTCTCTAATTACTGCTATTTGTTAGGCAATAGAAACGTGATGTGAACAGAAGGCCTCCTTCGCACAACACCATAATCAATCAAATATGCTACAAAGAGTCGTAAATTCCTTGCAAAAAAGAATGGAGCTATGCATGCAGAACGAAGGTGGAAATTTTGAAAATTTGCTGTAATTTTAAACTCCCATATTTGTTGAATAAACTTTCTGTTTTGTATTACCGTATTTTTTAACTTTAGAATTTCAAAAATAAATAGCTAAGTGACTTATGAATCACCCTGTATATTAAGAATAAGAAAAGAGGCAACATACCTTCAAAGCATATTTAAGATGCGATATTAATTTAAAAGAAAAATTGTAACAGAGTTTCTCTTTTTTTTTCTCTTATAAACTTTCATTTTAGTTTATAATAATTACAAATATTTCGCCAAGTATAATTGGCCTCATCAGTGTGTCTGGAAATCCTGATATTATTGGATTACTCCGTCCGTGTTCGTGTAATATGGGCGTGTGGTGTCGGTTGTTTTTTCTTCCACTTTTAAATATGAAGACGCGTATGCGCGCTGGATAGGTATCAAATATAGAGTTCATTTTTTTGTAAGCATCTATTAGGAATTAAGAGACAAAATACCTTCAAAGCATATTTAAGATGCGATATTAATTTAAAAGAAAAATCGTAACAGATTTTCTCTTTTTTTTCTCTTATATATATATATATATATATATATATATATATATATATATATACCAAAGAAAATCCGCATAACAAATATATTATATAGGAAAGATTGCCCTAGAATTTTATAAAAGATATTATAATTACAAAAGCACATTTAATAACAAAAACACAGATATACTACATTATTATCGGACGATTATTAGAAACTTACGCTCACCTCTAGTTGAATGGAAAATCTGAAGATGAGCCAGCGGATAGCGGGGATGAGGCAAGTAACCATTTTGGTTTTAGAAAGGTCAAGCTTTGAAGGTGGGTAAAGGAGTAATAATTTTGACTTTTAAAAAATACATTCTGCAATGTACATGATGATGACGACGAACACATGCTAGACTTGTATCGTGTAATATAATGTAAGAAGTGAAAGTTAGAATGAAAAGTATTTGAACTGTTATTATGATAAATAAGTGTAAGAAATAAGTAGGGAAATGTCGAAATTTTATTTTTTAAGGTGCGTCAAATTCACTTTTCTGTTCAGATGAATAAGATTAAATATCTTCACTCGTACAGTATTCTTAGCTGAAATAAGTATTTTCATTAACGTCAACACAACCCCTAAGTCCGGATGCGATTGAAAATGCTGTTATCAGGGCCGAGGCTCTAAATTTGGTTTCTCTTCATTGATACAGAAGTAGCGAACGAGTATGCTTGGATAAGGGTTGGGATTCTAAATTCGACTACATAGGTCGCGATTGAGACGATTTACATGTCAATAATAATAATAACAATTACAAATACTGACGCAAACTATAAAATGACGTTGAGAGAAAAAATAATTACCCATTCTCTCCTACTTTATTTAGTCCAGAAGGAGGTGATCTCTAATGCTTGATGCTGAAGAAGTGGTTAGTCACAACTTATCAAGGATAAAAGCCACTCAAGAATGCTTAAGAAGTGGTTAGTCACAACTGACCAAGGATGAAAGCCACTCAAGGATGCTGAAGAAGTGGTTAGTCACAACTTACCAAGGATAAAAGCCACTCAAGGATGCTGAAGAAGTGGTTTGTCACAACTTACCAAGGATAAAAGCCACTCAAGGATGCTGAAGAAGTGTTTAGTCACAACTTACCAAGGATAAAAGCCACTCAAGTATGCTCAAGAAGTGGTTAGTCACAACTTACCAAGGATAAAAGTCACTCAAAGATGCCGAAAAAGTGGTTAGTCACAACTTACCAAGGATAAAAGTCACTCAAGGATACTGAAGAAGTGGTTAGTCACAACTTACCAAGGATAAAAGCCACTCAAGTATGCTGAAGA
The DNA here is from genome assembly GCA_963556195.1 of Sepiola atlantica. Taxonomy (NCBI): domain Eukaryota; kingdom Metazoa; phylum Mollusca; class Cephalopoda; order Sepiida; family Sepiolidae; genus Sepiola; species Sepiola atlantica. Next base: position 123,782,613 of record OY744524.1, on the reverse strand, counting down.
AGTTGTTAGTCACAACTTACCAAGGATAAAAGCCACTCAAGGATGCTGAAGAAGTTGTTAGTCACAATTTACCAAGGATAAAAGCCACTCAAGTATGCTGAAGAAGTTGTTATTAATTCCAAGAAAAATAGGATTAAGAAATCATCTAAACCACAAATTATGAGTGTTATGTTTTCTAATTAGTCACAACTTATCAAGGATAAAAGCCACTCAAGGATAAGGGTTAACGAGATTAGTTGATTGTTAGTTCAATAGTGAAGAATATTATGAGAGGGTTGAAAATAGTTAGTTCCTTTCGGTTGTCGTAGACTGCGAGTTCTTGCTGTGAATGTCTTACATGGAGGAACCAGAGATTGGAGGTCAGTCGAGCACTTTTCATGGAAATATTTCCATGGAATATGCTCGACTGAGATTAAAAAGTAAAGAAAGACTTATGTAAGAAAAGAACTGACTCACTAGATTGCGAAGTCGATTTTATACTCTGCCAAGACAAGAAAGAGTGGTCCGAGCGGCACCTCCCAAGATGTGGCTACAGTACTCAATCTTGCTTCCATTCACCACATCTCATTTCAATATTGAAAAAATTTGATTAGCAAAATTAGCTTCAATTTTAACTTAAAGCAGCGTGGTGCCAGAATTGTGACGTTCGTTATCAAACAAGAGTATCGGAACGGAAATGAAATTCTATATCGGATTAGATCACGAGCTACACCTAAACAATACTGAATGAATTCTTGTAGACCTCCCACGAAACACAATTACCATCAACTAAAATTGGAATGAATGGGAGATATTCGTTTCAATGCTTAGCAGTGTCTTAATACAACCCCTTGCTCAGCCCCGTTCCGGTATAAATAGATCTTTTTACGCCTATTGGCACAAAGCCCGTCGTAAAACCCTCTGACCGATAAGATAAACACGTAACTTGAGGATGAAAGGACGATGCGTGTTATCACGCTTCTTTGTAGCAGGGTTAATCTAGTAGGGGTGGGGGAAAATGGTTGCTTACTTTATGTGCATATTTGAGATGGTATAATGAGAGGTGTGATGGCGCGAGATTAATCCCTCACACTTTGAAATGCCATTCATACGTAGAAGAGAAGAAATGCTCTGATGTAACACCCGCTTTCAATACTAATTCGTATTTGTTTGTCTCTTGGCCAATTTGTGGTGTTTATGCGTGTCGTTGGATGTTGTGCAAGCAGGATGTGACTATACTTTAGCGCAGGCTTCGCTGATATTCATCATTTCTCACCGAGCCACTTCCATAATTCAGGACGCAAGGTGAACAAGAGTTTGATGAGACTTTATGTGTGTGCCTACAATTTCCACAGAAGATGACTAGCATTAGTCCAAATCTCGAAGAAATAAAGAGGAAATAGAGTCCAAGACAATATGGCTTTGGAAAGAACTTTTGTTTGACTTACTTAAGGCAATGTTTTTTTAAGTCATATAATGAAACACAATTTTTTTTTCAAAACATCGATTTTCTTCAAAACAAAATTTTTGTAAGTACCCAGAACACAAACCACAACAATATCCACAAAAGTTTCCTTTCCCCAAAACCAGAGCAAAAATCGCAAGAAGTGATCCATTGTCAAATACCTCGGTAAGATGTTAAATTCCACATCAAAATACATTCTTTCTTAACTTTAAGAAAAAGGAATAAGAGACAGCAAATTCCGGTAATTTGTAATTCGAACCAATGCCAGTTATTCAAAGGGGCGTAACTCAAATCTACTTTTTATAAGGGAGATAAATACTGATTGAAAAAAGTTTTTTTCAGATAGTATCTTTCTTTCGCGTCGTTATATTTACAATCTCATAAAATATTCAATATAGATACACATGTGAATATACTCACACTCACACAAATTCCGTTATATTATTATCTTTTACTTTTTGTTTCATTTTACTTCAGTGTAAAGCCTCAGAAATCACCGGGCCCCTTCCCGGAGATAACACTTGATCTCTATATGAGATACATAGATATCCGAGTGTTCAACTAAAGTTCTTCTTATCCTGTCAAACGTTGAGTTAGTAAAGAAGTGAAGAACATTAAATAATTTTCCTCTCCTCAATTGACCAGTTAACTATGTTATAGTATATCTTTCTTGTAATCTCTTGGTCTTACCAGATTCCAGGACAAGAATTCATCTAGTCTGGTTAAGTATCCAGCTAAGTATTGTTACTTGAGGTAACATCACTACGAGAAGGTGCATCTTTCCGTGTATGAACCAGTGTATAGTCGTGTTGAGGAAATCTTATTTGGACTTCGAATACTATGTTATTTTGAATATTTGATCAAGGTTTACTTGTAAGGTAAAGTATCGTCATATCAGGTTGTCCTGACAAACGTTTATACAGAGACTGAAGACATTCGAGGATAGTATCTAGTAGGTAATTCAAACTCTTATCTTATCTAATCTCGTGTGTGTCCATCCAACTCAAATCTCACTCATTGCACTAAATGTATGGTTCAATAAAAGGAAATACTTAAACCAATAGAAATAAGGAAGTATTTGTTTCTGAAAAAATTGTTTCGATGGTGATAGATAGTTTGTAGAATAGTAGTCCAAATATTCAAATAATATAAGGAAGTATTTCTTAATTTTTTTCATCAGGCATTAAAAGAACATGTTTATTTCTAAACTTTAAAGTAAGTCAAATATTTTTAATTCCTGTAATAGATAATTTTCATACCTCTTCTTCCAGGCGATCCAACTGATATCGATCAAATAATAGTCTGTGGCCCATAAAAAGTTACAAAAACATACAGAGTTAGACAACATAACTGACACGCGAACTACGATTATGTAACATTTTGAAATTAAAACCGAAATGCGGCGATTTTGAAGTTTTTTTTAAAGCATTACATCGACCGGATGTGACGTCAGCACTTTGAAACGGTAATAGAATATGTATGTATGAATTATTTTGATCTGGTAACCAAAATTATAATAATTTATAATAAGTTTTTGAATAATTTAATTAAAACAAATTGTTTTGGGTTATTTTTTAATAAAAGTTTTTCATTACGTTTATAAATCTATTCGGTTTGCATTATATTTATATATTTAATTAAGTAGACTATTTCTTAATTGATACGGCATTATTATGAGGTGGGAATTTGTAATATATTTTTAAATATTAAAAAAAACAAAAAAATTCAATAAAAAGTTTTTTTGTTTTTTTAAAAAGGTGTATTGTTTGTTAAATAAAAGTTTATTAAATTCTAAATTTTTAATATATTTATGAAACTGATTTTATTTTCACAATAAAAATGAAAAAAATGAAAAAAATGATAATATATTTGCCAGGTTATGCTACCCCCCCCCCCCCCAAAAAAAAAACGGTTTAAATAATCCATGGTATTTTTTTTGTTATCACCGGTGTCAAAGTGCTGACGTCACATTCGGTCGCCATATACGTGTACGAAACTTCAAAATCGCCCGAATTGCAGTTATTCTATGAGTTTATTTGGGACTTTAAAAAAATAATAACGGGCTTTTTCATGGCAGTGTGATTGTAAAATTGTCTGTTTTCTTTTTTTTCTACTTTGAGAAAATGTCGTCCTCTTTGGCTGACTGGAAATTTGAGTAAAATAATAAACACGTTCGTATGATGATTGTGTCGTTGTGCATACACTTCATAATAAACAACTGTGTTTTCTGTTTATCGGAAAATGTAATTTCATTTGCTCTAATTAAATGACTGACAAAAGAAAAAAAACTTTGCGTCTCTTTTCGATCACGTGCTGTGTTGACAAGCAATAAGGCCAGACCATATTCGTCTTAGAGAGAGAGAGAGACAGAAACAGAGAGGTGGGAGAAAGAGAGATAACGAAAGAGAAAGAGTTAGATAGAGAAAGTGAGAGAAAAGAGATAGATAGATGGAGAGATAGATAGATATATAGAGAGAGGGGGTAGTTTAAAAGTAAAGTACTGTACCTTCATGAAAGAGAACACTTGAACAAAAAAGGAAATATTTATTAAAATACTTTGTCTGACATAATGCACAGTTGTTGTTTATTTATTTAGAACATCATGTATTATATTATTTTCAGACCTCTTCCACCAGGCTACCCTGTTTATATACATCAAACTACAGAATCACAGGTAATTATCATGATAAACAATCAATAGCTAGTGGCTGAAAGTAGAGACATGGCTTGCGGTTCAACCAATCAGATACAGTCATGTTTATTTTTTCCGCCATGTTCTTTCTTTCAGCCATGTTCTTTTTTTCAGCCATGTTATTTCTTTCAGCCATGTTTATTTTTTCAGCCATGTTCTTTCTTTTAGCCATATTCTTTTTTTCAGCCATGTTATTTCTTTCGGTCATGTTTATTTTTTTCGCCATGTTTATTTTTTCCGCCATGTTCTTTCTTTCAGCCATGTTCTTTTTTTCAGCCATGTTATTTCTTTCAGCCATGTTTATTTTTTCAGCCATGTTTATTTTTTCAGCCATGTTCTTTCTTTCAACCATGTTATTTCTTTCAGTCATGTTTATTTTTTCCACATGTTCTTTCTTTTAGCCACGTTCTTTTTTCAGACATGTGTTTTCTTTCAGTTATGTTTATTTCTTTCAGTTATGTTGCTTATGTAACACAAAAAGCTTACTAATTTGGTTTACATTAACTTTCGGAGAATTCTAAAACAGAATTCCTGTCCGACACTATTTCAAAACAACTTATTATTGCATCGAACCATCATATTTTCTTTTAGAAAAAGACGAAAGTTGAATTGTAAACGCTCGTCATGGGGGTATCTCTCTTATGGCATAATACGAACATACTTATTTCCCTTCGCCACTTGTATCATTTGTTTATATCGGCCATATTAAAAATTCGATATGATGAGATGTTTTAATAAATACGATTCAAATTGCTATAACTTACTTATTATCTAAAAAAATAATTAAATAAAATAGATTTATATAAAAATAAGTTGTTTTGAAATAATGTCTCTATTTAGTTGCCTTTCCACAAGGGAAGAGCTAAACATAAGGTCGGTCTTTGATGTGAGAAAAGTCCGACTCCCCCAAAAGAGGCATTCTAGATTGGGACAAAATTAAAATTTGCCTCAGTCTAAAAGGATTTCTCATTCTAGATTGGGACAAAATTAAAATTTGCTTCAGTCTAAAAGGATTTCTCGTTCACTGACCAAGGACAGAAAAGATTAAGTATAGTATCAGAACAGATACTAACAACGGTTGAGTGCTTCATGAATCTATTTTTGCCGTTTTGAAAACATAATTTTTGGGGCTTTTGCATTTTAGAAGTGAAGAAGTTTCATTTTAGAAATTTTCGTAAAAGCAATTGTTACAGCTTAAAATTATTTTATTTTTTTTTTTATTCAAATTTCCTTTTTTCTCCAAATTACGTATTTTTTTTTTGTTTTTTTTTTCAAGTTAAAAAAGCTTCGAAAATTATGTTATCGGAGAAACCCAAAGCAACCACACGTCAAAATTGTGAACGTTACGCGCTACTGCAGTTTAGGTAATGGGAACCAGGCCAGAAATCGCTTCAGTTTTTACAGTTAGTCTCTGTCATGGATATAACCTCAAAGTGCATCCGATGGTGAGTCCCTAATTTGGGAGCTTTAGGGAGTGTGGACTGACCCCTTAATTACCATTACTCCGACCGAGAGCGGTAGCACCTGTCAGGATCCCATCTATGAGTTAAATAAAATTTGTCCCGAACTCGACACTAAACTGACTCGGATACCCTTGAACAAGGTGTTCGCCTCTACTTAATCACATCACCCTGAAATCCGTCATTTTGGTTACCCTATTTCAAAATCCTATCAACTACTGAAATTCTTTCTCCCCTCTAAATGTCCGAGACATGACACAAAACTGCATCCGATAGTGATCCCCCCCCCCCTAATTTGAGTGGTTTGGGGAGCCTGCACTCACCCCATAGTTACCACTACTCTCAGGTTCACCCTCAACCGGAAGAGTGGTAGTACCTATCAAGGCCCCGTCTATAAGTTAAATAGAAACTATCGTTTACAGACTATTTATTATCAAAATATGCGTCTACAAAATAAACTAATCTACAAACTAATTGTATGCAAAAGATATGTATGCACATATGTATGCACATATGTATGCACATATGTATGCACAGTTTCGGCATAAAATGGTTCTCTTTTGATACTACAATTCATCTGTTCTGCCCTCGGTCAATGAAGGAGAAAGCCTTCTAGACTGGGGAAATTTTATTTTTGTCCAAATCAAGACTACTTCTTTTGGGGAATTTTTTTCTCCCCCACATAAAATGTATAACTCTGCTCTCGTGGGGATGCAAGTAAATAGGAACGCAACGACGGTTGGCGTGCCGTAAAACTTAACAACAAACCAACATTTCGTCGTCTACGACGATAGGCTGAAATAATCTATCGTGCTGTACATAATAAAATAACAATAGTACCCTAGTGATCGGGCTAATATTAACTTTATGGTAATTCTAAAAAATGCCGCTTGGCACTATTTCAAAGCACTTTATCCTTGCATAAAGCCATTAAATTCAATGTTTTCTTTTACAAAACAAAATGCGTTCAATTTAATTTAATAAAAAAATAATGACCATGGCTATGTGGAGACGATTCAACATGGTTGCTTCTTGTTGACATGTGTTTTCACACGGTTATCCTAAGGTTTCAAAATGACTGTGCTATGTTGAGTGATGCATTATGGTCATGAAGGATTTTTGGAACAAATAAATTTACGGTAAAATAAAATGATTAATTTTGAAAGAGTAAGGTCCTTATTCTACAATTATTTTTGTTTTACTCAATCATCTCGGACTCACAGATGAACGGCCATCTTGAAATATTTGGAAAGTCGTGTATCTCTCGTGAAAACAGTCATACTAAAACAATATAAGAGTAAAAAAAAAAACCTACCTGGAAACGCCGGGTTGGGATAGCTAGTATTTTATAGTATTCTTTCAAATTAGGTGTATTCGTTCTTTCTTTCTGTCGTTTACTCTTTCCTACTTCCTTTGGGCAATGGGGTTTGTGGGTGGCATCACTGTCACCGTACCACGCTTACTTGTTCCTCTCCTTTTGTGCGTTCCTCGCGGTTGTAGATGCAACATTTCATTTTCTAAGGGGGAAAGGTATATGTATTCTTAGGTATTGTAAAAAGAACATCAAATTGAATGGGTGTATATAAGAATAAGATACTTTGAAATTCATCAGAAGGTGTTATTAATCCAATGATCGATCATTTAATCTTTCGAAGCGGAAGTACCCCTCCCTAAAGTCTAACCCTTCATCGCCGTGGTAGGGGAAATGGCAACGTGGTAGTGTCAGAACTATCCAGATATGGTGAGAAGGCAGAGGGAGTCAATATTAAGATATGTTGTCCTCTGGTCGTCTCTGCGTGTGTGTGTGGCAAGCAAGTAAGGGTCAGACGTAGAACTGCAAATCTATAGAGTGAGAATATCAACGTTACTTCTGCGCATGTGCAACTACACTTTCACCGGCTTCATATGCAACCGCTGAGCCTTACTGCTTTGAGTGTTCGGGGTAAAAAACTACAAACTTGCAAGTATAACGAATATTTATTTACTCCTCTCCATGAGTTAGGCACAAGGCCAGTTTTATCTTATTCCCACAAGTAAGATGTGACCCAAGGTCGGGTCGGGGAAGTGGGGTTTGAAAAACCAGCGCCCGAGAGGTGAGCCATTAAAAATTGCCTGGGTAGCCCCGTTGGCATTCCCCGGTAGGGGCGCCTCAGGCAGTAAGCAATAAACTTACTCCTCCCCAAAGAGGGGAGGCGAAGCCTGGGAGGGTGGACCTCCTAGAACTGCACAGGACAGACCCATAGACCGGCGTGAATCAAGCCCCGAAGGCCAAGACAATACCGGTCTATGGGGTGCAGTATCCATCGGAACAGATACTACACTTTGATCTTAGCCAAAAGGCCAAAAGTCACACACATAACGAATAGCTACGATCGCAAAGAGGACTTCATGCGGACGAGACAATCCTGGTCTCTGTGCAAAAGTTCGATTCGCTGAATATCAACAAGCAGCAGCAGCAGCAGCTGCTGCAAATTCTTCGCTTTATCGACGCATTAATAAAAAAAACGAGTGAATATTTTCATTGAAAAAGATACAATGTACATGAAACAATATTTCGTTATTGTTTACATAAATTGTGATATTTTAACGTGAAAACTCGATTCTATGTTTATCAGTACACGGCCGTGATTGGCTGATTATTACACTCATATATCAAAAACAAATATGATTGGCTAATTCGGAGCTATTCATTTTTATGCGTAATTAAATCACTTAAAACTAAAACAAGTAATTACAGATGAAAAATTGCGCTTGCAATAAGTAATGAGAAACTTTTAGTTATTTTATCAAAATAAGTATTGACAGTAATTTAGCCTACAAAAGCGTACGAAACTGAATATTTTGGCATTGAAACGCAGGCCTATAATGAATACTTATACATACAGACTTAAACCCAAAATATTTAAATGTTTCGATAAAACGAATTCACATCTGATTATCTAAAGTACTCTGATGTGATATAATATTGTACAGGCATCCGTAATTCTATCATGTATTTGTAGTGACGTACAGAGAACCGGATGCCCCCCTACAATGTCCATATAAAAAGTGTTCTAAAATAGTTCGTACAAATGTGGCTTAAAGTAGTATTTTCCTTAAAATCGATGAATACAAAAATATTATTGAAATTTTTCCATTTTCCCATTTCTTCTGTTTACGTTGTCTTGTATTCAACGGTGTTTTTCTACATAACTGCATTGTCATGGCCTTCAAACACAACTTCTTACAAAAAATGTTTATCTTTAACCAAATAAAAAAGTGTCTCTCCTTAAATACACAGTGTTTTGGCAAGCCCTTATGACTTCACCAAGATTATAAAACAGTGACTAAATCCCCAAATGAAACCAGTAGAATATTCGAGGTCAGAGTTTGTTCCCGCTTTCACTTCACCAACCTCAGGTCTCTCTCTTAAAAGAACACTTAATTATCCTTTCTTTCTTTTTCCCGTTTGTATCACATCTATGTCGAACTCTTCTTACAGTGACTATTAAGCCTTCCGCACTTACATGTACATCCTTGCGTCCTGCTATAGACTGTCGCACATGCATATCACCACAAAGATTTTACCAAGAACATTTTGCTACTTTCTTTATATGTGAATTTCTTTGTTTTTTATTTGGTTCTATCCAAAAATGAACCACTGTATAGTGTAGGTTTTTTCAAGACACTTTAATCCAAGAACTTTTTACTCTTTGTGAATTTTTCTGATGATTTTGTAATGTTGCAGAGACGATATTAACATAAAAATGTTGTTTGGCACAAGACAAATGAAACGGACCGTAAAAAATGTATCTCACAGAAATGTTATGTTTTTTGGAAGGCAGTTCATATTATATTCTAATAACCATGGTTTTATTTTATTATTTTTATTTTTTCACATTTCCAAAAAAAACATAACATTTCTGTGAGATATATTTTTTACGGCCCGTTTCATTTGTCTTGTGCCAAACAACGTTTTTATGTCAATATCGTCTCTGCAACATTATATATATATATATACTTCTTTGTAATATAGTAGGAAAAATCTCAGCAGAGTGCTCGACTAATTAAGAATTAAAGTTAAAAATTAAGAGCATAATATTTATTTATTTTGGTACAGAAAAATTAGTACAACATTCGTACCGTCGGTTTCAAGCACGGAACTTCTTAGCCATTCGGCTCTCTTCAGCTTCTGTCATTTCCAAAACAGATGACAACAGAAGCTGAAGAGAGCCGGATGGCTAAGACTTTCCGTGCTTGAAACCGACGGTACGAATGTTGTACTAATTTTTCTGTACCAATATATATATATATATATATATATATATATATATATATATATATATATATATTCTTTCTGTATTCCCTTATTTCTAGCGTGTTTAATTAATATCGAGGATGAGAAACGGCTCCCTCATTTGGTGACTCCCTGGCAAGGAACAACCACCATATGCACAGGCACAAATACTCCCATATATTAAATACAAATTCAAAATAAAATAGTATTTGTTATCGAAATGCAGCGATATTTTAAGTTTATGACTATTAACATATCTACCCCAAAATTTAATTATTTAAAAAATATATATTATGTAGCAATAGAGACAAAAACGAACACTTAGCAACTTCAAAGCGTATTAGATGTTTCGCATGTCGAACCACCTTTTTTCCAGAGAGAAAAAAAACTCGTGTTCATAATTGCAGACTTTTATAGTTGGAACTAATCTGCACACGTGAGCAATTCATTTGCATGACGCTTAAAATGACGGATTAAAAGCAGACGGTGAGTTTGGGGGCTGAAAGAAAGCATTGGTGTTGGGAATTTGTCAGTGCTCTTCCGGTGTTGTTTGAAACGGAGTTCCTTCTAAATTTTGGGCCGTCGTTGTAACCTGATTACGGCTACAGCATATTTACATACACCGTTTGTACAAATTATTTTTTTGTTTTGTTTATGTAACTTTGAAAAAAAAGTTGTCATTGGCCGAATAGAAATCTGAGTAAAATACGATATGCGACTTAGTCGGTGTTCATATGGTTTAAAAATGAGAAACTGCGTTTCGTTTTACAGGAAAAATGCAAGTCCTTCTTTGTTCTAATTAAATGGCTGGGGGAAAGAAAGAAGGAAAAAAACTTTGTTGTGTCGACAAGCAACATATTCGTATTTACTGGAAACAGATAGAGACAGATAGAGAAGTATAGAAAAAGAAAACGAGATAGCGAAAGAAAGGAAGAGAGAAATAGAGAGAGGGGGTTGTGAAGATAGACAAAGGTGAAGGGGGGATTTCAACTGAAGTACTTCGTTCCACAAAATGTTCGGCTAGATAAAAGGGCGCACTTAAGCAAAAAAAAAAAAATAATAAAACAAGGAAATATGTATGTAAATGTTTTGCTTGACATAAAAGAACGTTTTTGTAGCTGAAGCAACGAAAATATTTCATTCTTATGATATATTATTTTCATACTAACGGATTTAAAATGTATTTTATACTATTTCATATATATATATATATATATATATATATATATATATATATATATATATATATATATATATATATGTGCTTCTATTCAATAAAGTTAAGTTAGTCAAATCAACGATTTTCGTCATTTATCCGGTTCTTATAAAATCCATATTTCATTCTGAATAGCCAGTTCATCTTGTCGATCGTGCCACTATGTTTTTCAGAACAATACAATTTAATTCGATTTAATTTCTTTTCAGAAATTATTTTATCCAACTACAAATACTGTTACAATGTAGACATTGGTCAATAATGATCTTCTAATATATTATTTTCATATTAACGGATTTAAACTGTATTTTATACTATTTCATATATATATATATATATATATATATATATATATATATATATATATACACTTCTATTCAATAAAGTTAGTAATATTAACGATTTTCGTCATTTATCCGTTTCTTCTTATAAAATCCATATTTCATTCTTAATAGCCAGTTCATCTTGTGAATCGTGCCACTATGTTCTTCAGAACAATAAATTTAATTCGATTTAATTTCTTTTCAGAAATTATTTTATCCAACTACAAATACTGTTACAATGTAGACATTTGTCAATAATGATCTACACATCAGCATCAGCTCATTATATTAATAAAAATGTCCTACTTTGTTCTATTTATTTCGTTGAAGTTTATTTGAACTGTAAACTGAATATTTAACAAAATGTTAGGAAATAAAAACAGGAAATACACATATGAACCAGTCTAAGGTCGGGTATTTATCTAGTATATATAAATATTTTTAAAAAAATGTTATTGATTAAAGAAAAATATTTTGGGGTTCCAATCCGAGGCTGTCAAATCCCTTTCGCGAGCCGGAGAATGTCGAATCTTGTTCTAGATCGACAAACCAGAATATAACAAATAATTATTAGGATTGTTTGTCGATATGCTCATATTTATAATTTTACGAGTCATACTTTGCACTTTAAACAACTGATTTAAATGACCACTGAATATCATGAATATCATACGTGACCTTTCCAGTAAAGCACATGAAAATGATTGACATGTGTAAGCAAACAAAAAATCTCAAATAACTCTTGTTCAGATTTGAAAGCAGTTGAATAAATTTACATGTATTAAATCTGTGAAACCGTAAAATGTGAACTTTTAAAACTTCTATAAAAATGTGTTGTATATTTTGTGATAAGAAGTTTACGCATATAGACACCAGACAACAAAACAAAATTAATTTGATTTGATTTCGACATAAACTCTCAATGATATTCCATTTATGTAAAATCACTTGTACACATGATTCTGGTACGATGTAACTCAATGAAGTAGAGATAATGAAAGCCAGCTAAAGTTGGCTTCATGTTTTGACTCAGCTATCGTCTGATGATAATGTTCTCTGATTGTCTAGTAGTGATTTGATTCTTCCAATCCGCCATCTTGGATTAGGACCGTACACGTTTGGCGAGCTTTCAAGCAACAATGGCACTCCTTTCTAAGGTCCACATTCGCATCACCGAAAACTGAAAACAGTGAACCGCGGTTGTTTAACGTATCCTAGAAAGGGGACGCGCCCTTCAACGGCGTAGACACCGACCATCTAGAACGCGTCCACCCCCGCCGATATCTACGAGAGAAGAAAGCGAACCAGACAGGAAGCGGAAGTGACCTCACCGCTGTTCCGATTTTGACGTTACTTTCTATGACTGCCGCCTGTAGAAGCCGGGGAAGTGGCGGGTAGGTCGCCTTCCATCACAACTGCTGTATGTGTCGTAACGAACAGATCATTACGGAATCGATAAAAACAACACTCACAATCGGTGATAGGTGAGAGGAGGGAGAAAAACAAGCCGACAGGCCTTATTATTCAACATCGATACTACCTATCTCAAAGTAGTATTGTCAATAACTGAACCTACCCCCTATCAAGTTTACCTAATAAAAATGATAGCTAAGTACCCGGTGTTAACATGAATCATTCTGTTTTATTAAGAAAGTATAATTTGGAACAAATCTGCTGTTTTCTCATGAATAAAGGAATGTTTTCTAATAATTTCTTTGTGTAATATACCCTGAATTTTGTAAATTGTAATATCCTGATGATGAGAATGCTTTATCGATTGGAAATTTAACTAAAATATAATTTTGATACTGAATTAAGTTGGATCTTAGAAACATGCGTACATACAGCAAATGTGTTGAGTATTAATTTCTGGAACTCGATTTGAATATTTGAAATTCTAATGAATATTTTTTACTATTTCGAATGATACCCGAAAGCTATAATTGATATAACCTATTATTTATTGAGCATATGTTTAACTGCAGTATGGTAGCATTGTATGGTTATGAACTGATATCTATATTTTTTACAAAATTATATATGGATGAAACTTACCCTGGAAATTCAAAAATTATTTAGTAAATCAATTGGAATTTCTCTCTCTCTCTCTCTCTATATATATATATATATATATATATATATATAATTAGTATTTCATGTATCCACATAAAATTTTATAAGAAGATATATTTTTTTATGTATCAATTTTCAGTATTTACTTCAAACAGTGCTCGATACGTCAGTAGAGCTAGGTATATATATATATATATATATATGAGAGAGAGAGAGCAAGAGAGAGGGATGTTCATATATATATTTGTAACTTCATGTAAATTATATATATATTTAAGTATATACTCTTTATAATATCCGAAAATGTTTCAAAATTCAAGCTCAATTAGGTTGCATTGCAAGCTTCAGAGTATATACACTTTATAGTTGAATTCCAATGAACATAAGAAAAATCAATCCTAAACCATAATTTTCATTTGTTCTTTAAATTATTTTCAATCTTGACTTTGCTGTTAAACGCGCGTAAGATTTAGAAAAAAGTATTACGTTTGGGGAAAAAATAAATTTGAAAAATAAATAAATAAATGTTTTTTTGTTTGTAAGTCGAAGAAATACAGGCATTCGCCGACTTATGGAAATAAAGAGATTGAACAAACAAATGGATATATATATATATATATATATATATATATATATATATATATATATATATATATATACATATATATATATATAGAGAGAGAGAGGGGGGGAGAAAGAGAGGGGGAGATATTCATATATATCTATCGATGTTGTTTTGATCTTCTGTAATACAAATATTAATAAATATTACGCTCTTAATTTTGTATTTTTCTTAATAATCAAGCACTCTGCTGGGGTTCTCTCACACTAACCTTACACCCCCCTCATATATATATATATATATATATATATATATATATATATATACAGTCGAACGCAAACTTGAATAACCACAGACTTGAATAATTAGATATAAAAAAACGTAAGTAAACCAGTTAGTGTTCCATGTTAATGCTTCTAATTGAAGAAAGATCTCTTTCTGTTGTTTTATTTCTGGAAACGAAAAGAGGGAAATAAAGAAAAACATCGATCCACAAATCGCCTTGAGAAACAGACGCCATTACATACGTTCTTTGTTGACTCATATTTATATGAACAACAAATAATGAATGTAGCGTGGGACTTGGTGGTTGCTGTTGCAAGCGAAGAATCACAGCCAATGTTTAATGTTTGCTTTATACGCTTTGAGAATTATGCAGGAAAATCTCGGTAGAAATCGCAGTAGTCTTTGAGTGCAGACGTTTTTTTCCCCTGCCGCTTATGGCTCAGAAAAACAAGTATAACATATTCAATAGTCCCGTGATTGATTAGCTTGGTTTGAACAAATGCTTTCCGGATGAGTAATTATCATACCAGGTAAACAAGTGTTAGATGGGGTAAAGTTAAAAATAATATTTACGCAACAAGTTTTTTGTTTAGTTTGTCTTGTTCGCGGCATATCAACCTTTTTTTAAAGCCATTTAATGCTGAAAGCAATACATAAAATATTCATTGTATACGATATATATAATAAATTATTTTACTTAAAGCTGGGGGTATACCCAATTATATTAGCGTGTAATAAATCCGACAGAATTTTAGCTGGACATTAACAATTCCATAGTCTGCGACGGAATCGATAGGACCAATCACGCACCCCTTTTACGCACATCCATACTTCTTGCCCAGCCTACAGAGGCAACTGTAGTTGCGCGCTTCTTTTTGCTGAAGCAAAGAAGAGGAGGGCTCTTTTTTCTATTCAGCCGGAGTGGAGCGGGAGCAACTCCATTTGGGGCTAAAGAGCGTGGTTTCAATGCTCCTCGCTCCAAAATTATTTGAATTTTAAAAAAAATTTTTAACAATAAAAAGAAAAGTTTGGGTTAAACTCGTTGATTTTTTTATAACTTATTATGAGAGAGATGGAAGAGGGGAGAAGGGGGGATAACTCATGAAAATTAGGCATGAGCACTAAAAAGATGGAGGAATAAATGACAAATGTAGTTTTTTGTATTGACAATTTATTTTAGTACACAATTTTGCCACTATTATTATTATTATTATTATTTACTCACTAGGAGTTATCACACTGGTCATCGTCAGTGATCGCCCACTGCCAACAACCTGTGGTATTCCCTGGAGTCTGAGTGACAACAAGTCTCCTCAGACTTCGAGTATGCTCCACCTCTTTTCGTTCATCACCGCTGATGACCTTGCGGTATCGCAACAGCCACCTACCACCGATTTCCCGCTGATAAGAGCCATTGGTCCCCTCTGGGGCCCGAGTGGCAACAAGCCTCCCCAAGGTCTCAGAGCTGTCCGTGCTCTTCCAGTGGAGGTCTGGTTTGCGCTTTCCCTCCTCGACCCTCTGTCCATAATTTTCGTGGTGTCAGCCTATGCTTGCGCCTTTCTCGTGTGGTTGTATTTTCCTCGGTTCTGTTTTCTTGTGCTTCCATGTGTTTGTTCTCCATTCGTTGCTTATGTGGGTTGGTTTCCGCATTCGAGGACATTTCTCAGGATTGTAGCTGTTTTGATAATTACTGTCCTTTGTATGGTCTCAGTTATCCCTTTGATTCTTATTTCTCCTAGTCTTTTCTCCATGTTTTTGGGGACTGTTCCTAGTGCTCCTATGATTATTGGTGTTATTCTGACTTTCTTCATGTTCCATATTCCTTTCAGTTCTCTGGCAAGTTCAGTATATTTGCTTCTTTTTTCCGTCTCTTTGATCTTCACTCTGTGGTCCGCTGGAACGGCAAAGTCTACGATTTTGCAGGATTTTTCTTTCTTGTTGATTATTATCATATCCGGTCTCCTTGCTGTTATGGGTTTGTCTGTTTGTACATTCATATCCCATAGGATTTTGTGTTTTTGGTTTTCTAGTACAGTTTCTGGTTATTATTATTATTATTATTATTATTATTATTATTATTTGTACTCACTAGGAGTTCTCAAACAGATCATCGTCAGTGATTGCTCACCGACAACAACCAGTGGTATTTCCTGGAGTCTGAGTGACAACAAGCCTCCCCAGATTTCCAGTATTCTTCACCTCTTTTCGATAACGATGCGGTATCGCAACAGCCTCTTACCGCTGGTAAGGACAATTGGTCGTCTCTGGGATTTGGGTGGCAATAAGCCTCCCCAAGGTCCCAGCATTCTCTGCACTTTTCCAGTGTTGTTGTAATTATTATTATTATTATTATTATTATTATTATTATTATTATTATTATTATTTAAAGAAAGTTATTCAAAAATAAATCTTTACGGGTAATAACTGAAGAAATATGTTTGTTTTTGTAACAATTAAATAAATGGCATTCATCGTACAGACAATCGTCTAATTTTATACTATTTTGAAGATTTTAACAATCAATTTCTCAACAAAATCTATCGATAAAAACGTTCGATTAAAAAAGAATTGTCATTGCGTTTTTGCGATAGGTAAAATGTCGCAAATAGGCGGCGTTTTAAATGGGAAGAATTGAAAATAGGCATTCAAATATAAGACTTAAATAAATGCATATCTTAAAAATATCAAAATATTAGCGAGATTTTGTCAAATATAATTGTATGGTCTTACACTTAAGATGAACTCCCCCACCCATATTTACGAGACACGCCTATAGTTTGATCACTCATTAGCGAAATAGTGAGTTTATGAAAGAAGGTACATTTTCGCGGTGAAGCGCTGAAAAAAAAAGCGCTCCTTTTTTAAAGGATTTGGAGCTGAAGAGGCTTTAATTTTTGGCGTGTAAGCGGAAGCTGGAACACCTCCAAAAGTAGTGGAGTGCGCAAATTCCCGAGTCTTTGTGTATATGTCATGGTCTTACGAAACCGGGGTGCCAATTAATAAAGAGAAATGTGAATCACTGAGAAAAAGACTAGGAAAACTGCAATCAAAGGTAGGACTGAGACCATACAAAGAACGGCATTGATGAAAACAATTGAAATACTCCCGATAAGAACAGTGAACAATGGAAGAGGAAAAATATGGCTTACAACGAAGAAAGACTAAACAAGAAATATGAAGAACTAAAACAAAAGATACTAGTAAAGGAGGGAAGACTGAGACGATAGAGATACAAATATGAACAGTATAAACTAAATAGGACTTTTGAAAACTTTTATGGTAATTTATCTATGTGTGCATGAACTTATCCAGCTATAAATAGCGGCTAGCACTGCTCTTAGGGAAGTCAGTATTCCAGTAGATCGCCATGACAGTCGGACCAAACATTTGTATATGTTTTGCACTACTGTTCTCTGTTAATATTGCTTACTGAATTCTTCTCTTGTGTCTTTATTTCTGGTCTCTAAAGGCCCCAAAAACTGGGCAACGGGAACCCTTTATTGACCCCGAAAGGACTACGTAGAAATTGTTAATATTGGCCCAACATTGAATGCACGAGGTTTTATGTTCGGTACACTTTCTACTCAACGGGACTTGGCAAGCCAGAAAAGCAATCTGGACAACATCAACAAAAGTTGTAAGTAAACTTTAATGCGAGCCGCTAAATTACGAGAATTCATTTCTTGCACAAAAATATTTTGAGAATAATAGTTTTGTTACAGATCTATTGTTTAAAAGAAAAAAACATTCGTGAATTCCCTGGGTAAGAAATTAAAGTTTGTTCTTTTATTTAAAGAAAAGAAAAGTTTTTCACCGCAATTAAATCATATTTCGGTTTAATCCTAAAGAAAATAAGACAGACAAACATGGACCAGTTTAAATCCGTCATGCTCGATTTTCTTAAGTTCCAAGCGGAAGAGTGTCAGAGATTCGTAAGCGTAAACCAAGATTCAAAAAACATCGAGGAATCTGGCATAGCACACCTAAGAAAGGTACGCCAGAAGAAAAAACAATCTTATTCTCCCTCCAAAACAAACCAATCCAAAATGAAACAAGACAATTTGCCCCCTAACCCGTTTTTTGGTTGTGGAACACTACATTGGTATAAGGATTGCCCTTTCCTGAAATAAGAAGTGCTTAAGTTGTAATCGTGTCGGGCACAACAGCTCACATCGCCGAGCGATTAAGGGTTAAAAATTGCAAAATCGGATGAACAAGACAGATTAAGCATTAGGAAATACGTGCAAGTATAAATCCTAGTACAAGTGCCAAGTTACAGTTGGATTCTGGGTCAGATTTCAAAATCATAAATCTACACACTTGGAAAAAGTTGAGAAAAACGACCTTGCTAAAATCTAATGAAATCGACATGTCCGTGACAGGGGAGATAATCAAGTTTGAGAGCGAACTTATCACAAATGTAAAAAGGAAGGGCGTTAAAACTAAAAACGTTTGTGTTAAAGAATACAGAATAGTTATTCAGAACCGAATGGATAGTGAAATTAAAATTGTAGCACATGCCAATGAATTCCTTTTGCCCAAAAGTCGAAAATCTGACCACCAAGACAAAATAATTAATAAAATATTTAAAATATTTTTTTGTGAGCGGAGGTGGGGGTGATTTGGTTTGTGTAATAACATGACGGCTAAGCGTTGCGGCCAATACGCATTGCTATGGAAATAGGGAGAATATATTAACATTTCAATGCCAAATTCAGTGGACATATCAGCAAACTGTCAAACAAAACTCAATAGGTGGAGCCTAGATCAGTGCATTACGCTATAAATGACTGCTTGTCGCCAACCTACTTAAAGTGCTCCATCTAGCGAGAGTTTTAAACGATTATTTATAAATAAATATTATTTTAAAATTCACCCATATACACATGTGTTTCATGCCAAACCCGCAATCATCAATATGAGACAATTCCTGCCGGTCGCACAATATATATATATATATATATATATATATATATATATATATATATATATATACTTGTATATTGTTGCTTATATATATTTTGATTTTTATTCTTATGTACAGGATAATCTTAAACTAATGAACGTATAATCATGTATTTTGTAATATATATTCTAAGCAACATGGGCACATTATTTTGTATTTTAAAGGGGTTTTACCCCCTAAAACATATTTTAGGCACAACTTCCCATTTTAAAATCCATTTTTGTTTAAGATTTGCATTAAATTTTATCTATATTCAGTTAACATCAATTAAGCAAGATTCCCTGAATTTATATTTCTTATTAAGACCCCTTAAGCTTAAGCCTTACATTTGAGACATTTTCTAGAATCAAAAATGTAATTGATTTTTATCAAATTTGGAATAAGGATTCTAGACATAAGGTTTAGTATCATCATATAGTATCTTTGTAAGGGGACATAAAAGTGGTGCAAAACTGTTCTGCTCGGGGATTTGATCTTACCCGTTCTCAAACGGCCGCCTGATCTTTGTGTCTTATGTTCACCCAAACCGCTGGACAGAATTGCTTGAATATGGGCATGTGAACTACTGACCTCTCAGTGAAGGTCATAGGCTATATAAGAAATATATCACTTCAACGCTGGGGGTCTCCCCACTGAAAACTGTTTTACCTTAGATTCAAATGAAATTTAAACCATAGGTAAATGACCAAAAGTAATGTCTATTCCCAAAATTTCAGCAAATTTTGATATTATAATGGTCCCCGGGAGCACAACCTCTCCACTGAAAAATGTTTCCCTTTGATTCAAATGAAATATATATATATATATATATATATATATATATATATATATATATATATATATATATATATATATATATATATATATATCATCAAAGAGAACACCTTACTGTATGTGCAAGTCTGTCCATAAAAACGAAGACATACTAGGAAGTGTACTTTCAATATAATTGTATTCACATGCACAATTTGCATGTGAACATAATGGAAGTATTTTTGCGTCTCTGGCTGCCCCTTAAAGAAGCTAGTGACAATTTTCAAACATGATACACAATGAAATTAATGTATTTATTAGCGTTAGTTTAAGAGTATTAACATATATCTGAAGAGCTCGGTGAGTAAGATATCTAGCTGACAGAATCAAGGTTGCTGTTAAAGTAAACTCTCCCTATCATGATGTTACATATGATGCTATCCCACACTCTTACCTAGGCAACACTGGGTAGCTCTGCTAGTATATATATATATATATATATATATATATATATATATATATATATATATATATATATATATATATTAGCATGGCTATCTGTTGTTACCGTATACAACATTATAGTATGGACTAAAATATTTAAGGGGTTGTTTCTGCTATCTGTGCTCCCTTAATAAATAAATTACGCATAGCTCATTACACTTCTTATGTTCAAAATACATATTTTTAAAGCATGGGTACATTTATTTTTAGGGGAAAGACGACCTGCTCATTTTCCTCTACACAAAGTAAATAAAACATAGCTCATTACACTCCCCATAACGTCTACTATCGATGTTTCAGATATCATAAAAACACTCGTCAATAGTCCTAGAATATATGGGTATTTTTATTCATGAGGAGGGATCTTCTGTTCCCTTGCTCGCTAAAAAATAAATCAAACATAGCTTATTATCCTCTCTATAACATCTTCTACCTATTTTCCAATTTTATCAAAATTTGATCTATAAATACTTAGATGGTTTTAAAATTTTGGAAAACTTTCTTAATTGGTCTCCAATCTCTATGGTTCAAATTTCATGTACATTGGAAATATTTGAATTTTGAGATCAACTGTTGGAAACTAATGCCTGGACATACACACACAGATATCTTTAATATATTGTAAAGGAAACCCTAGTCAATAATGTTATGGTCAACCTATGACATGTCACACAAGGAAACGCGTTATCAGCAGCATGAACAATAATTTTCTGGATCCAAATGGAAATAATAAAAAAAAAGTTTGTAAAAAAGAAGTCGTTATCCATCCTTAACTTTGTTTTGGAGCTCAGAATATATCAATAAACACATGTTCAAGAAACAACAGTGACACAAGATTGTATAAAAAAATGTATATATTTAGATGACTTATTACCACCCAAATCTCAAAAGAGACAAATGATTGTTGCCTGCAAGAAATCAATGGTAAGCTACTGTTGCGTTACCGCAAAATAATTTGCCACGGTTAGCGAAAGAGGTAGAGAGTACAGGAAATCTGCGAATACTTATTGTCACTCGGAGCCCAGGGGAACACCACTACTTATTTTCACTGATAACAACTTGCGTGAAAACGCCTAATGAATGATAATAATTATAATAATAATAATAATAATAATAATAAGAAGAAGAAGAAGAAGAAGAAGAAGAAGAAGAAGAAGAAGAAGAAGAAGAAGAAGAAGAAGAAGAAGAAGAAGATATATATATATAAAATGATTTATTATTTTTAGATATGCATACAGAAATATCAGGGTTTATGAATTTTTGGATAAAATCAAAGTAAAATAATTAATGGTTGTGGATCAACGGGTCACGGATCCGCCTAGTATTTATCGAATGCTGCAGACAAAGGAAGGAGAGTATTGGGAGAAAGAGAGAGAGAGAGAGAGAGAGAAACAACTAAAGGAAGAAGAAGAAAAAAGATAATTTGATGTTATGTAAGATCGCGTGAGTCTTAAACCTAATCTCTTACGTTCGAGCGATGCTCTCACTGAACAAAAGATGATATAAAAAAATATCCGCTTATAAAATATCCGTTCGTTTGGCAAAGATTTACTTTTCTCATCAATCATTTCGTGAAGAAAATTAGCAGATTTAAGCTTTCACCTACAAATTAAATTTCCGGTGTTTTACAAGGAGTAAAACAACATACCCTAGTGGACTAATGAAAGAACAGCTGATTTTTTTTTTTAGCATAGTTCACCCCAGACAAGGCAGGCTGCCACTGTAGACGTAAGGGGCTACTGAGAAGAAAGAAAAGGGAGAAGGTTGGGGGCGGGGTAAACCTAAATTGGGATCTGCGTAGCGAGATATCTGTTTACATTAGTTTTAAATTTCTGCATGTCAGTACCGTCGGGGAAACAGGAGGCAGGGAGGGAGTTCCAGAGGCCAGCAGCACCAGGAAAGAAGCTATTTGAGTAGAAAGCTCTCCGGCATCTCGGGACCTCCACAGTGCATGAATGGGATTTAGTCGATTGTCGAGTTCGTCTAGTGTACTTACGTCGAGGGGGCACCAGAGCAGCCAATTCATCGGAGCACAATCCATTGAAGTATTTGTAAAACAGGCACAAGGATGCTACATTGCGGCGATAGGACAGGGACTGGGGCTTGGTTGACAGTGAGAGACCTATTAGGTTGGCGACTCTGTTTTGGACCTTGTCAAGGTAGTAGATGATGCACTAGTAGACTAGTAGATGATGCACCAGCCCAGATGTGGCAACAATACTCCATGCATGGGCGGATGGTGGCTTTGTAGAGATACAGGATAATGTCAGGTGTGAGAAGTTTAATAGCACAGTAGAGGGAGCCAACCTTTTTTACGGATGAGTAACACCAAAGTAGAGTAAATCCAAAATAACATAGGCGTGGGCATGTCTTGTCTATAAAAGTAAGAAATGAAAGCACGCACGGCGGAAGGCACGTCGTCAAGGTTGTGACTTCAGCATGATTCCAAAATCAGCCTTTTCCCTGGCATTAAATTGAAGACGTCTGATGACGAAGTTGTTAATCTTACATTCAATTACCGATTTAAGAGTTCATATAGGAATTACTTGTTCGATGCTTTAGAGGAGGTCAAAATGTGACTCCGATGAGTTGAGGAACGAACAGCTGATTCTAAGGATGAGTAACAGATCAGGATCATGCAAATAATCGGTAGACTGGCTTGAGTGGTTATCTCTACGCTGATGATTACGCAATGCTGAAACATATACATATGTAGATAATATTTAAATAGTTATTATTTAAATAATTATATATATATAGTTATATATATATATATATATATATATATATATAGTCTTGGAAGGTTTTTAACCTTTTAGTCCGAAGTTCTTCGTTTGAAAATTCCTTTGCCTGTAAGTCAATCAATCTCTTGCAATTACTGTTTTAGTTAGCTTCCAAGAATTTATACTAGTCTTAATATTTTTGTAGGGAGCATCAGTTTTTTACCATGAAAAACTGTTTCGGGATTCAAAAACAAAACATTATTTTTCTCATTGCTTCTCAACAGTGTTGATTAGACACCACCTCCCTTAAAAAACAAAAAAAGTTCCGAATATCAGATCTAGTTTTTTGCTCCATATTAATATTTTTGTTATTAAAGAAGAATGTGTGTGTGTGTTTTCCTTAACCCATATTATCCCTCACCCGGGAGCTCTTAGCAGTTTCACGACCTTGCCCATAATATACACACTGAGAGATCAACATACTCCCCACTCTAGCTCCTCTCTCTCTCCTCCTCCTACTCCCCTTCACCTCTTTATTGTTGGGGAGTACTCCCTTGATTGAAACTCTAGTCGCTTAAGGAGAAATCCATTCATTTTCTCGTTACGTTTAAGTAATTGAAAAAATAAAGATTCAGGAAATGTTTGGTCGAGATCATGTTTTAAATGAATTTTATTTTATTCCGTAAAATTTTACAAAAAAGTTTGATTAAAAGGAAAAATTAAAAGTATGGTTAGCCCTGCCCATGGTGAAATGGAAGAAACGAACGCTGGGAAGGGGAAAACATTTAATGCAGTGTGGGGAGTTGGAGGGGAGATAAACAAGATTAAAGTGGTGATAATCACTGGATGGTTAGTTGATTGCATTGCAGTGAGAATTAAAGTGACAAAGAAATGGACTAAGAAAAAGACTAAGAAAAAGACAAGGGACAAATAAAGAAAAGGGACAAAAAGGACAAAGAAAGGAACAAAGAAAGGAACACAAAAATAGACAAAGAAAGGGACAAAGGAAGAGACAGAAAAGACAAAGAAAGGGAAAAAGACAGGAAAAAAGAAAGAGAAAAAGAAAGGGACAAAGAAAAGGAGAAATAAAGGAACACAAAGAACATAAAAAAGGGACAAAGAACAGAACAAAAAGGGGGTAAAAAAAGAGACAAAGAAAAGGGAAAAGAAAGGGGCACAAAAAGGACAAAAAAGGGACAAAAACAGAGACAAAGAAAATGAACAAAGAAAGGGGAAAAGAAAAGGACTGAGAAAAAGACAAAAAAGGGACAAAGAACTAGACAAAGAAAAGGACTGAGAAAAAGACAAAAAAGGGGCAAAGAACTAGACAAAGAAAAGGACAAATAAAATGACAAAGAAAGGAACACCAAGTAAGGGACTAATAACGAATGAAAAGGGTGAAGCCAATACACATAAAAGTAACTTACAGATACAAAACATAAGGAAAATAAAAATTGCCGCCATTGGAATCCATCTCTTTTTTTTTTTAATTGTCAATTTTTTATTACCTTTGAATTAGAATTGATTCGAATTTATTCATAGGATTAGTTTTCCGTTGCTTTTGTTGTTGTTGGCAATAACTTTTAGCGATTTGACAATTTATTGTAAAAGTCAAGAAATCAGTATTTTAAAGTCAACTTTCAAGACATAATATACATAAAGATTATTACTAGAATTCAGTTAAAATTTCTTACGTCATATTTCATTTGTAATATTGAATTGTTTATTTTATATAATTTCATGAACGTTACATTTAAAACCATCATATTTTTTCTGCTAAAATATTGCTTAAAATGATATATATGAAACGATTGGGGTTGCGTACATCTGTAAAAACACACTCCGATGAGTAAATATAAAAATAAAAAATAAAAAATAAAAAATAAAAAATAAATAATAAATAATAAATAATAATAATAATAATAATAATAATAATAATAATAATAACAACAATAATAATAATAAAAAGATAATAATAATAAAAAAAAAAAAATAATAATAATAATAATAATAATAAAAAAAATTTTAATTAAAAAAAAAAATCTCCCCCCCCCCCAAAAAAAAATGCACGCACACACACAATGTAATGATACCAACCTCAAGTGATACCACACAAATGATTATGAATGGGCAAGAAGGATGTGAAGACCAAAAAGGGGGAGCATTAATCAGACTCCCACTGGAAAGGACCTTGGGGAGGTTTATCGCCACCCAAATCCCAGAGATTACCAATGATCGTTGCCAGAGAGAAAGCAACGGTAAGCAGATGTTGCGATAATGCAAAATCATTTGCAATGATTATCGAAAGATGTGGAGAGTACTCGAAATATGGGGAGACTTTTTGCCACTCTCCTCCAGGGAACACCAACTTCCATTCAAAGTTCGAAGTAGTTCATTCTTTATTGTTTAACTATTAACAAATGATTAAAATGGTTGATTTTTTTTACGCATAAACCGAAAATCATTCTTGTTGAATTTATTTTGTAATTAAATTATTTTTAATTTTAATATTTTTATTATTTTCTATGTTGTTTTATTTTACGCTATTGCTTTTTTATTTCAATAAGTAAAACACAGCGTCGAATTTTCACGGACTTATTTATTGTTTTTACTCGATTTTTCCCCCGTTCTTTTTCTCTCCTTAATTTCAATTCTATCATAGCTGGAAAAAAATCGGATTTTCTGATGGTCGCGTTTTGCTTTGTGTTGAGGAACGTGAGTGATTTTACATTCCAGCTTCTTTGACACAAGAATTCCACATTTTGGTTGAAACGAAAAAGAAAAAAAATGAATAGTTGTATAAATTCCTTGATTTATGAACGAAAGGAATATTTTTGTTTTTGACGTAAGCGGCAAACGTATCAGATTAATGCGTCGGTATTGTTCATAAATTCGTTGCTATTTCAAACTTACAAAGCGTGACAAACAAACGAAAATACTATTTCAAACCAAAAAAGCGTGACTAACCAACAAAAAGGCTAATTACAACTTCAAAAGCGTGACAGAAAAACGAAAACGACATCTAAAACTTAAAAGCCTGACAGATGAACGAAAATGCTATTTCAAATTTTAAAAGCTTGACAGACGAACACAAATGATATTTAAAACTCTATCAAGCGTGATAGACGAACGAAAAGACTACTTCAGATTAAAAGCTCGACGAACAAACGAAAATACTATTTAAGACTTAAAAGCTTCACAGACAAACGAAAATACTATTTCAATCTTAAAAGCTTGACAGACACACAAAAATACTATTTCAAACTTAAAAGCTTGACACATGAACGAACATGCTATTTCAAACTTATAAAACGCGACAGACCAACGAAAATGTTATTTCAAACAAACTAAAGAGCAAACCTTATTTTTTCGATGACTGAACGCATTTAAAATATGATTCGTCCATTTAATCTGCGCGCTTAGCAATTAAAATACTAGTTCAAACATAAGCGTGGCGGACTGACGGCCGAGAGACCGACGGATAGCACCGCTCATTGAAATGCTTGGACGCATCTAAAAAGATTGAAAGATTATATAAATACCCGGATGTTTAACTCACTATTTATGCATGACAGAAATAATTTTGTCCTCGATGTCAGCGTCACACTATCAGATTAATACGTCGCCATTGTTTATAAATTCGTTGCTCTTTTTGTCTATTCCATTCACATGTAACCACTCGACCGCAATCTATTGTTCTTCGTAATGACTGTTAAACAAAAAATGTCCTTGTACTTCAATTAGAAAATATAAATAAAATAAGTATGCATCTTTTACCTCGTGGAAATTCCAGTTTCTTTCCTACCATCTTCCCTTTCTTCTTAATGTAAAAAATACTTTTCTAATAAATAGTTTTTTAATATATGAAACGAACTTTTTAACGTTTTACTTATGCATGTTCTAATGCAAGCATTTACAAAAACGAAACAAATACACAACACGGAAACGATAATATATGCAAAAAACATTTATTCCTCGCAAATTGACAGGGTTCGCTTTTAGATTGTGTCCATAAAAATGTGTACGTTAAAGTCTAAAAAAATAATGTGTACGGGTGTGTGTGTGTGTGTGGTAGGTGAGGGAAATGTCGTACATACCGTTAAATTGTGTGTGCGTAGCGTACATCTGCTTGTGAGTGTGTTCATCAAAGGTCAAACTGAAAAAAAGAGTGTTATTTTTTTCTGTCCCTTGTTATATCTACCATCACAAAAAGGGAGATAATTGAGGTCTACCGCGCCCCCTGGTGAATGTATGTAGAAGTGTGTAGAAAAGGGTAGGTAATGCTGCAATTATTTACTTATTGTAACAATTAAATCTTCTTTTTTTAAATTATTAATCTCTTTTTTTACCGTAAAATAATTGTCAGCTAACTATCCTTAAATAAATACAACGAATGACACTTTTAAATCGACAACGATTAATCTATTTGGGAACAATTCATTTTGAAATGTTTCAAATCTAAATGTCTGGCTACAGTGACATCAAATATTTTTTAGTTATTTTTTTTTTGTTTACATTTAATATTACGCAATCGGATGATCTCAGTTTTAAATCTGCGTGGAAGATGATGGCAAACGAATATACAAACGTATTTTATATACTTTACAATGATAAAGTGCTCGTAATTCATTGTGAAAATACATTTTTTACAATAAATGAATATGAAAAAAAAGTGTATAGCGTAGGGTTTTATTTACAATTCAATATGAGCGCCAGTATTCGCCACCAGCTTCTCAAGCCGCCTACTAACGGCATCAACTGATTTCACAAGGACTTTTTTTACTAATGAGTCATTAAGACAAAAAAATACTCGAGGATAAGGTTTTATGAGATTAATAAATTGACAGTTGATGGTGATGGATACTATGAGAGGATTGAAAATATCCACATACCAACCACTGAAAACAACAGCCGACCAAGAAAACACCAATCCTTCTCACCTTGTCATAAACATCGCCCATAGAGTGTGATGACTGATTGAAAAAATATGTAGAAAGCTGTTAGAGTTACCAGACTAAATTACTAGTACACCGATGGGTTATTTTCCTTGGTTAGATATAAGAGAGAAACAAAGAGAGAGAGAGAGGGAGGGTCGAGTTCATCACGGCTGGACGTAATTTCATGTGGCTCTTAATATGAAAAAGCTTTGGCCTTTACAGAGATTCGTGTTTGGTAGAGTTCCACTTATGTATTGTTTGATATTGTTACATGTTCATATGCACTTGTCAACATTTGAATAAATGTGTAAAATTGTATTTGGTTGAATTTCCATTTGTTCTTTGTGTCATATAGTATTACACTCAATATATATACTGTTTATTAATAAATATTAAATTATTAATACCTACAGACGCTAGCGTTTAAAGCTTATGGCTCTCATCAGTGCAGGAAAGTAACAATTTCAGACGGTCGGGAGGCGCGAACTCGATTCACAGTCAGCCTAGAATCTGCAAGCAGGGAAATTAAGATCTATATGTACCTAGAAGCGGGCACAGATAGAAGACTAGTCGAGAGTGTTCGACGAACGTATTCGGAACATTAGGTAATAAATAAATAATATTTATTTATAAGTATTATTATATAGCCCCCTTTACTAAGGCTGGGCACTCTGAGTGAATTTAATAACAAGCAGTACTACTAGTTTCATTGTTGATCACTCTTCGCTGATTGCTGTAAATACCCGCCGACTTGGTATTTACAAAGTTAAATTCCTCCTAAATTCCAAGCTTATTTCTGGTGGCCAACTGGTAAGTCTTCCAGTGGTCATTTGTGATCGGAGTTCGCGCCCGCCGACCGTCGGGAATTAGCTTCCTACACTGAAGATTGCGTAAGCATGAAACATCGATGTCTGTAGGTAATGAATAATTAATATTTATTTATAAAAATTATAAATATTATATATATATATATATATATATATATATATATATATGAAACTATAAATATAAATATTATATCTAATATAAGATCCTATCGTGATAAGTCAATGCTCGATATACTAGATAGAGCCATAATATAAGAAAATGAATATTGAAAATAAAAATTGGATAAAATACAATATTCATTTATTTATCAAATAAAAAAGTTTTTTTTATAATCCTTGTTTGAATATTTGATGCATTGTATTTTACATTGCATTTCATCCAATTTTTATTTTCACTATTCATTTTCTTATATATATATATATATATATATATATATATATATATATATATATATATAGTCATCCACATACAGCCTGTTTCGCTGTTTCACAGCTCATCAGTGCGGTTTGACCAGTTAGTGTCTCAAGCCGGGATCGAAACGCAACCGTCGAGCTGACAGTCGGCGATGCTAAATATATATGTGTGTGTGTGTGTGTGTTTGTGTGTGTGTGTTCTTTCTTACAGGTAGTGAAATTAACGTATATACTTACTAACATGTGCATTAACTATTACAACTGTGTATCTCTCTTTCCCTTTATATAAATAAAGTATCCGTTTATAAATTATTAGGTCGATTCATAAATAATTTCCGCTGTTGTTGCCACAATGTTTTTTCTTTTCGTCATTTTGAAACACCTCAAATTTTGAATTACTAGTCTGAATTTTTATAAAAGTTCTCTTTCTGAGCTGTTTTATCACTTGTATTGCAGTCAAATTATAAATTTTTAACCCTTAATGTGGAAGGGCTGAAGTTGAATATTCGACATGTGATGTTATGGGAGTTTAAACAAAGAAAATGGTGCTGTAGAGACAGCGAAGAAAATATGTAGCGTATTTTTTTTTTTACAATAAAAGTCACCACTTATCGAAGTCCGATAAAGCCACTCGAAGATAAGCGTTAAAGAGTTTGACTGGTGGATGGTGAGACCACATCGCAATCAATGGCACGATGCTTGTAGCAGGGCAGAAATTGATTATTTACGGGGACGGTTCAACAAGAACTTGTTTACATTGGACTTGAAGACAACCATATTGTAGTCGCTAGGGAAGCAGGCTCGCGACACTGTGTTCCACAGACGAGCATTTCTATGAAAGAAGATCTGCCCATGAAAGTTTCGTTTCGTCTTGGGCACGCAAAGAGAGAAAGGGAAATCATTTACAGTGGTAGTAGCTAGGCGGGTTCTAGTTGTGAATGTTTTACACGGGGGGCATAGATTTGAGCTCAGTCAAGCACGTACCATGAAAATAACGGTAGAGCAAAGAAAGACTAGCAACTTCTCTTCTGTGTAGGGTAGCGAAGAGAACACCCCCCCCCCACTAGATTTCGAAGTCAGTTTTGGACTCTGTCAAAGCAGCAAAGGATGCTCTGAGTGGCACCTCCCCATATGTGGCAGCAGTACTCCATCTTAGCACGTATTTGACTCTTGTACAGGTAGAAGATGGCGTCGGACATGAGATACCATCTGGAGCAGTAGAATGACCCAACCATTTTTCAGCGGTCTTAGCAACAGATTTGATGTAAGTCTTTCATTTCAAGTCTGGAGAGAAAGTCAGTCCCAGAAGTTTATCAAAACAGTGGACTTACTCAAAGGGAGAGCCGTTCATTTCAACTGGGACAAAGTGGAGATCGGAGCGTTGGTGGTGAAAGGAGAGGAGCTTGATCTTTGACGTATTAAAAGTAACCAGCCACCTCCCTGCCCCCATTGCACCACTTGCTCCAGGTAGGAAGAGAGAGAGTGCCAGAAAGAACCTGATTATTAATGTTCTTCGGGATGTCTCCACAGATTGTTGTGTAATCAACATAAATGTCGACGAATGAGCTTAGAATGTGGCCTGGGAGATCATTTATGAAGATCAGGAAGATGGTTGAGCCCAGAATACAACCCTGAGGCACGCCGGCATTGATACTGTGTGCTTCAGACTTCTGTCCATCAACGACTACTTTTATAAATCTATTAGAGAAGAAGGATTTGATGGTTGAGAGTACATTTCCAGATATTCAATCGCTAGCAAGCTTGTGAAGTAAACCTTTATGCCAAACCCTGTCAAAAGCCTTTGATATATCAAGAGCTATTGCTCTAGAAATGAAGCCACCGTCAATCGATTCACTGATCCTGTGTGATATTACAGTAAGCACATCGGCTGTTGATCTAGCAGGACGAAAGCCATATTGCTTGTCGCCGAGTAGGCTGTTTTTGGTAAGGTGATTGACAACTTGGTGTATCACAGATTTAAGCAACTTACTCATGATACAGAGGAGACTGATTGGTCTGTACTGAGATGCAAAAGACCGATCTCCAGTATTGTTAAATATTGGCCAGACTGACGGGGTTTTCCAAGGTGTTGGAAAGCACTTCTACTTTAAGCAACGATTGGACAACTTTGTAAGAATAGGAGCTAGTTCAGGTTGCAGTTTTTTAATCACGATAATTGGAATGTTGTCAGGACCAGTTGCTTTGCTGGCATCACTGTTTTGGATAAGTTTGGCAACACCCAAGACATATATGTGTATGTCGCTCAGGGTGATTTGTCATAACGGATGGGCGGGTAAGAAGTTGGTTTACAAAGTTTTGTTCTGAAGGTTTGAGCTTGGAACAGAAGCCTAGGCATGAGCGCCTATCGAATATCGAAGAAGATGTTTTAAAAACGTTAGTGGAAAATGATCCTCGTCTAAGCACTCGTGGATTGGCAGAAAGACTCAATACTTCACAGTCCACCATATGCCCTGCCCTACACTTATCAATAGGGAAAAAGTTGTCCTCTTTCATGACAATGTAAGATTACGCGCTGTGACGCAAGAAAAAATATTGCAACTTTGCTGCTCTGTTCTACCCCATCCACCATATTACCCTGACCTCGCCCCGACTGATTTTCACCTTTTTAGGTCTTTACAGAATGCACTTGAAGGCAGAATATTCACTGAAGACAAACAGGTGAAAGAGAACATCCAAAACATTTTTGTAATCAAAACCATCTTCATTTTATTCGGATTACATTAAAATTTAATTGGTAAATGAGAAAAAGTTAATGAAAATAATGGCGAATATACAATTGATTAAGATTTGTTAATTCGGTTTGTATAATAAATTGAATTAAAGATCATAAAACGGAAATTATTTATGAATTGACTTTATAAAATAAAACCTCTGCTTATTGAAATCAAAATTCTGTCACTTGTTTTATGCAACAAACGTAAATGATAAAACTACTTCGCATGAATACAGAAGTATTGATGGTCTTGTGCCAGACTAAGGGTGTTTTAGTCAAAGTCAAATTTGACACCCGTTAGCTAAGGAACGAGCAGCTGATTTTTAAACGAGTAATTATCACGCAAGATAAGAATGTGAAAGAGGTTAGAAGGTAATCGTGATGCAATCGGAGACCAAAGAGGAGAAGACAGACAGATAAACAGATGTGTCCCGGCGGTTTTTGCTCTTCTTGTACCGAGGGGGGGGGGGAGGGGCTGAGGAAATGCGATCGCTCTCCGTATCTCTTTTTCTATTTCCATAAAAAATGTAACTGTATATAAAATTAAAATAAAACCTAAACTTAATTTTAAATCAAAATGTTGTCACTCATTTTAACTAACAAACATAAACGACAAAAATGCGTTGACTGGAGAAAATTCCTGGGAGGAACAAACAAAGGTTGGCAGAGATAGACTCAACAACAAGACGAGCATCGATCCCTTCCCCATACTTCCCTTATATAACATTATTTTCTAGCATTATCTGACATATTTTGAAATATTTATTTTGTTATTGTTGTTGGGGGGGGCAGATGTTTCTCCTCTAATTCTAAACTGAATAAGTGTTCGAGACTATATAAAAGTTCGGTATTAAATTTTTTAAAAATAAAGTCCCTTTCTCAGCCTGGGGGCACGGTGCTCATCCCCGATTTTATAGTATTTATAAGCGAACCGGGTGGTCTGAACGATCTCTTTGACAGGACGCTAGTCTGTCGGCAGTTATACTTCCCAACAAGGCTGATAACCATTTATGCACCTACATGTAAATTCACGAAACACCGAAACGTTAGCGATTGTTTTTTGTGCTGATTTAACCTAATAAAATGACAAACAACATGGCTGAATCCGTAATGCTATCATATATTGAGTAACATTTAAAATTAAAATAAAATAAAATACTTTTTTGTTATCAAAATCCTATAGCGTGAATGTGGTATTCTAGTGATTGAATATTGTGACCGCGATGAATAAATGAAAATGTTGAAAGGTATTTTTATATACGTGCGTTAATGAATGCGTCTTGATAGAATGAAATAGCAGCAAGCCTTGCCGCTACTCAAAATTCATTGTATTGTTCTTAATTATATATTTATGATAAATAAAAAGTCCTCTACTCCATTGTCACAATCGGTTTAATATTATTAGACTGGGATAGTGTTCAGGAGAGATGGAAAACATTATAGGTTATTTGAGCAATCCGCGAATAAAGTCTTAGCTGCAGAAATGAATACTGCTATTGTTGCATTTCTGCTTTATTTAAATGAATGACAACACAATGATAAATAAAAAATATGATGATATATCTTTTTTGTCGGTGGCGTGTGGGTTAGTGAGGAAGAAAGAACCACGCACAGGAACTCAACAGGGGTGGTTTTTTTCGGGCCTAAATCGCAGATCAACTGACCATATCAATTTCGGGTTGTTATTATATAGCAATCTGTTACATACCCACCTCCACTAGATAACGCCCACTGTGAGACTTTGCTGTCAGTGTAGTTACGCCATCAGGGCGCTTTATTCAGATATTCGACGGGATATCTCTTTCTGCTGCTATCTTTTGCAGGCTGTACCAATCAAAAATTATTTGATTTCTTACAATCCGTCATGTTTGTTTTCCCGACTACGTGGCCTGAATTCAACCAACGATTATTTTATTTTTGATAATCAATTATGTTATGTTATTGTTTTCTTTTCGGTCAGATGGAGGTCGGTATCAAGTGCGCCTGCTCTTGTCAAATAACCTTTTCGATCCACCCAGCCTGGATATGTAACAGTAGAAAAGCGTTTAAAAGTGTAACGTTTGAGTCATCTATAAACTTACGAATTAACTTATGTTAATACATACGTTCTTTCTTTTGTTTTATTAAAGATTATCTGAACTTTTAAAGAATTTCACGTTTTGTTTTTATTTCATTGTTTGTATTTTTCCTTCATTTTTTCACTGCGGTGAAGTTTAATTCATTTTTCCTGGAAGTGATAGGAGACATTAACAGCGACTTTTTGATTTTGTGTCGCTGGCCAGAAAATGTGTGATATTACGAGGACCAATTTGAATTTGAATCCAATACAACATTTCGTTTTGAGTCGAATTGTACAAAATGCAAATGGTTGGAAAATGAGACTGTAATTAAATTATGACGGAAAGCGAGAGAAAGTAAGAAGGGTGTGAAAGATGGAGGAATATAATACAAAGGATGATTATATTATTGATGGTTGTAATAGAAGTTTCGAGAAGGGGGTTGTAGAGGAGAGAGTGAAATAACGAAGGACTAAAGAAAAAGAGGGAAAAAATGAAGAAGAAAAGCCAAAACGGAAAGGTAGAAAGGGAAAAGAAGAGAATGGGGAAGAAACAAAATATCCATGAAAGATACAGAATAAGTAGAAAAGGGAGAATAGAAAGGAAACATACAAAGAAGGGGGAGATGTAGAAAGAAAGAAATAAAGAAAGAAAGAACGTGAACGAGGGGGAAAGGCAGAAAAAGATATACGTAGAGAATAATAATAAAAAGAGAAGAAGAAGAAGAAGAAGAAGAAGAAGAAGAAGAAGAAGAAGAAGAAGAAGAAGGAAAAAAAGAACAAGAACAAGTAGAAGAAGAAGAAGAAGAAGAAGAAGAAGAAGAAGAAGAACAACAACAACAAGAATTCTAAAAGTCGGAATCCTAGAACAAAGAAGAAATAAAGGAAAGATGGAAAAAAGGAAAGGGTACGGAAGATGCAGAAAGAAAGAAAGAAAGAAAGAAGGAAAGAAGGAAAGAAGGAAAGAAAGAAAGAAAGAACGTTAACGAGGGGAAAAGGCAGAAAAAGAGAAAGAGAGAAAGAAAAAGATATACGTAGAGAATAATAATAAAAAGAGAAGAAGAAAAAGAACAAGTAGAAGAAGAAGAAGAACAACAAGGATGTCTAAAAGTGGGAACACTAGAACAAAGAAGAAATAACAGAAAGATGGAAAAAAGAAGTGAAGTTAAAAGACCCCCCCCCCCAAAAAAAAAAAAAAACAAGAACAAATAAAATCGTAAAAGAAATGTATAATTTTTTTTTTTTCAAAAACGAAGACAAAACAAAGAGGGGGTATGAGGGTAGGGTGATCCAAATGGAGCGGGAAAGAAAGAAGACGATTTCTCCTTTGGAAATTGTGCTTAAAAAGATATTGCGAATTACAGAAAAAAAAGATAAAGCGGAACTATTTTTACTTTGTTAATTTCTCCACATTAAGGATTTTTATGATGAACAATTTTCCTTCCAAAGAAATCAACTGAACAAAAATGAAATCTGAACCTTTAATCAAAAGAACAAAGGAGAGTCGAGGTGAAGATGGATTAGTTTTGAAACAAGAACGGCTATTCTCAAGGGGCGTCTATTTCATCTGCGTTCAAAATGATATTTCGAACAGAAGCTTGAAATACCGAAAGACGGACAGCGCCCCTGATAAAGATGCTTGGGAGCGTCTACAATAAAATGCGTTCAACAATCTGCGCGCTTATCAATACAAATGCTATTTTTTTCTTTTACTTTTGATTGCGTAACGGGCTACTGCGATAGAGGCCAGATTTATAGAGGACAACCTGGGTGAGGAGTTGGAAAGCAAGAGTGTTGGTTCACATTACATTTAAATTTCTGCGTGTTCATACGGTCGGTTAACAGATTCCAAAAGCAAGCAGTCTAGAAAATATTCCGACATCTAGGGACCTCTTCAGTGAAGGGGTGGGATTTTGCTTCTGATAGATCCACGTGAAAACAAAGCCTCTTGTAGAGATGTGTGAACGGACTTAAAAATGCTATTTAAAACTGGTTATTTCGGGTGTTTCTTACCCCTAAACTAGTCACCATACTTTCTTGGCTTTTGAGTTAGGATCAAAGTGTATTATCTGTTTTTGTATCTGTCGGAGAAAGGGAATCCTTCTTGACTGTGACAATTTTTATTTTGCCCCATACAGAGTGCTATTTTTTTTTGAGGGGTTGGATATTTCTCACATAAAAAAGACCTTGTGGGGAGACAAGTAAATATGGACTCGTCGCCATACAACGTATTGAAAGTCTAGTCTACCGTTTCATACATATATGGACCGGTGTTGGACTGTGACAAAATAAAAGTGATAAAATAAATGAATAGCAACAAAATCACACCCCTTCACTGTAGAGGTCCCCAGATGCCTGAAAAGGTTCTACTCTAATAGCTTCTTTTCTCGGGCCGCTTGCCTTTGGAATTCTCTCCCTGCTCCCCATTTCCTCGACTGTATCAACATGTAATAATTTAAATGTAATGCGAACAAACATCTTACTGCCCAACTCCCTACTTAGTATGACTACTATAAATCTGGCTTCTAATTACAGTATCCGCTTACGTCTCAGTGGTAATGTGGCTTGTTTGGGGTGAATAAAAATGTTTAAAAATATGAATAAAATAAAAATATTATTATAAAAATAATTCAAAGATTGTACATGCTTGAGCCAAATATCGAACTAAGAACTCCAGACTAATCAGTTCGAAATCCCGAGTTTGACTAGAAATTTTTTTAAGCTCGAGCTGAAGAAGGTCGGAGTTACTTCGGGCGAAAGTTTTGAAAATAACAACTTAGATGAGAATAGTAGTCCGAATAATCCCAATAACTCTACAACAAATGCATTGCTGAATCTTGCTTCCCTGATAGCTGAAAAATTGCCTCTGTGGCACCAGTCTTCAAGAATTCTGGGGATTGAACAGATCCTCAGAACTATCGCCCAATCAGTCTACTCTCGATCTTTGCTAAAATCTTTGAATCCTTAATCAATCTAGCGATAGTCAGGCATCTACTTAATGCTTAACTTTTTTCTGGCCGCCAGTATGGATTTAGACAAGCACGATCTACTACGGACATCTTAACGGTCATCTCTGAACGCATATATCATACACTGGACAATGGCAAGTGAAGCTAGGGCAGTAGCGCTTGATATATCCAAGGCCTTTGACAAGGTATGGCATAAGGGGCTCCTCTTAAAAATTCACTCATATGGTATTACTCGACGAATATTTAATATAATTAAATCCTTCCTAACCAACAGAAAGATCCAGG
Source organism: Sepiola atlantica (assembly GCA_963556195.1). Lineage (NCBI taxonomy): Eukaryota > Metazoa > Mollusca > Cephalopoda > Sepiida > Sepiolidae > Sepiola > Sepiola atlantica. The sequence goes on along the minus strand of OY744524.1, from coordinate 123,745,114 downwards.
TTGTCCTCGATGGTCGTTCATCTAAGCAACATAACATAAATACAGGTGTACCCCAGGGATCTATCCTTGGACCGTTATGTTCTTGATTTTCATAAACGACCTCTCTGATGACATCGAGTCTGAGATAGGTATATTTGCTGACGACACCACGCTGTACTCTCGTCATGTGGGCAAAAACGACGCGTACATATTCGAGGCAATAGCTGAATCCTTAGAAAATGACCTCCAGGCTGTAGTGGATTGGGGTCATAAATGGTTGGTAACTTTTAATGCCACAAAGACAAAGCTCCTTTCCTTCAATAACTACAAGAAACCTCTTCAACCATCGATTGCCATGGCAAATAACACCTTACCCGAGAGTTTAACATTCAAACTCCTCAGCCTAACATTCACAGGTAACATGAATTGGAACAAATACATTGAAGACATTGCCAATGCTGCTGCAAAGAAGGTGGGATCCCTCTACCGTGCTAGTAAACTCCTCACACACATTATCCTGTATCTCTACAAAGCCACCATCCGCCCATGCATGGAGTATTGTTGTCACATCTGAGTTGGTGCATCATCCACTAGTCTCTCCCTCTTAGACAAGGTAAAAAAAAGAGTCGCCAACTTGATAGGTCCCTCACTATCCACCAAGCTCGAGCCCCTTTCCCATCGCCGCAATGTAGCATCCTTGTGCTTGTTTTACAAACACTTCAATGGATTGTACTCCGATGAACTAGCTGCTCTAGTGCCCCCTCGACGCAGATACACTAGAACAACCCGACAATCAGCTAGGAACCATCCATTCATTGTGGAGGTCCCCAGATTCCGGAGAGCCTTCTACTCCAGCAGCTTCGTGTTGCCGGCCTCTGGAACTCCCTCCCTGCTCCCTGTTTCCTCGACGTTACTGACATACATAGGTTTAAAACTAATGTAAACAGACATCTCGCTGCACAGCTCCCAACTTAGGATGTCACCCTAAACCTACTCCCTAATTCTCAGTAACCCCTTACGTGTACAGTGGCGTCCTACCTTGTTTGGGGTGAAATATCTTTTTAAAAAATACAAATGATCAATCCTCATCTCAAATTTCCTAAACATGATTTCTTTCCGGTGATGTAGTCTAACAAACGTTATGTTGATCATATCAAAATTTCAAGTTCAACCCTCTATAATTCAAAATCTAATTACAAATAAATCGTCAATTAATTTGATTAACGTAATTAATATAATTACATAATGTCACATGTTTTAATAATAAGTCTAATTATGTTTCTCTTAATAATTACTATATAATCTCGTTAATCATTTCTCGATTCGTCAATATAGCTTAAGAAAAGCTTTTATCCACTTAAGTTATTGGTGGTGGTGGTGGTGGTGGTGGTGTTTTACGGCATATCAACCATTGTTGGGTCATTTTATGCCAAAATCGTACATATTTTGTATATGATTGATTTGTAGATAAATTTGGATGTGAAGAAATGTTAAATACAACACCTTCTCTTCCCAATCCCCTTAAATAAGTTCTATTTAGATGTTGTGAGTTCAATACCTGGTGAAGGAACTTATGAAAAATAAACTGATACTAGACTAGATAAAAGTAATAGAACACGGTATTAGAGAAGTCTACCTTAGGGATTTAATAAAGAGTTCGGACCGAAAGTCAGAGATTAACTACTACGCTAAAAGGCACCTGAAGAAGGCCAGAGAATACACCGATTGAAACGTTGTGAACATGACTACAAACAAAAAGATACTCATATTTCGAAACGTAAATAACCTAAATAACAGCTTAAATAATTCGTTAGCCAATGGTATTACCTACTCTGGGAACTCTTTTGGCTAAGATCAAAGTGTAGTATCTGTTCCGATGGATACTGCACCCCATAGACTGGTATTGTCTTGGCCTTCGGGGCTTGATTGACGCCGGTCTATGGGTCTGTCCTGTGCAGTTCTGGGAGGTCCACCTTCCCAGGCTTCGCCTCCTCTCTTTGGGGAGGAGTAAGTTTATTGCTTACTGCCTGAGGCGCCCCTACCGGGGAATGCCGACGGGGCTGCCCAGGCAATTTTTAAACCCCACTTTCCCGACCCGACCTTGGGTCACATCTTACTTGTGGGAGTAAGATAAAAACTGGCCGTGTGCCTAACTCTTGGAGAGGAGTAAATCAATACTCTGGGAACTAGTCATTCAGTTATCGTTCGTTGATTTAGTTGTAAAAAAGGGTAGTTAAAGGTGGCACTCCTGGACGATTGCGATAGAGAACGCAAGTGATTTTGATGGTAAAAAAAAGCAGCAGGAGCAAAGTTGACAGTTATCTCTGTGTGGGTGTAAAGCGTAGGCGGAAACCAAGACAAAAGTTTTAAATTACTAGCAGGAGCAATTGTGGAAAATAGAGACTACAACAGATACTATGAAAATCATAACAGACGGTATTCGGGCAGTCTACCTCAGTGATTATATAAAAGGTTCGGTTCCAAATTTCAAAGTTAACGACTACACCAAAAACGCATCTGAAGAAGGTCAGAAGGTATCAATATCGAAAAGTTGTGAACATAATTGCAACCAATGTAACGAAATTACCCCTGAGGAGTAAGAGAAAGTAATGATAATGATAATTATAATAAATATAATAATAATGATAATTATAATAAATATAATAATAATGATAATTATAATAAATATAATAATAATGATAATTATAATAAATATAATAATAATGATAATTATAATAAATATAATAATAATGATAATTATAATAAATATAATAATAATGATAATTATAATAAATATAATAATAATGATAATTATAATAAATATAATAATAATGATAATTATAATAAATATAATAATAATGATAATTATAATAAATATAATAATAATGATAATTATAATAAATATAATAATAATGATAATTATAATAAATATAATAATAATGATAATTATAATAAATATAATAATAATGATAATTATAATAAATATAATAATAATAATGATAATTATAATAAATATAATAATAATGATAATTATAATAAATATAATAATAATGATAATTATAATAAATATAATAATAATGATAATTATAATAAATATAATAATAATAATGATAATTATAATAAATATAATAATAATAATGATAATTATAATAAATATAATAATAATAATGATAATTATAATAAATATAATAATGATGATAATTCGTAATACCTATTACGACGATGGCAGACTGCAAAGAATTATAGTTAACATTTAAATGTGACTCAGGATGCGCTTTTGGGGTTATGTTGTTATCTTAACAGATCATGAGGTAAGAGGGTTTTTTTTGTGTTTTTAACTTAGTTCACCCCAAACAAGGCAGACCGCCACTGTAGACGTAAGGGACTACTGAAAAAAGGGTGAAAGTTTGGGGAAAGGTCAACCTAAATTAGGAGCTGCGCAGCGAGATGTCTGCTTACATTAGTTTTAAATTTCTGCATGTCAGTACCGTCAGGAAAACAGGGAGCATGGGGGGAGTTCCAGAGTCCAGCAGCATGAGGAACAAAGGTTTTGGGGTAGAAAGCTTTTAGGCATCTGGGGACCTCCACAGTGAATGGATGGGATTTGGTAGATTGTCGGGTTGGTCTACTGTTGGAATAAGGAATACGTGAAAAGATAAACAATTTTGAAAATAACTTTTAATCGAAAACGTCAGAGCGAGGATTATGAAAGGGTAGCGAGGACGTCTGAGGGGGGGGGCGAAATCGCTCACGGTAGATAAAGAAACGACATTATACTAACAATAAAAGTAGGTCATGAAAATTCCTGTTTGTATTTTCGAGACTTCATTTGTGAACAAACCTGTGCAAGAAGATGCTTCAAGAAATGCTAGGAAAAATTTCCAACGAAAGAAAGACAAGTGTTTTTTTAGTCCTACGTAACGTGACATTGCTTTCCTAATACATAATCATAAGAAGAAACGTCACGCCTAACCATTTCATGATCTTTATAGACTTTCCTTTAAAAAGAATGAGGGCTAATGTGTTGCACCAAGATGATGACAATATTTCAAAGCATCAATAATATATTACTAATGTAGATTTAGGGTTCGAAGCCATAACTATTCTTTTGCTTATATTACTTGTAATAATGTACTTCTAAATCTAATGGAGATTTGATATCTGCTTGTCTGAAGTCGAAAACATACTATTATTTCTATTAATTGTACTATTGAACAACCTTTTAATGCTCAGTTTTTAGTTCACTATACTATTTCAGACTAATGTACTATATTTCAATGATGAATTCAGTCGAATAGTGTAGTATCTGTTCTTTTGTCATGATACCATCCTCCCAGGTATCACCTTCTCCTTTTGAGCGTTAGTGTAGTATCTGTTCTGTTGTTAATAGACCATCTTTCCAGGCATTATCTATTTGGGCGGCGGGTTAGTGGAGTGTATGTTCGTTCGCCATGATACCACTCTCCCATGAATTATCTCCTCGTCTGGTGGAGTAATGTAGTATATGTTCGTTTGCCATGATACCATCCTCCCATACATTACTTACTCCATTTTGGGAAGGGGGAGGGTAATGTAGCATCTGTTCTGTAGTCATTATACCATCCCCCAGGGATTAGCTTCTCTTTTCGGGGATAGGGTGTAGTGATTTACTAGCAAAAATATACGACTTCCGGTCGCATATTTTTGTCAGTCTAAATAATTACAATACTACACCTTAGAAGTAACTGACTCACTATTTGAAACTTTCAAATAATGTATAAGCCCCTTCAAACTCTAATTACAAATACATCGTCAATTAATGTCAATTACATATTATATGTTTTAATAAGTCTATTTAAGTTTCTCTTAATAATTAGTATAAAATCTCGACTCTGCAATTCTGGTGTCTTTCATATTTACTTCAGTGAAATAATGAAAGAAAATCATAAAACTAAATTTAATGATTCTTGAAAACGATCATAGCCCGACGAGTGGCGATCAACTCGGATACTAATTAATACAACTATTGATTATCGATTTATTCCGATGGACCATCGTTATTTTCTTTGTGAAAAAAATAAAGCAACTTTTATTGAAATTAAATATCGAGGATTGTGTTCAAATGTGTTCAACCACGTCTCATCCACCTGAAACGGCTAATTCACCTTCATTACTGAACACTTTATGAAAAGAAGAAAAGATTTTCAGACGCCCACGGTCAGCTAATCAAGAAACGCTAATTGAATCTAAGATTTTACTTTAAAACGAAAACACAAGCAAAACGAATTCCTGTAAAGAAAAAACAACACTTCACTTTAATGTGAGAAGTGTCACGTTGTCTTCCGTGACGTAATCGCTAGGGATCGAAACCGGTTTTCATACGATAATCACAAAATGAGAAATCGATTCGCCGCAACCGATTTTAAGGTTTGTAGTTTCCGCTTTCCGTGAAATATTTCACTGTTTCCACTTCATAAACGCACCACATATTTTGAATGCTAACGTCTATAGTCCGTTCGAAAAAAAAGTACAAAAGCATGTTTTTCATGTCACACACGCTTCACATATTTTCGAACACTGACTTATATGTTTTTATATATCATATATATATATATATATATATATATATATATATATATATATATATATATATCAGTCATTTTGAGAAAGTCTTGAAATAAAGACGAAACGTTGATGTACATATAAAAGAATTTCGGTTTTTCCTTTATCATTTTCCATCACGTTGTATAAATATTTACATAATTATCATATATATATATATATATATATATATATATATAAAATCTTAGTTATTAAAAATAACAAGCAATTTGAACGCCATACAATGCATTTAAGTTTTATTAACTTTTTTTTTTTCAATTGAATTTTCAAAGATATACTTCTTCATCAGAATTAAATAAAGATATATAAAAATACCTTTCATTTTTTTTTTCTTTTAGATCTCATCTTGTTTTTTTAATAACTAATATTTCCATATAAACAATGCTTTCTAATTAAGGACAACAACCTACTATATATATATATATATATATATATATATATATATATATATATATATATATATATATATATATATATATATATATATATATATATATGGGAAGAGAAGGATGAAGGTAATCCGACGTGATGGTAAAATGAAAAAGGAAAACCAAAAACTGGATGTTTTTTATGTGTACATCAACGTTTCGTCTTTATTTATAAGACTTCATCAGGATGATGATATAGGGAAAAGATATCATGCAAGCACAGATACATGTAGGGTAGACATGTTGGGAAGAAAAATAGAATAAAATGAAAAATAATGGCAGCGTCTTGCTGGACGTCCGTACTTGTTAGAGAATGAAAATGAGTGGGAGAAAAAATGGGAAGGGTGGAGGGAGCAAGGACTACTGTTGCTGGCGATGTGAGAAAGAGGTGGGGGATGAGCAGGGGTAAAATGGATGGCAGAGAGAGATTGGAGGAAGAGGGGGAGGGGGTGTTTGACCAGATGGCTGTGGTCGAGATTGATGTGATTAGGGCAGTCACCCAAAGGAAAATAAATACTTTTTTCCGAAATAAAACCAAATACGGTGACTAAATGTCCAATCTATATTCGTTTACCTTGGTTAGGCACAGTAAGTGAGAAATTCACCAAGCAAATCAGCTCAGCAGTTGAAAATTGTTATTTTTCTTAGAATGTGCATGTTGTGCTTTCTACAAAACCTTTATTGGCGTTTCCTCCACCACCACCACCACCATAAAAATAATGTAATTTATCATTTTAGATGTAGTTGCAGTGTTGACTACGTGGATAGGACGACGTTAAGATTGGATAGTAGAGTCCAACAGCACATTCCGAGTAAAATCAGGAATGGAACCTTCCGGTCAACGGACGTTCAAAATAACACATACTGGTCTTCCATTACATACCATTTACTTAAAAACCCGCCGGGTGCTAGGAATTTTAGCATGGACTCCTTCACCATTCTCAGTCATGCTCACTCATTTAAAAATCTTGGAGACGATCCACGTTCGTCTTAAACGTCTCTCCCTTTGTAAGCAAATGGAATGTCTATTGGGACTAGATGTGATCAGTCTCTAAGATTCATCCTCCATTGTACATATACCATAATGCATTTTACTTTCTGTACTCTCTTTTTTCAGCCCGTTTTTTTTTTAAATCCCTTTGTTTTATTATTTTAAAATCCCTCGTTTTTTTTAATCCCTCGATACAGCCTTTGTTAAGAGATGGCGAAACCGGTCGGCTGGCATTTTTTTTTCTTGATTAACTTTTAATTATGAACGATAGAATTCGTCTTCCCTTCATGCTTGCGATAATAACATTTTGTAATCCCCCAAAAAATCATACAATATATATATATATAGTCACCTTTAGCTCCATTCTGAGCACTCTAACAAATGAGGCTACTTTCAACTGCTACGAACGAGATGATAAATAAATCCTATTTATGTGTCAAACAGGTGGAGAACTATAGTCGGTCGCCATAATAGTGATTAACAGGATGGAACTTGCATATATATATATATATATATATATATATATATATATATATATATATATATATATATATATATATATTAGTAGAATACTCGTCCCAAGACGGGTATAAGCAATAATAATAGCATTAGTTTTAAATTTTAGTCATTTTTGTTTTCTTTGAAGGTATAGTACAGTGAGGGTGGGTACCCCCTAAATAGTAAAGTTTACTAACCAAAAAGTTATAATGTGCATTGCGTTTACATTGAGATTTCGCTTACATTCAGCAGGGTTCAGATGATAATGGGGGGTTAGAAGCGCCAGCTGTCAGCTTAACAGTTGCGTTTCGTCTGGCTTGAGGCACTTGCTTGTCTAGCCGCACTGAAAAACTGTTGTACCACGAAACAGTCCGTATGGGAATGACTATATGCTCCTCCTCTTGGGTAGAGCTCTCGTAAGGAAATCAACAACTTCCACTATCTTTTAAGGCATTGCTCATTAGGTAAAAAAAATATTGAGCTGTCCGGCACGTGACAATGTTTACATTGAGTTTACATCAGTGGTTCCCAACCGGGGGGAAATTTCCCCCAGGGGGGAAATTAGGGTGTTTTAGGGGGAAATTCTAGCCTGAATTTATAATTCTGGAAATATTCAAAAAATAATTTCCAGTAATAGCCTTCTGTTCTTCTTTTCTCAGGAGTATCCGTTTCCTAAACTTTACCCGCTTTCATTCTTATGTTTTATTTTCTTTCTTCTTTTTTATTTGTTATTTTCCATTACATCTCTTAAGAAAAAGAAAGTTTATACAATTTCAGATACATAATTCCATCAGTAAATGAGTATACATATAAAAAAAATAAGAGAAACAAAAATTTAAACATATATATTCATAAATTCAATATCAGAGAATGTTATAAAGTATGAATGCATATGAATTTTTTAGTGCAAATTTTTTTTAATTCAAATCAATTTATATTAATAAAAAATCAAAAGTTAAGTATGGCCGTTATTAGATTTTTCAGAAAGAGAATGATATTGTCATGACCCAAGTTGGAACGCTCGGATCGATTGGAGAAAATGACGTTAATAAAAAAATTATAATCAAATTTTGTAATTATAATATATTTGTAATAGATATTATTATTAATCTTATATATTACTATTATTTTTAATTATTAATTTTAGTATTATTAATCTTATATATTACTATTATTTTTAATTATTAATTTTAGTAATATTATTATAATTACTATTATTATTATTATCAGTATTATATTTCTTAGTGTTTTATTTTTAATTATTAATTTTAATATTATTAGTATTCATTTTTATTATTACTCTGAGTATTATTAATATTTTCATTATTATATTTATTAGCATTTTATAATATTTACTATAATATTTATTAGTAGTAGTAGTATTTTTATTTATTAATATTAGTAATATTATTATTATAATTACTATTATTATTATTATTATTATTATTAGCATTAGCATTATTATATTTATAAAGTATAAGTTTTAGTATAAATTTGAATATATTTTTTTTATTATTATTATTATAATAATATTAATTATAATAATAATAATTATAATAATATTACTAAAATTAATAACTTTAATAATTATAATAATAATTATTATTAACATCAATTTGTCCAAGCCTTCCAACTTGGGTCACCACAATATCTTTGACACAAATATAAAATTTAATAATAACTTTTATTTAAGGATAAGAGGTAATGCTTTACTCTTTTTTGAGAGATAATTGAGAAACATTAAAATTGTCAAATAAAAAAATAATATTTTTTGAGAATTCATTACTTTTTTAATAATAGAAATATTAGAGCCCTTAAGTCTGTAGTCAACCCTTATTGTTTGATTAAAATTTCTAGTTTCGTAAAGTACTACTAGGTTTTATTTAATAAAGTTGCCAAAGACATTATGTAAATGAGTGGTTAAGTTTTTAAACAAAAACATAGCTACTCAAGATGTAATAAGTCTTTCTGCCTTAAAAGATTGTTTTCACCAGTATGGTCTCTATATTTGAGATAAAAAAACAATTTTCAATGCTTTTTTTGTAAAATTTCAATGCGCTTTTTCCCATATGGGTACCTTTTAAAAATGCTATAGTTCAAATATGACGAAAAAAGATGCTTGTATATTATTAGCCTAATCTTTAGTGGAAAGATATTTTTGGTTTGGCACAGAATACCAATTATTTTATTAATGCAATTTTATAAACATGACAATTAAACTCAAGTTTTTTTATCTATGATTAAACCTTGTATATCAAATTTTTCAACTACTTCTATACGGGTGTAATTTAAAAAATCTCCACCTATTTTTAATTAATTCGAAACCATCATACATTTTGTTTTACCTTTGTTTATTGATAGAATGTTATTTTTGTACGAATGATAGAGTAGGGTGATTTCATTATTACATATCTTAATATACTCTCTCTTGTTTTGTTTTTCAGTTTCGCAAGTGATCATGTCAAAAAAACGAACATATTCAGACGCGTATCTAGACTTGGGTTTTACGTTCATTGTGAATAACGGGGAACATCTGCCACAATATGTCATCTGCACAAAGACCTTGGGGAATGGTAGCATGAAGCCATTCCAGCTGAAACAACACCTTCAACGATGCCATCCCTAACTACAGAACAAGAATCGTGAATACTTTAAGCTGAAAGAAAATAATCTGAAGAAGACTAGACTGGACTCAACTGGAACGTTTCGTCAGCAAACGGATGCTATTTTGAAAGCGTCATTCGAAGTCTCCTACAAGATTGCGAGGGAGAAGAAACCACACACAATTGGTGAAATGTTGGTGAAACCCTGTATGCTGCAGTGCGTGAAGTTGGTCCTTGGTGAGGCTGCCCACAACAAGATGGCCCAGATTTCCCTTTCAAACAACACCATTCGGTCACGGATCAATGATATGGCGGAGAGCATCAAGGATCAAGTTGTTTAGAAGGTTCGAGGCTCACAGTTTTTTTTCAATTCAACTCGACGAATCGACCGATGTTACGAATCTGTCCCAGATGTTGGTATTTGTTCGTTATACCACCGAAAAAGGAATTGCAAAAGAATTCCTCTTCTGCAAACCTCTCCAGACCACGACCAAAGCTCAGGATGTGATGGACCTTATTAATGACTTTTTCGAAGATAGCAACATCAGCTGGGAGTCTCTGGTTGGGGTGTGCACTGATGGTGCCCCAGTCATGATTGGCTCTCGATCGGGGTTCGTCACGCTCGTCAAGAAAAAGAATCCAGCAGTAGAAGCGACACACTGCCTGATCCACAAAGAAGCGCTTGCTTCGAGAACTCTCCCCAAGAACTTCAAGCAGCATCTCGACACTGTCATCAAAGTCGTAAACTTTATCAAGGGTTCCGCTCTGAACACTCGGCTATTCCGTCGGCTCTGTGAAGGCATGGAAGCCGATCACGAATCGTTGCTGTTTCATACTCAGGTGAGGTGGCTCTCGAAAGGAAACATGCTGCAGCGAGTCCTAGAATTGTTTGATGAGGTGGTAGCCTTTCTTCGGGCTCAAGATAATGTTGTGCTTCTGAAGGCGTTGGAGGGTGACTTTTTTCGTGTGCGGCTGTCCTACTTGTCCGATATTTTCAGTGCATTGAACGAGCTCAACAGAAAACTGCAGGGCAAAGGGACGAACATTCTTTTTCAGTCGGACAAGATCACAGCTTTCGTGGCTAAACTGGAACCGTGGAAGAAAAGAGCGGGGAGTGAAAGTTTTTCTTCATTTCTGGCTCTGAACGAATGTGTGGAGGGTATGGAGGATGGTCTGCCTGATCCAATAGCCGAGGATATCAAGCAACACCTCGAAAGCTTGGAAGAAGAATTCAAGTATTACTTCCTGGGGATCACAAACGAAAGCATCGAGAACAAGCTTATCAGAGACCCATTTCAGAGGAATGTTGATGATGTACCAGAATCGTGACAGGAAGAGTTCCTGGACTTGAAAAACGACTCTGCAGGGAAGGATGCCTTTCATAATATGAAACTGGAGGAGTTTTTGACCCAAGTCCGAGGAACCTATCCGCTTCTTGCGACGAATGCTCTGCGTATATTGGTCCAGTTTTCTTCCACTTACCTGTGTGATACAGGATTTTCGGCACTGGTACACCTCAAAACAAAGGCACGGAACAAGTTGGATGTGGAGGCGGATCTTCGATGTGCGCTCTCTATAACTCCCCCAGATATTGAAGGACTTGTAAATCGCAAACAACGCCAAAAGTCACACTAAAATGCTGTGTTAATGTTCGTATTCACCAAAATTCCATGTTAGTTGTATTAGTGCATTTGAAAAATAAATTAGTAAATAGTCTCAGTGTGTTTCAACTGTTCTTTCTCTCATACACATGAAGGGGGAAATCTGGATCGTTGAATTGGGTGCAGGGGGAAATGACAGCGAAAAGGTTGGGAACCACTGGTTTACATTGAAATTTCGCTTACATTCAGCAGGTGTCAAATGATAGCGTAGGAGTTAGAGG
>OY744524.1:123680632-123725632 GCA_963556195.1 Sepiola atlantica | reverse complement strand
ATATTATTTTTTAAATCAACTAGTTAAACTCAGAATAGAAGTGAGTTAACATTAGCAGACCCTGTACAAATGGCTCAATATCCTTTCAAATAAAGCTATTTCAATGATAAATAATACATAATAATAAATTATACTTAGCTTAAAGCTTTACTGCAGTTTCACGGTATTACTTATCCTCGGAAAAGTACTAACTGATTTCTAATATATATATATATATATATATATATATATATATATATATATATATATATATATATATATATAAATATATATATATATATATATAAAAATAGAAGAAATAAGAGTGATAAACATGTACGAATGTCCAAATTTATTTCAAATTTCGATTGTTTAATGCAACGTGTATTCTGTAATAAACTAGTGTGTATTATTCTTTCCTTAAGCCAGGGCTTTTCAAAGTATTTCTCCTCTGATGATAAGATTTGGATCTTTGAAAAGCCTTAGCTTCAGGAAAGAATAATACACACTAGTTTATTACAGAATACACGTGGCATTGAACAATCGAAATTTGAAATTAATTTGGACATTCGTACATGTTTATCACTCTTATTTCTTCTATCTTTATAATTGCTCTATCTCGTATATTGAGCTTAACCCTTTCACTATAGGTTCTATCTACTAAAAGTTTACTTTTGGTTTATATTTGAGTATATATATATATATATATATATATATATATAGATTTAGATTTTTCACTTATAAAATAGATCATTCAGTGAAGACCGGGGTTGTTCCAATAAAAAACAAGCTCGATGATACTCGATTACAGAGTACAGAGCATTTATATGTGATTTTATGAAGGCTTACCAAAGCATTCCTTTCAAGACACCAATGATCACCATTAAAGATATTTTTTCTTACAAATACTATTTATTCAAATTAAATGTTTTTTCCTACACGTGTTTCACTACCAAGCAGTTACTTGCTTGGCAGATCATCAGGGAAATTAAATGTCTGGAATACTGGTTTCAACTGCCGACAAAACACAATGTGGCGTTGTAATAGTTGAGGTCACTTAAGAAAAGAAGAGGAAAAAAAAATAATAAAAATAAAAATAAAAGTCAAACTTAAAAAGCAAGGAAGAACAACGGTAAGAAAAGAAAGTCCTAGAAAAGTCTTAGAAAAGTAGCTTGTGCATTATTTCTTCCACCAAGCCAACAAGCAAGTAGTCGGTCCCAAATACATTCAATAAAACCACAAAACCGGAACAATGTGCGATAATACACTTTCACGCTAGCCGGTACAATGATGAATAAATCCCTCCCCCCCCCACAATAAAACAAAAGAACTAAATCATTCAAGATACCGCTCACAAGTTACCATTCCAATCCAATGATAGTATGGGAATTCTAAATCCAACTTCTCACAAAGAAAAGTCAACACAAATGTTCGTCCGAGTTCAAAGAGTCTTATTTCAATTGTTGATTTATTACCCTTCGAAATAAACACACGACGAGTTGAATGTCAATCCCGCAGAAAACTCCCTTCCATCAAGAAAAAATCTTAATATAGAAACTATTTATTCAAAATACTGTTTCTAAAAATATTTATTATTAAACCTATTCCTTATAGAAATTAATCATCTAGTGTCTGGGACGTCATTTTACATTTTGGGAAAATATCCTTCATTTAATTAACTGCCGAATTGTTATCGTTTTGTTGTTTAACGAAGCGAAAAAAGCCTATCCCGCGGAATTTGTTTTAAAAAAAATTATTCATATATCAAAAATAAACTGTTATTATAAAAAGGCCTTCTACAAAAATCTAGTTATTATTTTAAATCATTTAAAATATTTCCTTAACGGCTGTGTCTGTTTGTAACTCTCTGTGGAGAATATTATTCTATATTCCATAAATAAATGTTACAACGGAATATCGTTATCAGAAATCTATTTTCTATTTTGAAAAAAAACAAACTTTTTTTTAATGGACCGGTTTATTTTTTTGTCAACTTTACGGGAAAATATCACTCTTACTCGTTAAATGACAGGAGACTTTATTATTACTAATTTAAAATCCCGTACAAAATACTTTTTTTATAAAATTCAATTGTTTCTATTTTTAGAAATTAAGTCCGTGACGGCATGCATGTTTTTAAAATTATTTTTTCCTTAATTACTTTTCCCCATTCCTGCCACCAAATTGTTTTATTTATTTTAATCTAATTAAAAACTAATTTAATTTAACCTAATTTAATTAAATAGTGATAGCATCCAGGTTGCTATTTCTTATTTTTCACTTAAAATTACTTGAAATCCCCAATGCATTTCGTATAATATATCTATTTCTGAGAATAAATTGTGATTTATTATTTATTATTCCACTATCTTTTTATATGTAACACAATTTCCCCCCTCTATTCCGCTGAATAAGTATTTACTATAGTTGACTATCACTGGGCCTTATTCCGATAGAATGTTCCTACCTTATCACCCCCAACCTAAGTCTCGAGTATCCGCTAATAATTGAATTAAGACATATCTTAGCATAAGTACGTGTTACTAATTCTCATCCTCCCTATTATACACTAATTATTGCCCCAGATTGCCTCAGGAAGTGTCCATCTTGCCTATCTCTACTGTAAGTTTATACTTCCCCCAATTCCCCTCCTATCCAGGTTTTAGGCTTGATAACAGGTAACGGTTTCTATGCAGACAGCATTGTAGTATTTCCTGCCTAGCGTTCAGTAAATTATCTCTAGATGTCATGATGTGGTACGACTCCAATGCACATAGGTTGCATCTCTTCTTTTTGTTCGGTTTATATTTGTTAGCCCTCCCCAAAATTGACCATTTCAGTTCGAAAGGGTCTTGCCTAGCAATGAGGTTTCTCACAAAACGGCCAACAGAAGTGTTAGGCCTATCTATGTCTTCCCTTTGGCCTCCCCTGAAGGAACTCATGTGGTTTCTGAATCTATCTTTGAACTCACCCCCGGTTGAACCGATATATGATTTCCTACTACTCTCTGTTATCACATCGCATTTGTAGACAATGCTTGAAACTCTACAGTTCCCCCCCAGTGGACAGATGTTAGAAGCTCTGCAGTTACAGTTGTGTGCTGGGCCGTTGCTGGATGTTCTACTACTATGGTTATTTATAATGGAGGTTCTCACTGATCTGGTGTTACTGGGATCAACACCAGAAGAGAACATGGCTTCCCTTGTTTTAGTTATCTTAGAATTATTATATCCTATGATGGATGTGGCTATATTTCTACAGGTTGAATAAGAGAGTTTTACAGTATTTTTGTTAATGATTCCCCCCAATCTGCTATCCCTTGGAAAGTTTTTTTCCACTATGCTATAAAAAATCTTTGGGATATTAGTCTTAATATGCTGGCTATAGGGGGGGTTGAACCATGTAGTGGTCCTTCTCCTATTTTTCTTCCTACCTTCCCCCCCGGTTTGGGTAGCATGTGAGTTCAATTCGTTACTTCCAACTTCACGAATATTATCATCAACCGGTTCCCACCCTACCTGGTTTACATTACCGTGGGATACACCAGGTCTCCTATATCTAGCCTTGCCCATTGCCCTATTATATGAAACCATTGATCGAGAGGCAATCGGTCTCCCGTTTAGTCCCCCATTCCCAACCGAAGGAGGCACAAGGTAATTAATTTTTTCCTTGTATCCTGATCTGTTTAAAGCCTCATTGTAGAATTGCTTACTGCTGTCGAATATTTGTTGATTCTTGGACAGCTTAGATATCCTACTCGATATTGCAGGAATAATGGCTCTTTTCACCATCGGTGGGTGATTCGATTTAGCGTCGATATAGTAGAGCGTGTGGTTGGGCTTGTGATAAGGTTCATATGTGTTGTTGCATAGATCAAGCGTAATATCCAAAAAATTGACCCTCCGGTAGTTTATATCCATAGTTACGCGAAGTTGTATTGAGCTGAAGAATATATTGAGTTTTTTCTTCTTAGTTTCAAGATTCCTTATACTTGTGTTGACAAAGAATAAAGCGTCGTCCCTATATACTTTCCAAGGGATAGCAGATTGGGGGGAATCATTAACAAAAATACTGTAAAACTCTCTTATTCAACCTGTAGAAATATAGCCACATCCATCATAGGATATAATAATTCTAAGATAACTAAAACAAGGGAAGCCATGTTCTCTTCTGGTGTTGATCCCAGTAACACCAGATCAGTGAGAACCTCCATTATAAATAACCATAGTAGTAGAACATCCAGCAACGGCCCAGCACACAACTGTAACTGCAGAGCTTCTAACATCTGTCCACTGGGGGGGAACTGTAGAGTTTCAAGCATTGTCTACAAATGCGATGTGATAACAGAGAGTAGTAGGAAATCATATATCGGTTCAACCGGGGGTGAGTTCAAAGATAGATTCAGAAACCACATGAGTTCCTTCAGGGGAGGCCAAAGGGAAGACATAGATAGGCCTAACACTTCTGTTGGCCGTTTTGTGAGAAACCTCATTGCTAGGCAAGACCCTTTCGAACTGAAATAGTCAATTTTGGGGAGGGCTAACAAATATAAACCGAACAAAAAGAAGAGATGCAACCTATGTGCATTGGAGTCGTACCACATCATGACATCTAGAGATAATTTACTGAACGCTAGGCAGGAAATACTACAATGCTGTCTGCATAGAAACCGTTACCTGTTATCAAGCCTAAAACCTGGATAGGAGGGGAATTGGGGGAAGTATAAACTTACAGTAGAGATAGGCAAGATGGACACTTCCTGAGGCAATCTGGGGCAATAATTAGTGTATAATAGGGAGGATGAGAATTAGTAACACGTACTTATGCTAAGATATGTCTTAATTCAATTATTAGCGGATACTCGAGACTTAGGTTGGGGGTGATAAGGTAGGAACATTCTATCGGAATAAGGCCCAGTGATAGTCAACTATAGTAAATACTTATTCAGCGGAATAGAGGGGGGAAATTGTGTTACATATAAAAAGATAGTGGAATAATAAATAATAAATCACAATTTATTCTCAGAAATAGATATATTATACGAAATGCATTGGGGATTTCAAGTAATTTTAAGTGAAAAATAAGAAATAGCAACCTGGATGCTATCACTATTTAATTAAATTAGGTTAAATTAAATTAGTTTTTAATTAGATTAAAATAAATAAAACAATTTGGTGGCAGGAATGGGGAAAAGTAATTAAGGAAAAAATAATTTTAAAAACATGCATGCCGTCACGGACTTAATTTCTAAAAATAGAAACAATTGAATTTTATAAAAAAAGTATTTTGTACGGGATTTTAAATTAGTAATAATAAAGTCTCCTGTCATTTAACGAGTAAGAGTGATATTTTCCCGTAAAGTTGACAAAAAAATAAACCGGTCCATTAAAAAAAAGTTTGTTTTTTTTCAAAATAGAAAATAGATTTCTGATAACGATATTCCGTTGTAACATTTATTTATGGAATATAGAATAATATTCTCCACAGAGAGTTACAAACAGACACAGCCGTTAAGGAAATATTTTAAATGATTTAAAATAATAACTAGATTTTTGTAGAAGGCCTTTTTATAATAACAGTTTATTTTTGATATATGAATAATTTTTTTTAAAACAAATTCCGCGGGATAGGCTTTTTTCGCTTCGTTAAACAACAAAACGATAACAATTCGGCAGTTAATTAAATGAAGGATATTTTCCCAAAATGTAAAATGACGTCCCAGACACTAGATGATTAATTTCTATAAGGAATAGGTTTAATAATAAATATTTTTAGAAACAGTATTTTGAATAAATAGTTTCTATATTAAGATTTTTTCTTGATGGAAGGGAGTTTTCTGCGGGATTGACATTCAACTCGTCGTGTGTTTATTTCGAAGGGTAATAAATCAACAATTGAAATAAGACTCTTTGAACTCGGACGAACATTTGTGTTGACTTTTCTTTGTGAGAAGTTGGATTTAGAATTCCCATACTATCATTGGATTGGAATGGTAACTTGTGAGCGGTATCTTGAATGATTTAGTTCTTTTGTTTTATTGTGGGGGGGGAGGGATTTATTCATCATTGTACCGGCTAGCGTGAAAGTGTATTATCGCACATTGTTCCGGTTTTGTGGTTTTATTGAATGTATTTGGGACCGACTACTTGCTTGTTGGCTTGGTGGAAGAAATAATGCACAAGCTACTTTTCTAAGACTTTTCTAGGACTTTCTTTTCTTACCGTTGTTCTTCCTTGCTTTTTAAGTTTGACTTTTATTTTTATTTTTATTATTTTTTTTTCCTCTTCTTTTCTTAAGTGACCTCAACTATTACAACGCCACATTGTGTTTTGTCGGCAGTTGAAACCAGTATTCCAGACATTTAATTTCCCTGATGATCTGCCAAGCAAGTAACTGCTTGGTAGTGAAACACGTGTAGGAAAAAACATTTAATTTGAATAAATAGTATTTGTAAGAAAAAATATATTTAATGGTGATCATTGGTGTCTTGAAAGGAATGCTTTGGTAAGCCTTCATAAAATCACATATATATATATATATATATATATATAAAATAACAACACCATTTCTAATTTAAATTTGCACCGCTACGTGCCACGTTCTTGCCCTAACAGACCCTTATCCCACATTCGTTTCAACAACAGAGGAATTGAAAACACATAAAAGAAATACGAAAATTTAATTGAAAAAAATAATTGAAAAAAAAATTAATGAATTTAAAATGCATTGTATGGCGTTCTTATTTTTAATAATTCATATATATATATATATATATATATATATATATATATATATATATATATATATATATATATATATATATATAGATTTAGATTTTTCACTTATAAAATAGATCATTCAGTGAAGACCGGGGTTGTTCCAATAAAAAACAAGCTCGATGATACTCGATTACAGAGTACAGAGCATTTATATGTGATTTTATGAAGGCTTACCAAAGCATTCCTTTCAAGACACCAATGATCACCATTAAAGATATTTTTTCTTACAAATACTATTTATTCAAATTAAATGTAATTTAATTTGAATAAATAGTATTTGTAAGAAAAAATATCTTTAATGGTGATCATTGGTGTCTTGAAAGGAATGCTTTGGTAAGCCTTCATAAAATCACATATATATATATATATATATATTTGTCGCGCCTCGTAAAAAAGTAGAGCACTGTAATGGTAGTACTAACACAGCATGACGTCACTTGCTTTATAATGCATCATTCCTTCCCTAATAGAAGTAGAATGCCTGGGCGTCAAGCCGCTTTAAAAGTGTTAAAATTTTCATTGTTTATCAGCTATTTAAAATTGGCCGAGCGGTTAGCGACGTTGGATTTAAGTTGAAAAATACTTGTAATCCAGGATTTCGAATCGCATGACCGGTAGTGAATAGTCATATCTCTATGCTGATGAGTCCAGATTAAAAAGGACGAAACGTATACGTACATAGATAATAAACAATAACAAATATTTATATATATATATATATATATATATATATATATATATATATATATATATATATAGAGAGAGAGAGAGAGAGAGAGAGAGAGAGAGAGAGAGAGAGATGGATAGATAGATATATACAGGGTGGTGCAAAAGTCGCGCATTGGTTTGTTTAGGTGAAAGAAACTACAACATTTCAAGTAATTTACTAGGCTGTTCTGATAAATAATACATTTACTTGGTAATTTTGTTGCAGTAGGTTTTTAAAATAATATCCTTTAAATGGGCACCATTTTCGGGCTCTAGTTAGGACATTTTCCATTACAGTCCTTAGAATAACTGTCTCTAGTTCTTGGATTTTATGTCTGATATTGTTTTTAAGCTCTTGAATCGTTGTAGGCTTGTTCACATATACCCTTTCCTTAAGATAACCACAAAGGAAAAGGTCAGGGGCTGTTAAATCCGGTAAATGTGAAGGCCAGTTAAAATCAGAAAATCTGCTAATCAAGCGCTCGCCAAACAATCCCCTTAAGAGCGCCATACTTTGTCGGGATGTGTGGCCAGTAGCTCAATCTTGTTGGAACCACATTTCTGGGTTGTCCTGAACAACTGGCCTTAAAAAATATTCAATCATTTGTTGATATCGCTGTGAAGTTATCGTAACCGCAACACCTTCTTCGTCTTCAAAGAAATATGGACCGATCACTCTTTCCGAGGTAACACCACACCATTCGGTACATTTTAGTGGATGTAATTCACGCTGATGAACGGTTCTTGGATTTTCAATGGCCCATATTCTGCAGTTTTGCTTATTTACGAACCCGTTCAGATGAAAATGGGCTTCGTCGCTCATTATCAGCTTATGGATGAACTCATTTTGTTCTCTGGCTAATTGCTGAATGTGAACAGCATAATCTACGCGTGATTGCAAATCTGTGGGTTGTAATGCCTGTACCAATTGAATTTTGTATGGAAACAGATGCAATTCACGCAAAATTCTTTGAAGTGACTTTCTGGACATCCCAATCTGAGTGGTTCGTCTTCGAGTTAAGATGTCTTGATTTTCATCAATGCTATCCTCAACGAGTGCTACATTTTCCGCTGTCCGTACTGAACGTGGTCTGCCAGATCGTGGAAGATCACTGACTGAACCCTGCTGCCGAAATCGGGCCACAAGACGATCAATTGTGGTCTGACTGGGAGATTGTCTTACATTATAATGCTGACGATAGGCTCTTTGGGTGAAGGTTATTGAACGATGGTTTCCGAAGTAAAGTTCAATAATGTTGGTTCGTAGTTCAGTGCTATATTTTTCCATGATAAATTATCAATGTTTATATCTGTAATATTCTGAAAAATAAGGAGAAAATTTGATTAAATGTGAAAGTTGTTACAGATTCAAACTAATGTGTGACTTTTGCGCCACCCTGTATATATGGGAAATGAAAACGGAAAAAACCATGAGGTATTTTTACAGAAGTGTATTAGTGTAGATTAACACTCTCAGCCCTCAATGAGATTCTACATTTTTAGGCGATTACGTGTGGATACCCTGAAAATCCTGGCGGCAATACAAACAACAACACAATTATTTTACAATTTTGAGTGTGGCATCAGTGTCGCCTATAAATTTAACGTAAAATGATCCACCATATCCGGGCTATTTTAGGGTTTTATGGCAGTTAACTATTTTTTTTTTGCTATTGGAGATAAATTCTGTGGGTTATTATTTGGGGGGGGGGGGCATAGGTCCACTCTTTTAGATGATTACCTCTACACCCTTCCCCAATTAATTGGTGTTTTGATATAAATATAGTTTGGATAAATGGAAAAAAAACTTTCGCATTTATTCATTTAGAAGACATAAAAAAACTTACTTAAGTTTTAAAAAAAAAGATTGAATCTATTTTTTTTTAAATTTAAACCGCTGAGAAGGTGGGGGACTTTTCTTTTTTCTTTATTATAGTTAATATAGTCATATTCAATAGGCATCGTCGTTGTCGTCGTCAGAAACAAAAACAAATTTACTTTTAAATATAAAGTATATATCTAAAGAAAAACTTTGTTGGTCCCCCGATTTATAAAATCGGGGGACTTATGTTTTGAGGCATTTCCGTCCGTCCGTCCGTCCGTCCGTCCGTCCGGAGTTTTCTCTGCAACCATCCATTGAATTTCTCTGAAATTTTGCATGAAGTTGTAACTTTGGTCAGGTTAGAAAGTGACATTCTCCGATTTTTGAAAAAGTCTGGTTAGCCCCCCAGGGGGTCAAAAGGCTCCGAAATGGCAAAAAATGACATTTTTTGCACCATAACTTTTCATCCATCCATTCAATTTCTCTGAAACTTGGCCAAAATGTGGATGCAATTGTCCCTAATAGAAAATAAGTATCGCTGACCTTGGAAAAAATCTGATTCGCACCCCCAGGGGGTCAAAAGCCCACAAACTTGCAAAAAAATTACCCTTTTCTCCCATAACGTTTGATCCATCCATTTAATTTTTTTGAAACTTGGCCAAAATCTAGAGGCAATTGTTCTGGATATAAAATGAGCATCCTTGACTTCAGAAAAATTCTGGTTCGCGTCCCCAGGGGGTCAAAGGGGGGGTCAAAAATGCTCCAAATTGCCCAAATTAATTGCATTTTACACTCGCCACATCGAGTCACATACAGAGGGGGACCACACACGCGCGGTTTGTTAGTTATTGCGTTCAATGCAGAGTTTATATTTAAAAATAAATTATTCCAGGTAATCGAAGTTGTTGGTTAGTGTAAGCATACGCATGCTTAAACGTGACCGGGAGTTATCATTCAAATTTCAAAATAATCATTTTGAATGTTAAATGTTTTTCATAAAATCGTTGAAACTACTACTACTACTACTACTGCTACTACTACTAAAAATAACATTGATATGAACAAACCTTTTGAATATATATAAGGAAACTGTAGAACGAAAATAAAAAGGAACTATGCAGAATATTGATTTATTTTAGAGCGTTTATAAAATTATTATTCAAATGAAGCATCGGAATGAATGTGTTTACGCAGTGTTCTGTTGGGTATATATAAATGTATTTGAAAATACTTAAATGCGTAATTTGATTAAGCGGAACGTGTTTTGATATAAACATAGGATAAATAGAAAATTATTTCGCATTTATTAATTTAGATGTCTATTTGATCGCTGGTAATATCCGTGTGTATTTTTGCGAAGTTTAATTCCTTGTAGAATAAATACTTTGTTATTGAAAAGTAGTAATCCATAATGTCAAACTGAATGAATGTACAGTGATTGTTTTCTTCTATTGTATTGAACAAATCGATGGAACTTGTGGTGTTCATCCATTGGTTCAGATGTAGTTTTTTCTTGATGGTCTCATTTCTATTTTCAAGAATGGTCTTGCTAATTTTTCCAATTTCAGGCCTCGTTGGGTTTATTAATCT
Source organism: Sepiola atlantica (assembly GCA_963556195.1). Lineage (NCBI taxonomy): Eukaryota > Metazoa > Mollusca > Cephalopoda > Sepiida > Sepiolidae > Sepiola > Sepiola atlantica. The sequence goes on along the minus strand of OY744524.1, from coordinate 123,714,754 downwards.
GGTCGTCAGCTTATTTAAGAAGTCCGATTTGTGGTCCTTCAACAAAATATAGGAATCATTATGTCTCAGTTGGTAATGTGTACCTTATCTGTAATAATGTTGCTGTCTAAGTTAACTTCGTTTACAATATCTCGTACATATATATATAAAATAATATACCACGATACCAATATCAAAAAATTAAAAATACTCGAAGCCCTCTACATAAAAACTAAACATCCCACAATTAATAATGTCAATTATGAAACTAGTCACAACATTTTAAAGTGTCTAGCATAATAATTAACATAACCAAATTATTAACCATTAGGTAATTATGCGTTTGAATTGTATGCACTTTATTTAACGTCATCAATTTCTTAACGGTTTAAACAGTCAAACTTTTAAATCTCCCATATGTGTAGAACGCCATCACGCTCTCATGTACATTTCAACTTTACGACGCTTTTTCAAGTTATAACTACTTGCCGTTATAATTCAAAAATGAGCACAACAGTAAAGACATAATTTGTAAAGACACTAAAACTAATACCGCCTGAAGATGATTTGACGATTCAAATCGAAAGTACTTGCAAAAAAGAAAAAAGAATGGAACAAGAAACCCATGGATCATATTTACATCAATTTGACCGAAACATTAGATGGACAATTCGGAAAATTTAAAAAATAAAAAAAAGTTGAATCAAACAAAACCACTCCGTTTGCCTAAAGGAAAATATGCTGGGGGTTATTTAATATCGAGAAATATCATCGACGATTCATTGCAAACAATTTATTCGATGTAAACTACTTGAGACAATGTAAGGTTCATACCCTCCCCAACGGTTTTAGTGCAAAAGTTAGCACAAAATATCCAATGAGATTTGAACTCGGTTTTTTGGGAGTGCGTGATTGGACTAATGAATGGCATTGCGGACTATAGAACCCACTCTGCCGAGTTCAAATATGAACTCTGATCTGTTCTGATTATTTACGCACTAATACAGTTAGGAAAGTATGCCCCCCCTCTCAAACTTTTGGTAAAATAACAACGAGCTCAATTAACCATCTACAATGAACTGCCCACAATGATTGTTATGGTTCGCTATTAAATAACATAGCAAATGGTTCATATGCTGTAAAACATACCAAACCAAATCAAACTCAATATGCCGAATATGTAGTCCATATTAGTATTCATTCGCATATCAGTCGAATGAATAACAATAATAAGATTAGGGCACTTGGCGAACAAGATACCTATAAATATTTGGGAGTTCTGAAAGCAGACACCATCAAATCCACAGAAATGAAAGAGAAGATTCGAAAAGAATATTTACGAAGAACAAGAAACTCTTAGAAACGAAACTATATAGTAGAAATCTAGTTAAAGGAATAAACAGATGGGCAATGCCACTAATAAGATACTCTGGATCATTCATAGGCTGAACAAAAGAAGAAATTAGTCATCTTGACCAGAAAACTAGGGAACTAATGACTATGTACAATGTACTACACCTGAAATATGATACTGACCCACGTGAAAAGGAACGAAGAAGAAAGAGGACGGGTAAGTATAGAAGACTGTGTCAAAGACACAAAAAAGAAAGATTTGGAAAAATACATAACCCAGAAAACAGAAATACTGATCACCTCAGCGTTCTTTTGGTATATAAATACATGAATAGAAAAAAAATACGATCCATGCTCAAATTTCTCTTAGCTCAAGAGAAAATAACAAAGAAAAATCAAAACTATAGATTTTGTTTTGTGGTTATTATATAACTGTGTCAATAAAGAGGAACACTCACCATCAGGAAAAAGAATGAGGTGCTTCGCATGTCGTGTATGCAGATTAAAACAGGGCTTCTCTTCATAGGTGCAGGTGTTTATGGTGGGCTCTGATTTGCATATGTGGATATCAGAAGACATAAATGAAGAGGACAGCTGGGAAGAAGGGGGAAGTGATTTGGATTGGAGAGAGAAAGACAGAGAGAAAGTGGGTTGCACGAAATTCGGTTGGAAATTGAATTACAGTCAAAACTTTTTTTATTATTCTTTTATTTTTCTGGGAAAGTTAGTTAACAATAACCTAGCTCTTAACTTCGTTAAAAGGATTACAACTCAAAATAGTCGCCTGGGACAGAGTAATCTTCGAATCATAAACAAATGGCCGGCGCGTGTCGTGTAGCAGTAGAAGCAATACGTATCTCAACTTGTCTGTAGTAGCAGCGAATGTAGGCCGTCTGTGTTTCTCTTTCTTGTTATGTTCCGTAGTAGCAGAGTAGCAATTGTAGAATATATTCTCTCGTCGTAGCATAACAACTGTGTAATAACAACAACGCACATATTCGTTTTGTGGTTGTAGTATTTGGGGAGTTTCAGTATTATTTTTCTTTACACAGTTACAGTATTCCCCCAACCTGCCCCTTTATGAGACGGGAAAAGGTTCTTCGAAATTCGTCCGTTTCCGCTCACAAAACTCAAGAGAGTGTCTAATCTTTACCTCTGCCACGCATCTTTATCTTCGGTCACTTTCGCAAAGCATTGTTCTGTTCGCTTCTCATTACGTTTGATAACCTATATTTTTATAACCCACATTTGTAACAAAGACAGTTGTCATTAGCCATTACTAGGAATTTAAAAAATATGGCTATGCAGAATGAAACAAGTTGTGGTCCATCAATGGGGCCAAAAGTATTCCGAAACCTTCGACGAATATCGAACAATTGCAGGGGGAAACACATAGGACAAAATACAACAAGCAAGACCTCGTGGAGACAAAAAAAAAATAAAGATATAAAAGGAGAGAAAGAGAGAGCGAGAGATGAAGCGATGCAGAGTGTTTTAGATGACGTAGAAAAGGAAATTTCCATTTTGAAATTAGATTATGTACATAATTTTTCCACTTGAAATTAAGGTACGAAATTTAGCTGACGTGTATAAAGAAGTAACGTCACATTAAATATCGCTACAGAGAGAAGTGGAGATAGAGAGAGAAGAAAGACAAGGTAATCATGAAGACGAAACAATGTAGAACTTACAAAAGGTATATTAGCCCTACGTTTCCGAGAAATGTATTGATATATGTGTATCTGACTCATATAAAGTATAAAATATAAAAGGTATCTGACTCATAAAAAGTATAAAATATAAAAGGTATCTGACTCATAAAAAGTATAAAATATAAAAGGTATCTGACTCATAAAAAGTATAAAATATAAAAGGTATCTGACTCATAAAAAGTATAAAATATAAAAGGTATCTGACTCATAAAAAGTATAAAATATAAAAGGTATCTGACTCATAAAAAGTATAAAATATAAAAGGTATCTGACTCATATAAAGTATAAAATATAAAAGGTATCTGACTCATAAAAAGTATAAAATATAAAAGGTATCTGACTCATAAAAAGTATAAAATATAAAAGGTATCTGACTCATAAAAAGTATAAAATATAAAAGGTATCTGACTCATAAAAAGTATAAAATATAAAAGGTATCTGACTCATAAAAAGTATAAAATATAAAAGGTATCTGACTCATAAAAAGTATAAAATATAAAAGGTATCTGACTCATAAAAAGTATAAAATATAAAAGGTATCTGACTCATAAAAAGTATAAAATATAAAAGGTATCTGACTCATATAAAGTATAAAATATAAAAGGTATCTGACTCATAAAAAGTATAAAATATAAAAGGTATCTGACTCATATAAAGTATAAAATATAAAAGGTATCTGACTCATATAAAGTATAAAATATAAAAGGTATCTGACTCATAAAAAGTATAAAATATAAAAGGTATCTGACTCATAAAAAGTATAAAATATAAAAGGTATCTGACTCATAAAAAGTATAAAATATAAAAGGTATCTGACTCATATAAAGTATAAAATATAAAAGGTATCTGACTCATAAAAAGTATAAAATATAAAAGGTATCTGACTCATAAAAAGTATAAAATATAAAAGGTATCTGACTCATAAAAAGTATAAAATATAAAAGGTATCTGACTCATAAAAAGTATAAAATATAAAAGGTATCTGACTCATAAAAAGTATAAAATATAAAAGGTATCTGACTCATAAAAAGTATAAAATATAAAAGGTATCTGACTCATAAAAAGTATAAAATATAAAAGGTATCTGACTCATATAAAGTATAAAATATAAAAGGTATCTGACTCATAAAAAGTATAAAATATAAAAGGTATCTGACTCATATAAAGTATAAAATATAAAAGGTATCTGACTCATATAAAGTATAAAATATAAAAGGTATCTGACTCATAAAAAGTATAAAATATAAAAGGTATCTGACTCATATAAAGTATAAAATATAAAAGGTATCTGACTCATAAAAAGTATAAAATATAAAAAGGTATCTGACTCATATAAAGTATAAAATATATATGACGATATTTTCAGATGAGGTATTTTGTTAGTTACAGTATCTGAATTTTTCAAACTGTTGTCCCTATCTTGGTTGTGGTTATATTCACAACGTTTCGGCCATTGTATTTTCCGTTGTAATGTTCATGTGATTTTTATACCACATATACCTTTTGCACCATTACAATGTCTATTCACATCACACTTATGTTGAAAACAACTGTAAGACGTTGGTCGCGACATTGATTAGGATAAAATGGGTGAATAGTTAAATATTAACGGGTATTTAATGGAACGACCGAGATTAGAACAAGGGCCCGTGTGACTGTGACATTACACGTAAAAAAGCGGAAACCGTTCTCTTTCTTTGTGTAAGTTTCGACAAAGGTAGGCGGAATCTCCCTATCAACCTCATCCGTTAAGGCGTCGGGGTGTAAAAATGTCAAGACCGACCATACAAGTGCGCGCCTGGGGTTCATGAATCCGGAGCAATCAATCAATATATAAAAACAATATAAATCAATCCTCAAAGAAAAACATCTACGTGTAACCAAAGAAGATGAAGGGGTGAAGCTACCTTAGTAGTACGACGGCCAATCACCTAATTGTAATTTTAATTCCTAAAAAGTATTCATTTTGATCAAAAGGGTGTGTATGGTGAGGAGTTACGTGAGTGCGCATACTTATGTTTTAAATGATGTTAAACATTATATCAATTTGTCTGGCTGTGTAATTACATAGCTTCACAGCTTCAAAGACAAAATAGTTTTATTTTTATGGATATGAAAAAAACAAATACATAAAAAAAATCATTCGATTAATGGTGCACGCCATTATGTCATTCATTTTGATATCCTTTCTCTCACCATCTCTCTCGCTCTCTCTACCTCTCTCTCTCTCTACCTCTCTCTCTATCTATCTATCTATCTATCTCGCTCTCTCTCTACCTCTCTCTCTCTCTATCTATCTCGCTCTCTCTCTACCTCTCTCTCTCTATCTATCTATCTATCTCGCTCTCTCTCTCTCTCTCTATCTCTCTCTCTCTCTCTCTCTCTCTCTATATATATATATATATATATATATATATATATATATATATATATATATATATATATATAGTGTGTGTGTGCGTGTGTCAAGTTATATTGAAAGTGCTCGATCGCAGAGGAGTGAGAGCTAATATAAATAATTTATTTGAAAACAATATGTTACATCCTTTAGAATCGTACCGCGGTTTCATCCAGATGGGCTGACTGTTTACATTTTTAAAAAGCCTACACCCAGTGGAATCGTCAGCGTACGTAATGAGGTCAAAACACGATGAGATTGTTTTCTCATCGTGTTTTGACCTCATTCAGTACGCTGACGATTCAACTGGGTGTAGGCTTTTTAAAAATGTAAACAGTCAGCCCATCTAGATAAAACTGTAGTACGATTCTAAAGGATGTAACATATTGTCTTCAAATAAATTATTTATATATATATATATATATATATATATATATATATATATATATATTAACGGAAAAAGAATTATCCTTCGCTAGTGTTCTAACTTGCTATTTATCTAGATATATTACTAAAATATTCATCTAAAATCATTACGCCAATAATTTAATTTTTCATTTATAAATTAATATTATCATTTCTGATGCCCTAAAGAAGAAAGAACATCCACAGTTGATTTTTTGTTATTATAGAGTGGAGGATGTCTTTCCAGATTCATTTCAGGTGACGGGATAAGTCTGTGTTTGTCTGTCGTGATATTTGCTTTCTCACTTTCACATACCACTTGGAATGGTTTTACTGAGTAGCTATCCAGAGTAATTTTCAATTTTATGTCTACAGTTTGTAGCGATTTCGTTTCTACGGTTTAGTACTTTTTAGCTTTAAACTTTAAAATGTCTAGTTTCTCGTGCAGGTATAATCTAAAATTATTTTAACTATTCACTAACGGAGACCTCCCTAATCATTATGTTACCCTAAATTATTAGGTAGTGGAGTATTATATTTCTTTGTTTTGTCTGTATTTTTAGAGGTCGATGTTAAAACGTAAAATATGCCTGTACATGTATGAGTGTGGGATAATGAAATCCAAGATGTCGACTCAGATACAGTCCACACGTGGAATTCAGATACAGCTACTAAGACGATCAGTTAAAAGCATAATCGATATCGTAATATTAAAAATATTGATTTAAATTTCAAATGTCCTTCAGCGAAAATTATAAAAATTATTTACTTTATTGCATTAACAGATGTCAGATGATCGATCTTGTAAATTCGTGGTGTATTTTCCTCAATTTATGTGTGTTTATCTTTGATCTTCCATGGAGCTCTCATTGTCAGGTATTCAAACGATCTCAGTCCCCTTAGAATTCTCGCAAATAGTGAAGGCGCTTCAGGCGGCACAGTATAAACTAATCTTCCAGTATAGACAAATCTCCCCTTTAATGCAATGTGGAGGCACTGGGAAAAAACGGTCACGTAGGACGGGGGAATAAGCTTCATTAAAATCTGCGCAAAACTCGAAGACGTTTGGTACGTATTGGTGGCATTTCTGTTGTTGTTGATGTCGCTGTTTCCTGTTTTGAGGAGTGCAAGTTTATTTCTCCGGAACGAGTATACATTTCTGGTGGGGAGTTGCATGCATCGAAGACATGGTTTCTACTTATCGACATCTTTAGTTTTTCTGACTTCTTTCGTCACTTGACCTCATATTGTAATCTCTAGTTACCGTTTCCGAAACGTTCAGATGACGACCACCGCCGTTTGCAACTGGGAGAAACAATAACGAGAAAGTCATTACAATATATAAGACAAGCGCATGCATGTCAAAACACACACACACACACACACACACACACACACATATATATATATATATATATATATATATATATATATATATATATATATATAAAATATGAAACTAAAAGTATACTTTTAGTAGACAGGACCTATAGTGAAATGGTTTAAGCTCAATATACGAGATAGAGCAATTATAAATATAGATGAAAGAAGAGGGATAAACATGTTCGAATGACAAATTTATTTCAACTTCGATTGTTCAATGCAAGGTGTACTCGGTAAAAAAAATATGTTTATTAAAAATCTTCTTTCACAAGACACCTCATCAACGGACATTTACCAACTGGACAGACCCCATATCTTTTTACACACACTTTCTCACTCTCCATTACTTAATATTTTTTCAAATTTTGAATTTTGGCTTTTCCACTGCTAACTTATCTATCTATGTAATTCCTCTGATGATAAGATTTTAATCTTTGAAAAGCCTTGGCTTAAGGAAAAAATAATACACATATTTTTTACCGTTTACACCTATCATTGAACAATCGAAGTTGAAATAAATGTGTCATTCGTACATGTTTATCTCTCTTCTGTCATCTATCTTTATATATATATATATATATATATATATATATATATATATATATATATATATATATATATATATATTAATAAAATTCAAATATGGTGATAAAATGAACTTAAACCAATAGGTTTAAGTGTTCAATAGAAAGTAGGGCTTTATAAATAAAATTTATATAAACATTAAATCAGCCTGCACTAATTAATTTGTGTTTCTGTGCCAAGCGCATATCATTCAGGGCTGGCTGCCTCGACAATAACTAACTTTTCAAAATTAAATTCAAATAATAGAAATTTAGAGCAGAAAAGATTAACGACATCTTTTCCAAGGTTATGACTACTGGGGTAGAGGTGGTATGGTGTGAAGACTTTTATGCGCGTCTGATATTCTCATTACCGATTAGCTAAATTCAAGTTTATATATATATATATTGTTACACCGGCCGTTCTAACACAGGAGAAACTGCACCGGTTATCACTATAAATAGTGCGAGTCACCAGAGACACAGAAAAGACAAAGCACAGTCTTGTAACTGTCTAGCCAAGTGCTAGTCACTTTCTTACTTTGTTAATACACTTGTTAAACCAACCCTCGACTTTACTTCCTTTATTTATTATTTACTGTTGGACAACTTCACAACAGATTGGCGACGAGGAATCGAAACGAGTTCACTGCAAAAAAAATCACCCAAAGTGATTCGCAAGATCTTCACGGAAAAAAAACCTATCTTCGTCAGATATTTGGATTCGCAAGGATTAACAGCAAATTAACTACTGAGTAGTTAAGCGAAAAAAAAAACACAAACTCAAAACTTGCTACCAAAAATCGAAAACTAGAAAATGCGAAAGACATTTTCAATTATTGAAATAATTGAATTCACTGATACCTTTATTTTTTTTCTCTTTAAGTTTCACTGACTCGTTATGATAAATGTTATCCGCGTCAACTATTACAGATATTGTGTAAGTTTGTCGTTATTATTAGGACAACACCTGATATTTGAGCAAGATCCGGATTGACTATTTATTAAAACGGTCTACCACAGAATGGTCGAGAGCAAAGGACGGACAGTGAAAAAATATATTCGCGTAAGTCATTTGTGCTTCTAACAAAGAACTGTTAAATAAGCAAGTCGCATTTTTGCAAAATGAAAAGGGGTTTACAAGATTTCCCATAAAACTAGTCTTATTAGGCTTATAGCGACGGACTTGGTTTTGTAAAACTACGTACAGATATAAAAAAAAAAATTTTTAATAAAAATAAAAAAATTTCTTAGTTTTGTTTTTCAAACAAAAGAACTGGGATTGAATTTTTTTTTTTTACTAAGGAATAATATATTTCTTGCTTGTGTATTAGTTGAGCAAATTAATTATATTAAGCACGTTGTGGGGAAAACTGATTTATTTTTACAAGTGTAAATTGTGTGGTGCATAATTTGAATTCGTGAATGATGGACACTGAATTCAAAGATTCTCTTTTTCAATTACTTAAATTCCAAACGAAACAAAATGTTGCGTTACAAAGACAGCAAGTTGAACAACAAATGGAACTTCAAAGAAAACAAGTTGAAATTGAGGAGAAATTTAAAAGAGAGTTGTTGGAACAGCAAAAAGCCCAAAGAAAAATGCATGCTGAACAAAAAGAGCTGGCGACAACACGAGAAGAAAGATTCCAAGAAAGACTGCTACAACAGCAGAAACACTTCGAAGAACTCTTGAACAGAGAAAATTTCTGGAGGCAACACAGTTAACGAAAGCAAACGAGAATCATAATGCATTCTCCCAGACGGCTGTGTGGAGCGCTATCGAAATTTTCAATTATAATCCAGAAGACGATGTCACTTTTGCTCACTTCTATAGAAGATATGAGGATATTTTTGTATCGGACTGCAGTACATGGACAGACTCTAAAAAAGTTAGATTTTTGCTAAGAAAATTAGGAGCTGCCGAGCATACAAAGTTCGTGAATTTTATCCTTCCAAAAAAGACCAGTGAGTTGAACTTCCAGGGGGCAGTTACTTTACTAACAGAACTGTTTTCTACAAAAACTTCTCTTTTCCACAGGAGATATAAGTGCATGAATGTCACTAGAAGAGAGGAAGACGACTACATTACGTATGCAAGTATAGTAAATAAACTTTGCGACGATTTTAAATTAGAGGAATTATCATCGGATAATTTTAAATGTCTAATATTCTTGCAAGGTCTGGTCTTAAATAATGACTCTGAAATAAGACGTCGTGTTTTAAATAAACTCGAAAATGAGCCATGTCTAACAATACAAAACTTAGCGGCAGACTGTGAACGTTTTGTTGCGTTGAAACAGGACAGTCGTGACATAGAGGAAAACGGAGTGTCGCACATTTAAAAAATCCATCAGAAGAAAAAATTGACTTCAATGAATAACCAGAGAAAAAACACGGAAAAGATCCACCTGGACCGTGTTGGAGGTGTGGAGATAACCATTCGTACAATGAGTGTCCCTACATATTCAAACAATGTGACAACTGCCACCAGAAAGGACATGAGGCATCACGTTGTAGAAAAAAATCTGGTAGAAAGACAGCCATTAAACTGACAAAAATTGAACCTGAAGAACAAAATATCCGGAAATATGTACAGGTCAAAATGCTTTAAAAAAAGGTAAGACAACAGCTTGATAGTGGGTCTGACATTTCCATCATTAATGTACAGACATAGAAGAAGCTTGAGAGACCCACTATGATCAAATCACAAAAAAACTGCGAGAAGCGTCAGTGGTGAAAAAATAACCTTCGAAGGGGAATTATTGACCAATATTTCTTTCCAGAATAAGACCGTAAAAGCCAAAATTTTTGTTATGCGAAAATCGAATAACCTTTTTGGAACTGATCTGATCGAAAAGTTTAGCCTATGGGATCTGCCTTTAAGCTCCTTTTGCCAAAAGGTTGAGGATTCGAATGTGGAGGCAGAAAAACTCAAGAGGGAATTAAAAGAAAATTTTCCAGACGTATTTTCAGGCGGTCTTGGAAGGTGTACAAAAGCGGTAGCAAAGTTTGAAGTAAAAACAAATGAACTACCTGTGTTCAGAAAGAAAAGAAATGTTCCATACGCCGCTATAGAGCAAATAGACGGTGAATTAGAAAGACTCGAGAACATGGCTGTCATTTCAAAAATTGATCACAGTGAGTGGGCTTCACCTACAGTTTATGTTAAGAAAAAGAACAAGGAGATTCGGGTTTGTGCCGACTTTTCCACAGGCTTGAACAAGGTATTAAAAGATCACCATTACCCTCTTCCAAGCCCTGAAGAAATATTTGCGAAACTGAGTGGAGGAAAATATTTTTCTAAAATCGACCTCAGCGACGCTTATCTTCAAATCCTTGTCGATGAGGAGTGTTCAAAACTGCTATGTATCAATACCCATAAGAGATTATACAAATTTAACCGACTTCTTTTTGGGGTAAAGGTCGCCCCTGCGATTTTTCAACAAATTATGGACATGATGTTAAATGGAATGGATTTCGCAGTAGGGTACCTGGACGATGTGTTAATAAACAGTGTTAGCAAAGAACAACACAAGACTCATGTAAACCAAGTATTCAAAAAAATCCAGGATTATGGGTTTAAAATCAAAGATGAGAAATGTACTTTTTTCATGGAAAAAATAAAATACTTAGGACAAATCATCGATGAGCAAGGAAGAAGGCCAGACCCAGATAGGGCAATGGCAATAAGGAACATGCCTGCTCCAGAAAATACTGCATCCCTACAAAGCTTCTTAGGCTTGGCGAATTACTACAATGTGTTCGTACCAAACATGCATAAACTAACATCACCCTTAAATGAACTGTTAAAGAAGGACCAAAAATGGGTCTGGACGCAAGAGTGCGAAGAAGTGTTTCAGAAAATTAAAGATATCTTAACGTCTGACTTGTTTCTGGCACATTATAATCCCAAGCGTGATATTGTAGTTGCAAGCGATGCCAGCAACTATGGTATAGGAACATGCATATTGCACAAAATGGATGATAGAAAATTAAAACCCATAGCCCATGCATCCCGAACACTTCTACCAGCCGAAAAAAATACTCTCAAATTGAGAAAGAGGCTCTAAGCATTATATTCGCGGTAAAGAAATTTGATCGTTTCCTGCACGGTAGACAATTTCTGTTACAAACAGACCACAAACCCTTATTAACGATTTTCGGATCGAAAAAGGGACTACCACAACACACTGCGAATAGACTCCAAAGATGGGGTACAATCTTTCTTAACTACAATTTTCAAATGGGGTATGTACCATCTAAGAAATTTGGTCATGCAGACGGTTTATCAAGGTTGATACCTAAGCAGACAGAACTATTGGCGGATATGGTGATAGCAGCCATTCAAGCGGAAGCTGAAGTAAAAAATACGTTATGTGACACAATAAGAGAACTTCCAGTAACGCTTGATGAGATTAAAAGTAAGGCAGAGGTGGATGAATTTATCATAAGCACGAAAGAAAAAATCAACAATAGCCAACTAGATGATGGAATTTATTCAATTTGCGACAACGTCCTGTTATATAGCGACAGGGTTGTAATTCCTATGACATTACAAAAAAAAGAATGCTCAAGGAATTCCATGTAGGACATCCAGGCATATCGAGAATGAAAAGCCTTATGCGCTCTTTCGTTTACTGGCCAAACATGGATAAGCATATCGAAGAAAAATTCAGGGAGTGTAGAGGATGCGCCTTAGCTACGAAAGCTCCTCCAACTCAATTCGGATCGTGGACTAAATCGGACCGACCTTAGTCTAGAATTCACTTAGACTTTGCGGGACCACTGGATGGCTTCTACTATCTCATTGTTGTAGACAGCCTAGCTAAGTGGCCGGAAGTACTAAAATGCAAGAACCCCACATCCGAGGCAGCTATCAACTTCCTATACGAACTATTCGCTAGGTTTGGAGTAGTAGACTGTATTGTCACCGACAATGGTACTCAATTCACGTCTACTGAATTTAAACACCTTTGCGAGGATCATCTCATCGAGCATATAACAATCCCTCCATACCATCCAAGAAGCAATGGACAGGCGGAGAGATTCGTTGACACATTCAAGAGAGCTCTGAAAAAAGCTAGTGGATCACCAACGAATAAGTCAATTCAACGGTTTCTGCAGGTTTACAGAGTCACTCCGAATGCAAACATCGAAACGTCGAAGACACCTGCTGAGGTCATGTTCGGACGCAAGGTTAGATCGATTTTCCACAAGTTGTTACCAAACCAGGATAGGGCAAATATAAAAAGAACGATAACAAAAAAACGGTATAAAGTTGGCGAAAAAGGTTTTTATAAGATCTACAGAAACAATAGGACTTTCTGGGAGTCCGGCACTGTGGATAAACAAATAGGCAACATGGTCTATATGATTAAGGAACCAGATTTCGTGCACAAACGTCACACTAACCAAATCCGGAAAAGATACTCGAACAGTGAGGTGACCAGATCGCCCGAGGAGGACATCATGGATGCAGTGTTTGATACTTTTCAGGTGCCCATACCAGAGACTGCTCCTGAGATTAGGAGATCAAAAAGAAAACGGAAATCGACTGAGTTGATGATGGTGATTCCTAAACAAAAACGTTATTAATCCCCAGAGGGGATATTTTCAAAGGGGGGTGTTACACCGGCCGTTCTTACACAGGAGAAACTGCACCGGTTATCACTATAAATAGTGCGAGTCACCAGAGACACAGAGAAGGCAAAGCACAGTCTTGTAACTATCTAGCCAAGTGCTAGTCACTTTCTTACTTTGTTAATACACTTGTTAAACCAACCCTCGACTTGACTTCCTTTATTTATTATTTACTGTTGGACAACTTCACAACAGAGAAAAGCGAAAGGCAGATCTTTTTTCAATTCAGTTGCTCAATGCAAGGTATATTCCGCAAAAAGGCAATTTATTCAATTAATTTTTTTAATTAATTTTTTCCTTAAGCCAGGCTTTTCAAAGATCAACATCTTATCATCAGAGGAAATTGCTGGGATTGATAAGTTGGCAAAGGCCAAGATTTAAAATTTGAAAAGGTAATCTGCTCTATCTTGTATATTGAGCTGTATACTTTTCACAATAGGTTTTACCTTTCCTAAAAAGTTCGCTTTTAGTTCTCCACTTTATGTATATATATATATATATATATATATATATATATATATATATATATATATTATTTTGAATTCACAAACGAAACAACGATGTAAAAAATGCTTGTATAAAAACATGCTTTTTATTTATTTTATTTTAAAGTTTGAATTTATTGGTATAAAATACCCGCCTGTTTTGTCAAGCGTTGCCCTTGTCGAAAAGCAAGTAAATAAGAACTTACATCACTATACGATAAAATTCAATTAAAAAAACATAGATAGTGGAATCGTTTTTTAAGTATTCATATTAAACTATAAAACCTCAATTCAATTAATATAGTTTTTATTAACCCCTAAGTATCCTATATTGTAAAATAATATTGCAAACTCTGACTAGTTAAGCATATGATATCAATGATATCAATTCATAAATAAGACTGCATTGGAAGTGTACAAAAACTTTGATTTAGGGTTAAAAATGACAAATTCTAGCAGTTATCTCTCTCTCGTCGATAAGGAAAAAAAGAATTTGTTTGTCGAGATAACATCGTAAAAACAGCTGAATAGTCTCCCTTAGCACAGATCTCAGTTAGACTATGTTGTTACCTCCCTTTTATTTAGAGTTCCAAGCAAAAGTGAAGACACATATCTGGAATTAGTTTAAACGGTTTGCATGAAAATAACAAAGAGACTTAATTAATAGTAGCTTCTACTCTGAAAACGAATTTAAGATATGACCATTCTATATTTAAGAACAAGTAGTTTTTCTTAGACTAAGTTTTGTTTATGATAAAGAAATTGGTTAGAAACTGAATTTGAGTCTAACCGATTCTCTTCGATACGTGACCCATGTGCTAGGGATTTTTGTGTTTTGCCTGTCCTCATGATTGGAGATTATTTTATTTGGTCCTTCTATCTTGACATTGCTTTGTTCTCGAACTGGTTGCGGATGTATACAATGAAAGAGTTTTAAATGACTACAGAAATGCAACCGTTTTTCTAACCACGATCATCTAAAGACGACCCCTGCACGAGTCTCATTTTTCAAATTGCATTTTTTTATGTTTCGACACCTGTAGAATAATTAACCGTTTCATTTAATAACGGTATTACGTACACAACCACAAGTGTCAATAAAAATAAGAACAGCGGTATACATGAAATAGTTTCGGTATAAATGAAATAGTTTCGGTATAAATAAAATAATTTCGGTATAAATTAAACAGTTTTGGTATAAATCCAATAGTTTCGGTATAAATCAAATACTTTCGGTATAAATTAAATAGTTTCGGTATAAATGAAATAGTTTCGGTATAAATCAAATAGTTTCGGTATAAATTAAATAGTTTCGGTATAAATTAAATAGTTTCGGTATAAATCAAATAGTTCTGGTATAAATCAAATAGTTTCGGTATAAATTAAATAGTTTCGGTATAAATCAAATAGTTTCGGTATAAATCAAATAGTTTCGGAAATAAATTCTTTTTTACTTAATTACAAGTTCACCTTATAATCGCGTTTGACGTACAACGAGGATACTTGGTTTAAAAATGTAAGTACATTTTGTTAGCAGCACAAGAGATTGGGGTTATGTGTAAATATTCTTCTTTCACAGTCGGGTTAGGTGAGCGATAAGACAAACTCCGGGTAAAAAAGCCTCCTCTTCATAGGAATGTTCGAATTCTATAAGGGTTACATATTTCTGTTTGCGAATTTTTTATGCTCCCAGTCCCGTAGAATAATGTCTCGTATGATTTAATAATGTAAACCTGCAGTGGGCTGCATGTTTTAGTGGTGCATGCGAATGGCAGACGTTGCAAGTGATAGATGTTCGGCCAAAGGAAAGGGAGAGGTGCACAGAGGAATTTGAAAAAATATCTCTGATTTTATATTTGGGCCACACAGAATCTTATTTATCTTTGAAATGAAATAAGCTCCTCAAAAACACAGGAAATCATGATGAGTAATGTTCTTAAATTGTCTCCATGATAAACCCTCTTGAGTGGACGCCGTTTGGCATTTATCTCCAGTTGATATCTCCAGTAACCATTATCTTGGGTGGTCGATTTCAAAGTGGTCGAATGGGGAGGAGGACCTGACATATCGGATTTCCAATCTAAAGCAATTATATCCCAGTCTATGAGAGGGGGAAGTCGGAGACCTGACTCTCTGGGCATGACAGGCACTTTAGTTGGGGGGGGGGGGTTCAGAGAGCTGGTGATCAGTTGGAGCTTAGTGCCTCTCCATAGAAGATGAGCCCACTGGGGCTCGATGCTAAAGGATTGTGCTGACTGTGCTTATTTTTTTTTTTTTTGGTCGGGCAAAAATCTCATTCTGTAAGTCTGCTGTTCAACCTAGAGAACACGAGTTTCATTTGTAACCTCAAACAAATACACCCGTTAGCTGTTCATAAACTGGACGTGTGGCTTTACTTGGAATGAGACTTTGTTGATGCACTGACTGAGTTGAACATCAATTTTGGACTGGCTCAATGTGTGGGACGATAGCGGACAGTGCAGTGAACGCACCCATTCAGATTCACAATAATGGTATCACCAATGCAAACACAGGTATCGACCAAAAAAGGAGTGTTATACATAACATAATGTCGGAAATAAATTTCGTTGTTTTCTTAATTACAAATTCATGAATAATCGCCCGTTCGAGAGCCTATGGTTTAACAATATAAAAGGCTCTTAGTTATCTGGACCCTTTTTATTTTTTGGTCTTCCGTAGTCCTGTTCAATGTTAAAACCTATTCCAGCTAAATAAGATTCCTTTTCATGGGCGCCGGTTCGAATCCTCTACAGGTCTCATATTTCTATTCATAATATTATCTTTTCAGCCTATTAAAGCAATTAACTGTTTAATTTATTTTTCCCAGGCTCGTAGGAAACTTATTGATTCATTTAATAACAGACTTATCTGCGCAACAACTAAAAAAAAAACAGCGTCGGACATAACGTATTATCAGAACTATACTCTTTTGTTTACTGATATGTGTTTGAAAAGTATTTTATGGGTCGACACCTAGAATGGGGGCCGAAAACAGTCAGGGGTTAAAAAAGAAAGAAATACTCTCTAAGCGACCCACCCCAACAGGGTCTCGTAACAATAGGTTGTGGTGCAGGGAACAGATTTCCCTGCTGAAGCAAAAATCAAAAATCAAACGTCTGATCTCTATTGAGTCAACGAACACTTTCCCAGGAAGATGGTAGAACCTGAATATAAAGGTTTTGTAACTAACTTCCACCATGTTCCCACCCTCATTCCTGACCATAACACATCCGTCTATCTTCGTTCTTGTCGGTCATATTTCCGCCCCACCCCCGAAGGCTGAACCATTGCTGTCGTAAAAGAGGGGCAGAGCACTGGAAAATTACGTCATGCTCTAAAGTAACAAACGATATCTGTCAAACAGTCAGACTATGGTCATTTTTACCCCTTCCATTCACTTAAAGATTCATCAAAATTCAGGAAATCGACCAATTTTAATGAAATTTTCAGTATTTATTAATTAACAATCACAGAATATAATTAACCCATTTCTTAGTGTAAATGTATCATTTCGTATAATTTTCGCAGGTTAGACAGCAAACATTAAATTAATACTTAATAATAAAATGGCGTTGTCATAATTTTTTTGAATTTTGAAAACATAACATTTTATGAGGAGATATACTTTTCTATGTATCAATTTTCAGTATTTACTTCAACAGTGCTCGATACGTAAGTAGAGCTAGGTAGTAAGTTATGAAAATATATTTATGGCTCCCGCGTTTCATACCCGGGGGAAATCTTCAGGCTTAAATGCATATATTTTCAGAACTTAATATATATTAGGTACGTGCAAAATCAATGGCCGATTCCCAAAATGTAAAAACATTTTGACCCTCCCTTCACTTAAAAATTCACCAAAATTCAGGAAATCAACCAATTTTAATGAAATTTTCAGTATTTATCAATCAACGATTACGTAATATAATGAAATCATTTTTTTCAAATCTTAGCGAAAATGTATTATTTTTTAAAAACAAAATACACCTTTACTAAAGTTATATTTTTATGTATTAATAAAAAGAATGTATGAATTAAAAAGAATTATGAAAATTAAGCACTGTAGATGTTTAAAATAATTTTTTTAATTATTTCTTATATATTACAAAAAAGGCCTCTAAATTCCGTGTTAATAAAATCACTATAACTCGAAGAACAATTATATTTTTGAATTGGCAATGAATAAAGCATTGTTTAATCAATATTTTCACCAAAAAATAATATAATTGCAAAAAATATTTCATGTGATTTTAATGATTAGAGTTTCAGTTAAAATATAAACTGCGACATAATTATATTTCCCTTTCATTTCATGAGCGTGTCATCATCAGCGCAAGAAAATAAATTATAATCTTGAAAATAAACAAAAAATTGAACATTTTGAGACTCAGAAACGTAACAAAAACAGAATTTTAAAAATTGGATAATTTCTACTAACGATTCACTTGGGGGCGTATGGTAAGCCTGTTCTGTAATAAATAGGCGGGATTAACTCACCAACCACTCCCCCCACACCGTCCTCAAAATATTATTTTCAGAGATTCAACAGTTTTGTTAATTTCACAATTTCGTCAATTATTTGGAAATATAAAACGTAAGTTTGTATTCGTTTTGTCATTTTTTCATTAATAAATATTATTTAAAAAGTTTAAAACAATTATTTATTTATAAATAAATAGAATTCAAATATGACATTTTCTTGAATTGAATTCTATTTATTTATTAATAAATAATTTTTAATGTTTTAACTTTTTTCAATGAATATTGTCAGTGTAGTCATTGACTTTAATTTACTTTTTCACACTTAAAATAAAAACTACTCTTAGCTTTATTTTAAAAGAATTAATGTAATGTATCGTTACGACACATGTAATAAATGTTTACATGTGTCGTAACAATAAATTAGTTATTTATTCTTTAAGAATTTTAATTCAATTTAAAATTACATTAATTCTTAACGAATAAATCGTGTAATGCAATTGTTCAAGATTTTAATCAACTATCATGTAAAATTAATTAATAAAATTGACACAGTTCGTAACGTAAAAATAAAAAGACATAACTTATTACTGCAGTTTGAGCCTTCCATACTTTGAGATTTTGTAGACATGCGGTCTGTTTACATTTACAAGACGGGCTTCGGACATGTTTTAGCTAACTTTCACTTTTTGGGATAATTAAGCTATTTTTAGTAAACAAAAGAGGTACATTCTTTTGTAATTTACTCTCTTAAGACTTTAATTTAATAATTATGTTTGAAACAGTTTTTAAAAAACTGATATGTACTTTTCCAGCGATTTTTAAACATGATTTATTGAATCTTCACTTTTAACGGATTTTCGCTGTTTTGATAAGATTTTCCTTTTTTTTTTCACACGTAAATATACATTTGTTTCCTTTTATATATTAACTTAATGCTTTCAAACACAATCAAAAGTTAAACAAAAACTACTTTAAAAAATTAAGAACAGACACTTTTAAGAACGAGAGTCAGTACAAGCGGCGGCCATTTTTGCTCGTACCTACTATATATATATATATATATATATATATATATATATATATATATATATATATATATATATATATATTGATTTTATTCCATTAGTTGCGACAAAACAAGTTTTGTTTCATTGGTGCAAATAGCGACCAACTCATCGGGCTGGCGATGGAATTCAAATGGCATAAGTTTTAACTTCACTTTAACGGGAGATTGAAAATTGAAAATACATTGGAGGGGGAGGGGGACAGAGTTGGGGCTTTGTCTATAACGGTGACATGGGATATGAGAGGGGAGGGGGGAGGAACCCAACAAGTCGTGTTTCAAATTATTACGTGGGAGGTTTTTCACGTGTTTGTGCTGTGATGATCTCAATTTCGGCCGGGGTGGGAGGAAGGGAGATGGGGCGACGGCCAGAGTGAGTTAAATTTAAAATGAGAATAAAATTATGATTATAACTGTCATTCCTATTTTATTTTAATTCTAATAAGTAATTATCATGTGGATAAAAATGTTTGATAATTTTAATTTAGGGTATTAATTGCTACTTCTGCATTTTATTTATTTTATTTTAATGTTTTGTTTATTATTTGTAGTGAATTTTGTTGTGATTATATATTTTTTTTTAAATTGTGATTATATTATACCGAGATCAATACTAGTGGAATCATTTTATAAGAGAAGTTTTCTGGTGTTACTAGTTTTAGCATTAACAAAACCGATTATGATAACAATGATAACGCCTGCCAATCATACCTACGATAGTCGCAGTGATAATAGCCTTAATAAAAGCCTTAATAAAAATAAAATTAAAATTAAAATTAAAATTAAAACAAAAATAAAAATAAAAATAAAAATAAAAAATAAAAATAAAAAATATATATATATATATATATATATATATATATATATATATATATATATAGAGAGAGAGAGAGAGAGAGAGAGAGAGAGAGAGAGAGAGAAGGGGGGAGTTGAGACAAATAAATTTATAACATTATTTATTTCAGTTTCAAGAATTCATAAGATAGTTGCCACTCTAAAATGGCTCTGCTTTATCTGAAGATTCAATCATTGAGCTGATGTTAATCGCTGCAGTATTTGAATATTTAATGTCATAATTTTATTCCAGCTTCCCTTACATTTGAAGCTGTTTTTTTTCTGTTGCCCATTTATACTCTAATCAAGTCTACACTTTTTACCTTAATTTTAATTATATATATATATATATATATATATATATATATATATATATATATATATATATATATATATATATATATATATATATATATGTGTGTGTGTGTGCATGTGTTGTTGAAAACGACAGAACTCTTCTGTTTAGTGATTCCTTTTTTATATTTTTTCCATTCGTCGAATGATCTTTTTGACGTTGAAATGGAATGAATTAATGTAGGATCCGTGTGTTTGACTAACGTTTTCGATTCTCTCCGGAATCATCTTCAGGTCTTTAATGGCAAAAATGAATAAAAAGCGAGAAAGAATGGAATTTCTTAAAAAAGACGCTGGCAAACCGTTCAGGTAAAAGACGGACGTCTACATTTTGAAATGTGACGATTGAAACAGTTGTTCGTTTATTTATTAATTTTATTTATTATTCTTATTATTATATTATAAAATAGGAATCACTAAACAGAAGAGTTCTGTCGTTTTCAACAACACATGCATTAATGAAAAAATGCTGCCTAAATACACACAATATATATAGATATATATATATATATATATATATATATATATATATATATATATATATATATATATATATATATATATATATATAATGGAGAGAGGAAGAGAAGAGAAAGAGGCGAATGAGAAATAAGAATTCCATACTCAGGTTCAGTAATCGTTTTTATTTGGTTCTGCGCAGTCAGACCGTTTTTATCGTTACATATAAAAGACGGAAATGCTCTCTCTCTCTCTCTCTCTCTCTCTCTCTTTCTCTCCCTCTCTCTCTCTCTGAGTGCTAACTGTTTTTAGGTTCTTCGACCTAAGAACTTGAAGATTGAGCAGATTATCGTAATGGCTCATATTCCTATGTTTCTTTGCATAATTCTATTAAACCACCCACTTAAAAAGCTGTACCTCTGATTTTAATTAGATTCAAACTATTGTCGCGCCAACCAAGTGAAAGAAGGGAAGTTTCAAACGATTGAGAAGCACAACGTTATTGTGTGACGGAAAGGGGGGCGCTTTATTTTTGTGTCGCAGATAGTTGCCTGTGCCGAAAGCTGGCAGCGGGGGGGGGGGCATAGGCCAACCCATTTCGAGAAGAAAAAAAGATTACGGTCGCAATATAACTGCTGTAATTATACGATAAGACACATTCGACTAGCAAACCAAAACCTATGAGAAAAATGCAAAATCCAATTATTTCATTTTTCCGACATTTTTAACGAGAAAAAAAACGTATTTTAAACACTTAATTAGTATTTAGTCAGGCGCAGTATTTTTGCTTTTTCTAAATTGGTGCCAGTCCAGAATTAGTATTTATCGTATGTGTTCTAACAAATTGGCCGCCACTGAAAATACGAATATTAGATGGTATTTTCTCTGTTCTGTGCGTTCTTAACGAGAGATAACCGTTACAATTTTATATACTAGCTCTTTGTTTTACTTTTTTCACCCCAAGGCATATTGTCAGAGACGTTAGGGGCTAATGTGATTAAGGGGCAGATTTTAGTGGGGAGTTGTGCAGAAAGATATCTGTTCACATTACATTTAATTTTTTGTATTTTTTTGGTATAGTTAGGGAAACGGAGAGCAGTGAGGGAAATTTCAAAATGCAAGCGGTCCGAACAAAGAAAGTATTAGAGCATAAAGTTTTCCGGCATCTGGAAACTTCTACAGTAAAGGTTTGGGATGTTGCTGCTAATCGGGTTGGTTGGGTGTATTTACGTTGAGGGGTGCATTTACGTTGAGGGGTGCATTTACAGCAAGTTCGTCGCGCATATTCCGTGGAAGTATTTCTAAAACGAGCACAGGCGTGAAAAATTACGGCGATGGGACTAGTGTTGGAGCTTTAGATACAATGTGTGACGTATTAGGTTGAACACTTTTTTTCACCCTGCCCAAAAAGGAGAGACTAGTGATTGGTGCACCAGCACAGATGTAGCAACAATATCCATTTTTTGCCCCATTTTACTACAGACTGGAGGTTATTTTCTAAGGATTCCGCAATTGTCTTGAATATTTGTGTTTGATTTGCCCACATGTCGAGAATAGAAAATGGTGTCATCAGCAAATATACCCATCTAAGATGCAATTGCATCGGGGATGGGGGGGGGATTATTACGATCAGGATAATAAAGGTCTAAGTATCGATCCCTGGAGCACACCCTTATTTATGTGATATTTCTTATATTACGGCCATCGAGAACGACCTGGATCATTCTTTTAGCTGAAAAAAGGATCTTATTATATTAAATATTCGTCCAGTAATGCCATACTAGTTAATTTTCCAAAGAAGACCTTCATGTTAGACCTTGTTACGGGCCTTATATGTATACAGGCGCTACCATTCTAACGCGGCCTGCTTTATCCAGTGTATGGTATATGCGTTCAAAGATGACAGGATATACGCAGTAGAACGGAATTACTTAAATCCATAATGTTGGTCGGAAAGAAGTTTAATATTTTCGAGGTGGTCTACTATCGCTAAGTTGATTAATGATTCAAAGATTTTAGCGAATAATTCAACGATTTTAGCGGGAGATTTATGAGGCGTTAATTTTGCGGATCAGTTTTTTCAACAGAGTTCTTGAAAACCGAAACCACAGAGGCAATTTTCCAGTTATTAAAAAAGCAAGATTCGACATGGCATTTGTTATAGCTTTTGGAGAAGACCCGGGCCAGATCAGCAGATAATTTTTTTATTACCATAGCAGGGATTAAATATGGTCAACATGCTTTGGAGGTGTCAATAGTTTTTATGATATCCAGAACATGGGAAGGGGTGCTGATCAGATCATCTAATGTGGTTAACGTCCTTAGTGGGAAATTAGGGCAGGGTGGTTTGTGGAGTCCAAAGTGGAATTTAAAGCGAACTGCTGGGCAAGCAGTTCAGTCTTATCCGTTGCCGTGAAAGCAATATCATGGTGGTTGAATAGTCGGGAAATTACTGATTGCTTGTTGTTCATCACACTATTATAGAATTTCCAGAAATCACTAATTCCTAATTTCTGCGACTCAGTATACATGCTCTTCGCTGTGGCTATTACACACGTACACGTGGCTTGTTGATGCTATAAATATTTGTCTATTTGTAGCTTACTTATTGCTGTATATGAGAGCGCATTCATTTAACGTTGACCAGAATCATGCAATAACTCCGATATAATCCAAGAGATGTAACTCTAAGCCACCGTCATATTTACATTACACTAAATTAAATAGATTCTTAGAATTTGAGCACCCGTTTTAATCATTCAATGATGGACACGTAACCACTCATCAAATTAAAATGTCTATGAATCGCTAAATTTTGTAGAATTTTGATTGCATTTTACTTTGTAAATATGTCTTCAAAGACGCATGAACCATCCTGATTTAAACTATAAGTGCAGACGTAAATAAGAAACAGGACATTATATGAAGTATTCCCTATCAACATATATATATATATATATATATATATATATATATATATATATATATATATATATATATGTCATTTTATCGTAAGATTCAAAGAGAAAGCACAAATATATTTATTTATACGTGTTTCTAAATGTCCAACCAAGGACCGAACCGAGACAAAAACAAAACATTGAATTTAAATTTTATGTATTCTATCGTTTTGATTTTACAGTAGACCGATTGTGTGTATATATATATATATATATATATATATATATATATATATATATATATATATATATATATATGTGTGTGTGTGGGGGGGGGTGAGAGAGAGAATAGGAGAAAAAAGAGAGAACAAAGTTCTGGAGCACCTCAAGAAATCAGATAAACTCCTTTTGTGGAACAAAAGTGACCTAATTCTCGATCGTATTGTCACGAAAATGACGAAAAGTGGATCGGTTCAGTATTGTTATCAAGATGGAGTATCAAGATGGAGTATCAATAAGGAGTATCTAGATGGAGACTAAAAATTACTGAGCTTTTGTTTACATGTATTCGATTCTACCCATCGTAAATGCAAAAGGTTGCCAATCCCTGGCCTACACGATTTAAAGCCTGAACTGCTTTCAGATCGTAGGTAGATTATGCATGAGACATGGCTTAGAAAAACTATAAAATAATATGAATCACCCGATAATAATAATAATAATAATAATAATAATAATAATAATAATAATAATAATAATAATAATAATAATAATAATAATAATAATAATAATAATAACAACAACAACAACAACAACACTGCCTTCTCGTATTACTGCTCATTATTAATCTGTTTCGACTTCCTGTTTACAGCGGTCGGACTCAAATACTAAAAACATGGCGTCCACCAACGCAATTGGTCAACATTTTTTCCCCTTCTTCCGTATTTTGATATTTCAACTGCATTTATGACAGGTTTATCAATAGAATTAAGGTAATAAGAAAATGGAACAAAATAAAATAAGCACGAGCGCATGAAATGTTTATATTTACTGATATGTAAGCGGTGCATACAAAACAGGATATTCGCATTAATATTAGTAATAAAAGAAGTAGAAGTTACTTTCGCAAAATGTCAAATTTGCTTCTTGTATATTTAGCCAAATTTGAATTATCGAAATTTTTTAGGAAAATTATTAGTTAGAAACGACGATATATATATATATATATGTATATATATATATATATATATATATAGAGAGAGAGAGAGAGAGAGAGAGAAAGATTTTTTAATTTATAAATTAATTTTCGTATACAGATTTATTTAACTAATTCATAAATCAATTTTTGCGTGCACAAAAGGTACATATATATACGTATATGAATTAATTAAATCTGTATATAAAAATTAATTTTATAAATTAAAAAATCTCTCTCCTTCTTTTTATATATATATATATATATATATATATATATATATATAGAGAGAGAGAGAGAGAGAGAGAGAGAGAGAGAGATCGTCGTTTCTAACTAATAATGTGAATTAAAACGTTTCCTAAAATCTCTCTCGCTATCTATCTATCTATATATATATATATATATATATATATATATATATATATATATATATATATATATATATATATATATATATGCTAGTTCCGCTCGAGCGTTGAACACTGTGGACAGCAATAACACTTCCCCCTCACCTCCCGGGTAAGTGTATCTTAATTTCAATTACTGCCTGTGTTGATTCCTCGCGGCCGCGTGGTCCTGGGCGTTTGTCTCGTGATTCTAGCCTGAATCTACGAACGCCGTTTGAGCCCATGCGACCGCCTGCAACCGCCACTCGTACACTGATTAGGGTAAGTGACCCGGAAACGACGTCGTCTGTAGGTACATATATATATATTATAACTGTCCTGTTTTTAAATCTCCAAAACAGTTACATGGCAAACAGCTACTGATCCCCGTTTTAATATTTCACGCTCAAGTTAAGGTACCCTGTTTTTGTTTCACTGTTGGATACTTGAATCCTCTTTTTTATTTGTAAATTTTCCAGCGGTAAATCGGTTTATGCAAGTGCTAAGTCTGCGATAACTTTAATTTAGTTAGTATCTCTGGGAATTTAAACTGCATTTTCTTTCTTTGTCTAAAATGACTCAAAGCTTCTTTAGACTAATATATATATATATATATATATATATATATATATATATATATATATATATATATATATATATATATATATATATATATATATACAATAATATTTTTATAAATAAATATTAATTATTTAAATACCTACAGACATCGATGTTTCATGCTAACGCAATCTTCAGTGTAGGAACTAATTCTCAACGGTCGGTAGGCGCGAACATCGATCACAAATCGCCACTGATTCGTAGTCGGGGATTTTACCCATCGGCCATAGCCAATTAGTTAGTAAATATAGAGGAACTTTTAAATTTAAATAGCGAAAATCGGCGGCTATGTACCAGGCAATATATATATATATATATATATATATATATATATATATATATATATATATATATATATATATATATATATATATATATATATATATATATATATATATATATATATATATCACTGCTGATGTTAGCTGCATCTGAAATTTCAAAGGGACCTACCACTCTGTTGGAGAATAACAAGTTTATTAAAGTAAGTGGCAAGAGTGTAACTAGGGTTGAGTGTAACAATTGTTATGGGGCTTTAAATTGCGATCTCTTCACCCTTCTTTTTACACTGGCTAAACTGATGAACTGTAGAGAAGTGATGACTTGGTTATCATTTTTCTGTGGGTCGAGTTTCTTCTAAATGTGGCTCAGGGTCGTTTGAACCAGAGGGCTCAAAGCGTGACACCTCGTCCTCACAGTTCGGGACTCCTAAATCAACTGATTTTTACGAAGTATACTTGCTCATATCCAATTTCATTTCAAACGCGTCGAAGATAGTCGGATTAATCATCTACCCTTTCTTTCTCTTGTTCTTTCCGATATGTCCCTTTATTTTTGGTGAATGGTCTTCCCCGTTTTACTCCCACTTGTTCTGGGCTCCATCCACCACTGCCACCATCTAATGCCTGATTCCTTCGGCAGCTTTTGTCAATTCGGATTTCTCCAAGAGAAAGAAATTTTTTTCTATCCCCTCTCCATGGCCTTTCTTCTCCTTACTTTTTCCTTTTCTCTATTTCTCTATCTCCCCTCTCTCTCTCTCTCTTTCTCTTTCTCCCCCCCCCCTCTCCCTCTCTCTCTTTCTGCTCTTTATTTATTTAAGTTTTCTTTTCCATTTCTTTTATGTTGTTTTGCTCTAATAGTTTGTTATCACGAAACATTGGTCATTTAATTTTCCATTTTACAAGCATTATTTCTTATCTTGTCTCCTTCAATTAAGCCTTCCTCTGATCATCCACTTCCAGATTACTTGAAATTTTTTGTCTTCAAAAATAATGTTTTAGCTTTTTCTTATCAAGCTGAGTGTCAGGTGTTCCTTCCTCCTCTGTGGGGTCTGGCCAGTGACCTTATCTAAGTGTGACGTATGCAATTTCTATGTGACCCATTTTATTCTGCTAAATATACAAGATTCGTTTCTAGCCGTTTCTAGTATTTTCCCCTCTTCACTTTCTCAGCTCTATTTTCACTAAAAGTCTATATCGACTCTAGCACAACGTGCTATATTCAAATATACGAAGAAAATAACTGGACCTGCAGACTACAAACAGAACGCAGGATTTAGTTTAGAGATTAGATTTTCATTGTTACACGATGAGGTATTTTACTGGTGCGATACTAATTGAATAATTAAATTCAATTAATTACGACATAATTAATCAAAAGAAAGAGAGTCTAAAACACTTGTGTGCGACAATGTATCACCAATTATTATTTTTCTTCGAAACTAACGTTTTGTTTTAGGTCATATTTTTCGTGTTTGGATGACAGCCAGAGAAAACGCTTTGCTTTGAATTATGAATGACTCAAGTTAAGAAGAATCATTTTCACTTGCAATTTAACGGGTCATATTAATTATTAAAAAACATTGTTCGCACTAACCTGGGTTTACAACTTAAAAGGTTTACAGAGGTGAATCTGTCATACTTAATTTGAAGGTTGCATTATCTAATTATAATTTTGGAATGACCGGTTTCAACCATGAATTGAAAAGATCCCCTGTTTAATGTTCCATTACTGATATAGTTGAGCCCCCTTTTTATACTTTTGAATTTTGCAGCTGTCAGCCGGCTTATAAATTGAATTTATTTATTTTTTCTCTTCATGTATAAATTACTAAAAGATTATTTTGAAAAACATATTTATATATATATATATATATATATATATATATATATATATATATATATATATATATATATATATATATATATATATATATATATGATGGACTCTCCCGTCGATTTCGACGTATGAGTGCCCCACCAGGGGCTGCCCGCGCGTGAATTTGTAATTGCAAGGGTTGCGCAATCCCAACAACCGCTCTCCTGAGTCGGCATTGCTTGATTCCAATGGCAAGTAGTAATACAAGACGACTGGAAACAATGCCGAGATAAGCAGAGAGCACATACAGCACTGGGTGTTCTCAAATGGTCACCCATTTAGTACTGGCCAGGCTCAACGCCGCTTAACTTCGGTGATCTAACGGGAACCGGTGTGTCAACGTGATTGTGCCGTATAGTGTAACCCGGATATAAGAGAGCTGTCGGGACCGAAGAATAAGTCTCTTATATCCGGGTTCCTCTTATATCCGGGTATTGTCTATTTTGTTTATGTAAGTATGGAAACACCACATATAACACTTTTTACGCACAGAAAACTAGTTTATTTAACAGTTATAGACATAAAAAAATACTTTTCAATCAGTTTTTACAAATAATTCAGTCAAAAATGACTTTTTCTTAAAAAAGGCAGTCATTTTTTATTGTACACAAATCTCTTTGTTAAACCCGGATATAAGAGAGCTGTCGGGACTGGAGAATAAGTCTTTTATATCCGGGTTCGCCTTCTAACAATAACGAAAAAAAGAAACCTTGTTTACGAATATTTTACGGATATGGCTATAGTGAAGGTCAGAAAAAGACTCATCAATGAGGTGAGAAAATTTAGCAACGTCTTTTGACTGATTTACGATATTACACTGTCGCTCAAAACGAACTCTCTTATATTGAGGTGACGGGACCGGAGAAAAAGTATCTTATAGCAGGGTTTCTCTTATATCCGGGTCTCTTATATCGGGGTCTAATTTATAGACATTAACACAGACTGTAATTTGGGACCAGAGACAATGTCTCTTATATTCGGGTTTCTCTTATATCCGGTGCTCTTATATCCGGGTTACACTGTATATATATATATGATATTGTTTTTCTATAGCTGTACTCGCGATACATCCAACAGATCCAAACGAAGTATATATATATATATATATATATATATATATATATATATATATATATATATATATACGAATATATATACGAATATATATATATATATATATATATATATATATATATATATATATATATATATATATATATATATATATATATATTCGTTTGGATCTGCTGGATGTATCGCGAGTACAGCTATAGAAAAACAATATCACACACACTAGACAACACAGACCCAATAAGAAAAGGAATATTAGCTGGTAAACTCATCTATTCCCTCAATTTAAAATCTAACATAGGTCAACAATTAACAGATAAACACTTTTTGCTATCCAATAAGCTACACAAACTTTTCAATATGAATACGGTGAAAACAAGTTATTCTTGCTACCCTCCGTATGATCCCTGTTAGCCTCAAAATCCGCAGATTCAACCAACCTCCAAACCGCAACTGCTCATGCAGAAGAAGTGAAGTTCGCCCCCTGGGAGAGCGTTGCACAACTAGATCCATATTTTACGACGCCAAAGTCATATCAGGTGTAAATCCCAGGAAACAAGAGACATACATCTTAATCAAATGGAGAGTCATTGAAATACAAAGATCTTATAACCCCTACTTCCAAGAATTGCCCACTATGCACCGCAGACAAACTTAGGATCATAAAAAAAGATTAATAGCCCGTCTATAAACTGCATGAACGTCAAAACTGAGATCTTCAAACTTTCTACTAGCGAAATGGGCTAATAGCCGAAACAAATAATTCACATATAATTCTAACACACACCCTTGATATAGAAAATACAAGACTTATCCACCCGCCCCGATCCTTTCCAATTAAATTACATCTCCTTTATTATTATATACACCACCACATCTTTCCTATCAACCCCAAAACAATCTACAATCTCAACCAATAAAAAATAAATGTACACTTAGTAATATACTAACATATTTAAATAATAAATATATTAAATAATAAATATATTAAATAGCTTACTATAGATAACTAGAAATATATAGAGTATACTTTAAACAAAATAAAAAGATATATATGACCAATAATTACATTTAAGCGATACACACAGACCATCTGATAGTAATTAGATAAAATAAACAGAACTTATCAGAATTAAATAAAACACAATAACCCCACAAAACCTTATACAGAAACCACTACATTACCTTTAAAAAGATAGCTAATCCGTAAAGGCTCATTTACTATTGATTAAATACTTTTTAGGCTGGCCATTTTCTCTAGAAGTGATATCCCCGTATCCACCGACTACACACCCGGCTTTCAAATCTTAACCTAACGATATAAATAAAAGCACCTTTTAGGTAAAAAATGTATATATAAAATATATTTTTTGAAATTAATAAAATTAAAAAGAAAACAAAAGAAAACAAATGACTCAAAACGAAAAACAGATTTAAATACAGGAGAACAACAAGAAACGATAGATTTGACCGGTTTCGTTTGTGTCAACGAAAGTCTTCAGAAAAAGTGAAGATTTTAAAACTTGTGAACCTTGCAATATTTATTGAATAGTACTCAGTAACAAGTAGAGCTGAACAAGTGCATACATACAAAACAGACACATTTTGTTCAGATTTACTTGTTATTGAGTACTATTAAATAAATATTGTAAGGTTCACAAGTTCATCCTTTCTAGTTTGCTCTGATGCAAAATGTGGTTGGTGTGTGTGTATATTTATGGATATATATATATATATATATATATATATATATATACCTTCCAACTATAGTGCTTATCCTGGCTAAAATTAACTGTCTTTTGCCACTTCTTCCCCTTCCCCCCTCTTCGTCTCTAGCGCCTCTCTGTTGGCATCTTCATTGGTTCTTCCCTTTCACATGGCCATACAAATCCCAATCTTAGTTCGTAGGTGCGAAAAAAAGAAAGAGAAAAAATATATCCTACTTACCAAAAATATCTCTCATAGTTGTTTACATTTCTCATATGGACCAATCACATCTCGCTGTGAGTTTTGTTCCTTTTCCCATGTTTGTTCTACTATCAAAATAAAAAATTCAAATCTTCACTTTTTCTGGCGACGTTTGTTGATACCAATGTAACCAGTCAAATCTCTCGTTTCTTGTTTTTCTCCTGTATTTAAATCTGTTTTTGTTTGTCTTTTTCCACACATTTTGTCTATCAAGGCATTTCATTTTCATGACATATCGTGCATTTTATCCTAAGCCGCCAGATGAAGTGTTAAAATTATCACCGTTTATTCGCTATTCAGCGGTGGTCGAGTAGTTCTGGACGTCGGGATTTGAGTTGCAAAATACTCGGAATTCGGGGTTTCTAATCGCGTGACCGGTAGTGAATAGTCATATCTCTATGCTGATGAGTCCCGATTATAATGGACGAAACGTATATATGTATATATATATGTATATGTATATGCATGTATATGTATATGTATATATATATATATATTATTTTGGATTCAGAAACGAAACAACGATGTGTTTGTTTTAATGAATGAAATATTTATTTTAGGTGCTTAATTTTCGGCGTAGACGCAATAATCATAAAAAACTTATTTTTCTCTTTTTCTGTCTACTTGTATAATACAACGATAGTAACTTTATTTGTGGATCTGGCATTTCGCCACAAGGCAGTTAAAAGAGCTATTAAGCTCTTTTAACTGCCTTGGTTCGCCCTCTGGGGGAGACACACAGGGTCGACATTGTTGCACTTAAAAATGTCAGCGCACCAGAGACCCTTAGTTTAGGAAAACAATGGTCGGTGTCGAAACAATCCAGTGACACGTACATAAGATAGGACAACATGTAAAATTAACTTTCATCCAAGATATTTTTTTTAAACTGGGAACAGCGATGACTGTATTTTCTGTGTCTCTTTCTTTCTCACTTCCTCGTTCTCGCTCTATCGCCCTCTCATTTTATCATAGCGGGAAGATTAAAAAATCAGTTTGGATTTTCGACTCGTCCGCGTTGGTCGCTCGCCAACTTCAGCCGACTTTCGAGTAATTATCTTGCTTCAGAAATGAATAAATATATATTTCTATATATAAAGTAATGTGTTGTTCCCTCATTACATACCTTCGGTTCCAGCAAGAGATTTATTCTCAAGAGAGAATTAATGGAGCAAGAAGTAATGACGCCTAATGACGCCGCCGTATATCCAGACCAAATACCCGACCTCGTATAACTCTTTATGTTAAAGAGGGTGTGCCTATCGTTGCCCCACGTAGGAGGCTGGTGTACCGTGCCCAGGACGTTAACAGCCTTTCTAGAAAAGTCATCACGACGCGGATCACCGAATTCACTCTCTCCTGCAAAAGATAGGATCACATTTGTCGAATGCATTCTATTTATCTTCACTAAAAGTATATGTCCGATGTTCTAATAGCACAGCTAATGTGCAACCTCACATACGGACGAAAAAAAGCACACATCGTTCTTTGTTTTCTAAGTTAAAAATAATTTCAAATTCGCGATGTTTCCCAAAAGAGGGAGAGTGTATATATATATATATATATATATATATATATATATATATATATATATATATATATATATATATATATATAGCATAATATAAAATGAAGTAATAAAATAAAGTGCGAATCAAATTTTATTAGAATTCAATGTTCAAGCAAAGTACCTTACAATCCTTAACTCATGAGTTTTCAAATATAGCAGCCGAAAACATACTTTTTGTTAACGCTATACGCTGTATAGCGTTAACAAAAACAGTATGTTTTGGGCTGATATATTTGATGTTTTATATACTTTTATGAAGTTTTATATATATTTTTATATATTTTCAAAGTTTAATTTTATTATCTGCAGTAATGTCATTGCGGTAATGGTCCTCTGAGGAGAAGAATTTTCTTTTAAAACTCATGAGTTAAGGACTGTAAGGTACTTTGCTTGAACATTGAATTCTAATACAATTTGATTCGCACCTTATTTTATTACTTCATTTTATATTATGCTATTAATGCTCTATCCAGTATATTGAGCTTCAGTTGTATCCGGATGTTCACTAATTAAAGATATTAGTTGCCTCTTATATCTTTTGTTGGATTAACTTTATATATATATATATATATATATATATATATATATATATATATATATATATATATCAGTAGGTATATTTGTTTCTTATTTGTATATTTGTTGCACTAATTATTTTCACAGTATTCTATATGTGAGTAGATATACTTATGGCCAGTTACACAGAAAGGTTTACGTTTTTCTCAGTAAGAACTCATCAGTCTATGAGATGATTAGAATTCTTGTTTCCCGTTTATAGTCAACTTATGCTGACATGTACTACTACCCGTACCTATTAAAGTTCTTTGTTGCCTAATCATGGTCTTTTAATTTATTTCAGTTTTTGTCATTAAGATTTTCAGATGCACCGTTTTTAAATAGATTCAAGTAGGTTTATTCTTTTATATAGGTGGCTATCATAGGGTGAAATTTGCTCGGTATTTACAATTTATAACGATCTCACTTCATCGGTTTAACAAATTGTTTAAAACTTCATAATTTCTAGTTTTTTACTATTACATAATTATATGATTCATCTAAAAACCGTAGCTTATATTTTACACTTGATTACTGGAGAATTCCCATGACTTTTGAGTTTCCA
>OY744524.1:123668132-123675632 GCA_963556195.1 Sepiola atlantica | reverse complement strand
TGAGATTCGAAACCCGAATGTCAGATCACTTCAAACTGCGATCAGCAGTATCAGGTATCTTACCCTTGCGTTAAGGCACTTGCCACTGACGGTAAGAGAACTGATAGTGCTTGTGTATTTTCTTTGTTTATATATTTTCCGTACTCCCCGTAACCTACAGAACTCTATTCTATATTGAAGAGAATTGCCTCACGATATATATATATATATATATATATATATATATATATATATATATATATATTACTATTTCGTGTATCCACATAAAGTTTTATAAGGAGATATAATTTTTTATGCATCAATTTTCAGTATTTACTTCAACAGTGCTCGATACGTAAGTAGAGCTAGGTAGTAAGTTATGAAAATATATTTATGGCAATTACGCTACACAGAGGTGCCTGCCTTTCGTCCCCGGGGGGGGGGGGGGGATCTTCAGGCTAAAATGCATTTTAGCCTGAAGATTCCCCCTGGGAATGAAACGCGGGAGCCTCTGTGTAGCTTAATTGCCATAAATATATTTTCATAGCTTACTAATATATATATATATATATATATATATATATATATATATATATATATATATATATATATATATATATATTGTTTATTTAAAGTAACACAATACATTAGTTTGATCTTCCATGAATACCTTCGATTTCACGAAAACACTGGAAACTCAACCCACAGAACTAAAGATACCAAATGTAACGGATTTTTCAGTCGATGTGTTGATAGTGTAACCCACTTATGTATAATGTCAATTGAAATAATATATATATATATATATATATATATATATATATATATATATATATATATATATATACACTAGTAATTGAGCACTCTGGTTACTTTTCCTATAAAACTAAACTACACACACATATATATATGTATGTGCGCGCTCGTGCGTGTGTGTGTGTGTTATCCGCTATTAACAGTTTCAATAACAATTGAATAGATGAAAAGAGGAATAATGTTGTCCGTAGTTTTCATTAACTTCTAATAAAGTCGAATATCAGGAATAAATCTTTAGAATTGTTGATTTAATATTGATTTTTAGATTGTTCATTTTAATATAAGTTTAACGTAAAAATGATATCCTGTGGTGAAGACCTTCCGCAAAGATTTTTTGATATTTAAATTTTTAGACATTTTTAGAAAAGTATCTTCAAACTACTATATTGATTCAACCTAAAATTTTCAAAGAATTTTTGGTTCTACTTTGGCTTGATATCTACAAGGAAAAAATATCTATATCTCACGCCTCTCTTTTTTTGTTTTCAATATAGAAATCTTCGCGTCAAGCAATGATCTTTCAATTCCGAGTGTATGTGCTCCGGTGTTGAGATTGATGAAATTTTGCTGATGATTTACGAAATTGAGTTGGTTTAAATTAGCGTAAGCTCTCCATTCATCGGAATAAATTACTGAGTCTTCGGCGACTTCTCGTTGAATAATTGGATGAATTGTCACACAGTCTCTTCTTTGAACGTTAGGATTAGGGTTTGGATTATGGTTATGGGTTATGTGTTAAGGTTAGGGGTTAGGGTTCCAGGCTCGGTAACACCACACAATCTTTCGAAACAAATTAGAAGTGTCTTCCTTGCTCTTGTACTGTGTTGATTGCAATATGAAATGTAGATCGCATAACAAAGTGTAGATATCATATCAGAGCGGCACCGAATTTTTTTTGCCAATCTGACTTGTTAATTTGTTAAGGAGTATACAGTTTGCTGTTTATATTGAACGTAATTTTATTCATTGTAAACGGGATTATTTTTGCTAATCCCCGGTAGAAAATGAAGTAGCGACGCCATTTTATATTAAACGCACATAGAAACTGAATACCTGAACAAGAAATGATTAAATGTAATTACAATCTAAAACCCAGCGTGGTTGATTGGAATTAGATTAAATAAAAGTGTCACTCGCGTCTTCAACCCAGGTGAAGACGGTGAGTCAGCGAAAGCGAAATAAATTACCAAGAACATGGAAACAGGCAAATCTCCTTACAGTCGTAGAATTGTTAATAACTTTTGTTTGTTTCGATGTGCAGGAGTCAAACGAAATTGTAATTAAATCAAAGAAGAATTTAATTAAACATTTTGAAGACGGGTTTGAAATTAAAATCTAAAAACCAGCTTCGGAGAGTGGAATCTATATATTAATACGCTAGCGTCTACCTACCTGTGTCACGCTCTGACACCCCTTTTTAAGAAGATGAGATCGCCCGATCACCGGAGATTTAGTATTTTTTTTAGAACGGTTAGTTTAATATACATCAAAGAGTAGGGAAGGGGAAGAAGTATTTACTTTTGCCCCGGGCAACGTAGAGAAGGAGCGGGGGTAAATGAAGGGGGAGAGAACAGGGATAAAGGGCTAAGCAGGAAGACAGTGGGGCGAGTGAAAGGGGGCGACCGGGGTGAGGGGACGGAAATGAGAGAGCGACCGCGGAAGACACAGATTTTGCCCCGGGCAACCGGTTAATATAAATAAATATATATATATATACTTCCATCCCGTCACGCAAAAGTTAGCGAGTAAAACATGTGTATATTTATAGCCAGCGGAATATTATTAACAGATTGATGTAGAAAACACCGTGTAATTTCCACGGGGTCCCGCTAGTCTTAAGATAAATAAAAGTGTCACTCGCGTCTTCGACAAAGGCAAAGACGGTGAATCAGTGAAAGCGAAATATAATAATGAAAACGTGGAAAGTGTTTTCACGCTGAAATTCGAAACACGAATGCCAGATGACTCCAAAGTGTGATCAGCCGTATCAAGTATCTTACCTCTGCACCAACGAACTTGCCACTCACAGTAAGAGAACTGATAGCGCTTGTATATTTTCTTTGTTTATAATTTTTTTATGCCACCAATAACTCAGAGAACTCTATTCTTTATTGCAGAGAATTGTTCTACGCTAAGCAGAAAATTTTATCTTCCCTATACGAGAGTTCATACAACCAGTAGAGGGCATATGACGTGTATATATATATATATATATATATATATATATATATATATATATATATATATATATGTGTGTGTGTGTGTGTGTGTGTTTTCTTCTGTGTTTACCGCTGTTAACGGTTACAATAAAAATTGAGTAGAGAAATAAGAGGGGTTATTTGTTTTATAGTATTTATCAACCTCCAGTAAAGTCGTGTATCAAAAATAAGTAAATGGATTCATTGATTTCTTATTGTTTTGTTTTTCTATTTAACGTTAGGTATGTTTATACGTTTTGTATGTACAGGATTCACTCCTAAACTAATTTTGGAACACAGTTTCTCGGGGTAAGAGGTCGTAATGTTGGAAATATTTAGTTTAATTTGATTTTGTTCAAAGGGGCTAAAAAGGGGGTAGTTCTGTTCATGCTAGCTTAGGCAAGGATGGATTATCGCAGTCCAAGGAGAAGTGAAAGAATGCTGAATCCTGATTGGCTGAGAAGAATTGTCCCTTTCTCTAACGATATCTGCTGGCGCTAATTTCAACTTTAGTTCCAGATAATTCTTCTTTTAGAAAAGGCGTGATTGTTGGACATCGTTGATTCAAGTAACGTAATTGAGTTCAGCCTTTTTAGAATAAGTCAAGTTAGTTTTTTTAAAGGTATTAAAGCTTAGACGGGTTTTAAAGAGAGAAAAACAGTCAAGTTTCCTGACAATTCTCCTTGAAATAAGTCGTGTTTTTCGGAA
The DNA here is from genome assembly GCA_963556195.1 of Sepiola atlantica. Taxonomy (NCBI): domain Eukaryota; kingdom Metazoa; phylum Mollusca; class Cephalopoda; order Sepiida; family Sepiolidae; genus Sepiola; species Sepiola atlantica. The sequence continues at coordinate 123,671,931 of OY744524.1, read as the reverse complement.
CTCCTTAAGCTTAAGCTACGTATTATTTCTAATTTTTAAGAAAAAGTCAAGATAAGCTTTTTAAAAAGGTATTGTTTAAAACCAACACAGGTTTAAACGAAAAGAGTTTCTGAAAAACAACCTTTGAAGAAAGACGTATTTGCTTGAACTCCGTCATAAGGCGACGTAAATATTGTTATCACTTTGAAAACGGAATAAGGACAAGAAAGCCCCAAAATTTAAAAAAATAGTTTTAAAAAGCAAAGGTTTTTATTTTATGAATTTTCGGAGTTAAGATAATTCCATGAACTTTTTACCCGGAGAAAATTAAAAGTAAAGAAAAAGGTATGGAGAGACATACTCTTTAAGAGAAACACTAGGGATCACTAACATTGATCAATGGTATGATTACCAGCCGAAAGATGAGGAACGCTATGGGAGTACTAACATTGATCAATGGTATGAACTGCGTTTGATTACTTATAGGGTGGTCTATGACAAGAATTTGTTGACATCAGATTTGAAGACGAACCAGTGTTAATCTGCATGAAAGCAGTCCCGTGGTAATGTGTTCCACAGACGGGAAACCCTTGCGAAGAGGTTCTATTCATAGAAATTCCGCCTGACGCTAGGGACATGAAGAGAGAAGGGGGCATCTTTTACCGTTGTGAAAAGAGACCACAATATTTGGCTTGACGGGCGGCTATTTGCAAGAAGGGCAAAGGCGCATGCTCTGCGTTGTGAGTTTTTGTCTGCGTTGACACTGATCCGTTTTAAAAGATGGTATATAACGACAGTGACGTAAACAGAAGAACGGAAGGAAGTCGTCAATGTAATCCACTTGTTCTTTGATTCAAAGAATACACATAAAAAACCTATAAATAAAGAAAAGGTTAGAAAAAAACATGCTTTCATCTCTTCCCTTGCTCCTGACTTCACGATTTTTCCTTTACTCATTCCTTCGTGTTAGAACCCCCTTTTTCCGTTAGACAACTTTTTCCATTTTTTCTGTCTACCAGGGAAGCATTCAATTAGCAAAATATAAGCAACAGGACACCAATAATTATAATAAAATTAAAAAGAAAAGAAAAAGAAACATAATCTGGTATACACCGCCCTATAATCAGATGCTAAAACTAAACTGTGCAAAAAATTTCGAAATCTCATTGAAAAACACTTTCCTGTAACCAATTGCCTGCATAAAATATTCAATAAAAATAACCTAAAACTGTCATGCAGCTGTTGCGAAAACTTAGAAATGATAATTAAGGCATCCACATAATTCCCGCTCACCCCCACCCCTCCACTTTTTCACTTAGAACCATCCACATTCATTTCATTCCATGCTACTGACTTCACTAAGCCCGGACCTCGGTCTTACTGCTCCCAGCAGTGGCTACTACTTCTTCCCATCAACCCATCATGTCAACCCAATATATTCACGTACTTGCATAACATTTTTCTCAATATTATAATCCTGAAGAAGTCTTACAAATAAAGACGAAACGTTGATGAATATATAAAAAAACATACTTTTTGGTTTTTCCTTTTTCATTTCCCATATATATATATATATATATATATATATATATATATATATATATATATATAAATATAATGGATTAAATGTAAGAATCAAATGAGAAATTAATCAAACTTTATTACATATCAAAGTTCAAGCAAAAAGTACTGTAAAGTCCTTAATCCATGGATTTTCAAAGAAAATCTTCTCCTCGGAGGATTATTACCGCAATGAAATCTCTGCGAGTAAAAAATTTCGCTTTGAAAATATATAAAGATATATAAAACGGAAAAATATAACGGAAAAATACACATTTTTATGTTAACATACCCAATCAAGGTACGGGCTGATTTGATGTTAAATCTTTACAATTTATCAAAGTCAACAAGTTGGTAAAAGAAGGGTTTTTTTTAATAAAAAAGTTTCTACAGCAACAGTCTAAATAGTGAAAATTAATTCAAAATCTAAAATGTTAAAAATGTTAAAAATTAAAAAAAATTGTGTGCTATGCATTCAATGGATGACAGTTAAGAAAAGTCCAGTCAAATAATAGAAAATGCAGAAAAAATCTCACTCAATGTTCGATAATAGAATGATAAATTAAGGGTTCCAAGAAAGTGATAATTATATTATCGGAATGTCTACTCGTTTTCGAGTATTACCATTTTTTTACGCGTATCAATATGATTCTGGTGTAGCACCTCCCGCTGAGAAGCGCGTAAATGGCTTTTACAGACCATACCACAGATATGGCAAATGTTGTGATGATCTGTTGGGAAGCTATAATTGAAACCACCTCTTCTGAACGTGATTCCGCTGCACATGCATACGTTCGTGATTCACCAGGCGGGCACGTGACATCGTTACCGACTTGCAAGTTTGGCATGTTAGCTGTAATAGTAACCACACCCCGACAGCCGTAGGTCTGAAGAGGTTCATTGTGAAGAAAGCTGCACACATCACTAGTATCTAATAGTAGATGCTACATGAAGATCGCATAGTCAAAAGTTACGAGCACAACAACGGGATTATAGTGACTGACGCTGAGTATCGGTGACTATGAACCCGATGACAGACAAAAGGTCTGATCACCAGTAGTCGCTTCTTTATCACTATAGCAGGGATAAGATCAGCCCCACATGTTTTAGAGGTGCCAAGGTTTTTTAGTATATGCTCGACTTGAGAAGGAGTGATGATCAGGTCATCGAGTGTGGCTTAAGTCCGCAGTGGGAAATTTGGGAGGGAGTGGTTTGTGGGGTCCATGGTAGAGTTCAGCTTTATCAGGGCCGTGCAGGCGACATCATGGTGGTTGGATAGTGGGAAAATGGTTGATTACCCATTATTTACCACACTAGTTCTTAATTTCTGTGACTTAATACGTTTTCTTGTCATCTTTGTATACCTACTCTTAGCCGCGGCTATTTCACTTTTGCAATAATTTCTTCATGCTATCCATTTTTGTCTGTCTGTATTTGACTTATGGTGGTTGAATCGATGGAATGTTTGCTGCCTACGAGCAATAGCAGATGCACAGGTTGAAGTAAACCATTGAGGAGAACGGGACTTGGTATAGAATTTTCGCGCGGTGACATGTGTTTCTATACCTGCTTCGACATATTCAGTTACCTTATTTGCGCCCTGTTCAGCGGGAAGAGAACAGATTTTACTCCGCGCGGGGCGTCTCTGGTGTGATCTCTGATGGATTTCCGATCAGGCCGTTTGTAGTATCTCATCGTTTTGGGCAAAGGTTCTTCAGCTTGGGGTCGTAAGTTAAGTGTAATATTAACCATTATCACAAGGTGATCAGCGTTCCCGAGTGAGCTATCCGCATCCGTCACACAACCCTTGGGCAGTGTAGTCAAGAATAGGTCGAGAAGTGAAGCCTGCTGATCTTCATGATCTACGAGGTTGGTCGGGAAAGTGACAGTCAGTGAAAGAGACTGTGAAAAAGAGAAACTAAGCGTACTTTTACCAGTTGCGTATGTATGGCCCGAGAAACCAAGCCAATTACTGTGATGAGCATTAAAATCCCCAAATAAATGTATTTAAGATCTCGGATCTAAAGAGAGAGCTGCATAAATACTATCAGAGATACGGTTGAGCAGGGTGCAGTCCTGGTTCGAAGATACAAATCTGTTGAAAACGGAATGAGGAGCGATGAATATTAAAACCTTTTGGTGTTGCACCAGTAAACAAATTACGAAGAAAATATATGATTGTGACGAAGTGATAAACGCTAAATATGCACTTTTCTCATGTTTGTTTTAGTGATCAAAAGTTGAAAATAAACAGTGGTTG
>OY744524.1:123635632-123663132 GCA_963556195.1 Sepiola atlantica | reverse complement strand
TACACCAGACTAGATGAATTTTTGTCCTGGAATCCGGATATACTATCATAGTTAACTGGTCACTTGGGGGAGAAGAAAATTAATGTTCTTAACTTCTTTACGAATTCAACGTTTGAGAAATAAAAGAGAATTTTAATAAAATATTCGAATATCTTTGTATCTCATATAGAGATCAAGTGTTAACTCCAGGAAGAGGTCCCTTGATTTCTGAGATTTTACACTGAAGTAAAATAAATAAAAAAATATTTGAGAGGACTTGAATACTTACTAGACACTTAACTTGAGTGTTTAAGGTCTCTCTATACAGGATTTTGTCAGAACATCCAGGCATGAAGATATTTTCTCCTACAAGTAAACCTTGACCAAATATTCAAAATAACATAGTATTCAAAGCCCAAATAAGATCACCTCGACACGGCTATACACTGGCTCATACTAGGATTAGTGCCTCTTCTCCAAGTAATGTTACATCAAGTAACATCACTTAGCTAGATACTTCACCAGACTAAAGGAATTCTTGTCCTGGAATCCGGTAAGGCAATACTGCGAGAAAGATATACTCTAACATATTTAACTGGTCAATTGGGGAGAGAAAATTAATGTTCTTCACTTCTTTACTAACTCAACGCTTGACAGGAAAAAGAGGATTTTAATGGAATATTCGAATATCTATGTATCTCATATAGTAATCAACTGTTAGCCCCAGGAAGGGGCCCCTTGATTCCTGAGAACTTTGACTGAAATAAAATGAAACAAAAAGAATATATATATGTGTGTGTGTGTGTGTGGTGTGTGTGTGTGTGGGTGTGTGTGTGGGTGTGTGTATGTGTGTGTGTGTGTGTGTGTGTGTGTGTGTGTGTGTGTGTGTGTGTGTGTGTGTGTGTGTGTGTGTGTGTGTGTGTGTGTGTGTGTGTGTGTGTGTGTGTATTTACATTGAAATTTCGCTTACATTCAGCAGATGTCAAATGATAGCGTAGAAGTTAGAGGCGCCGGCTGTCAGCTTAACAGTCGCGTTTTGATCCCGGCTTGAGGCACTTGCTTGTCTAGCCGCACTGAAGAGCTGTGATAAAGCGAAACAGTCTCTATGGATTACTGTTGTCATATTTGGGTTGGTGAATCACTGTCCCAATTGAACGTTCTTGCTTAAGTTCAGAAACGTGTCTGTAATTTAATTGGCCCTACCTTTTTTTTCTTCTCCGCAACCTCTCTCTCACAGACGTGATGTTGCTAGTCTCAGTCTTTTCTATACGTGCTATTATGGCGTGTGTTCTTAAGAATTATGTGATCTACTCCCCGCTTTTTTTGTTCCAGCTCGTTCGCGTCGTTGGTCTAGTGGTCTCCATCAATTCACTGTTTTGATACCTCATTGCAATGCAGATTCCTATTGCAGTAGCTTCTTTCCAAGAACCGCAGGCTTGTGGAACTCTCTTCCTGCTGACTGTTTTCCTCCTACCTATAACCTTGATATTTTCAAGACCAAGGCCAATAAGCATCTCCTGTCTTTGCGATGATATGTTTTTCTTGTTAGCTCCTTACATCAAGTGGCTTCATAGCTTGTCTGGAGCGATTTCCATACAAAAACATGTAGATGACTATATATATATATATATATATATATATATATATATATATATATATATATATATATATAAAGGGGAGAGTTTGAATTACCTACTAAACACAATCTTCGGGTGTCTTCGGTCTGTCTGTACAAGAGGTTTGTCAGAACAGCCTGATATGAGGATACTTCACCCTCCAAGTAAACCTGACCAAATATTCAAAATTACATAGTATTCGAAGCACAAATTAGATCCGCTCGACACAGCTATACACTGGCTCATACGAGGAATACTACATCTTCTGGTGATGTTACCTCAAATAACAGCACTTAGCTGAATATTCCACCAGACTAAATGAATGTTTTCCTGGAATACGGTAAGACCAATAGATCAAAATAAAGAGATACTATAACATAGTTAACTGGTCAATTGGGGAAAGGTAAAGAAAAACTTTAGTTGAACACTCGGATATCTATGTATTTTATATAGAGATCAAGTGTTAGCCCCAGGAAGGGGCCCCTTGATTTCTGAGAACTTCAGTTGAAGTAAAAAGTAACATATATATATATATATATATATATATATATATATATATATATATATATATTAACGAAAAATACGTCCTACATAGTTAAGGGCAGCTAATAATGCAATTTTCTGCATCTTAATCACTTAGGAAGTGAGACAATCGAAGTAGTAGTGAGCAAAAAGGAAACGATCACCAATAAAAATTATTACATGAAAATACATTTAATATTTAGGTGATAAAACTCGTACATATTTTTAGACAGGGCGTCTTGGTACGATGGTAAAACGTTGGACTATGGACGTCAATATCGAAGGTTCGATCCCTGTCTAAGTTAGCCATGCTGATGACGACTGTGAGCCAGAAACACGTGCCCATGGATTACTTTTACGTACGTATAAAATAATATATATATTATTATTAGTCGCCCTCAAGTATATAGGACGATTATATATATATATATATATATATATATATATATATATATATATACTAGGCAAAGATATAAGTAAAAATAGAATTCTGTTTTCCACTCCCAGTAAGATGATTAAGACTGACTATTCTCTTCCTTTTTTTAGTTTTTTTTTTATGTTATTAAAGTTGACGCGAGAAGGTGGGTGTGTCGACTGTCTGTAAAAAAAAATCACGTTACGAACGTCTTATTGGCTGTAATTTCTTTCCCATTTTCCTCCAAGCAATCAGAGATCCTGAATTTATTGCAGACCGTTGACACGATGACGTCCTCACACGCGACACTTGAAATCGCGAAAATATCGTTGACTTTTTTTTACTTTTTTGTCTGTTTTCCGTTCTCTGCTATTCTTCCTTAAAACTCCCACGGTCATACTCCCACATCAATCTATTGTAGCTCATTAAGAATGATTGTAACAGTTTAATCTATTAAAACGGCAACTTTAAAAGTTACGCATTAAACTACAGAGCATAATTTTTACGATCATAAGTGAACGTTGTGTGTGATCATGTGCTAATATATATATATATATATATATATATATATATATATATATATATATATATATATATATATATATATATATATATTGATTTGGGTTGCACATATCGGGATTTTGGAATTTTGATTGGACTTTCTATATTATTTGATTTATTTATCATTAACATTGAACATTGACACATTTCGCGACTGGACAACTTTGTCAGCCCCTTCAATTTCACGTATATGGACTGCTGTTTGTAACTTGGGGTAATGTCTTTCCTGATTATGTTTCTCAATTTGTATGACCTGGATGGACTGTATGGATTCAACAAAAAGTATGTTTTGGGTTGATATGTTTGATGTTATGTATTTTTATGTATTCGTGTATATAATTTTATATATTTTCAAAGCGTAATTTTATTACCTGTAGTAGTATAACTGCGGTAATGGTCCTCTGAAGAGAAGAATTATCTTTGAAAACTCATGAGCTAAGGACTTAAGGATACTTTGCTTGAACTTTGAATTCTAATAAAATTTGATTGACACCTTATTTTATTACTTCATTTTATATTATAATATATATATATATATATATATATATATATATATATATATATATATATATAATAAATATTTGTGATTGTTTATTATCTATGTACGTATACGTTTCGTCCTTTTTTTAATCGGGACTCATAAGCATAGAGATATGACTATTCACTACCGGTCATGCGATTCGAAACCCCGAAGCCTTATCCACTCGACCAATTTTAAATAGCGAATAAACGGTGATAATTTTAACACTTTATCGGCGGGCTTAACGTCCAAAGTGTTCTACTTCTTTTTAAGGGAAGGAACGATGCATTATGAAGCTAGTGACGTCAAGCTGTGTTAATATTACACTTACAGTGCTCTACTTTTTCGAGGAGCGACAAATAATTTTTTTAAATGCAAACATTGTTAAAAATAACAAAATTCGTCTGTTTAATTATACCTTTTTATTTTTTGAATTTTTCTGATGGTCTTTTTTTTTGTATTAAAATTTAAAAAAATAATAAATGTTCCATAGGTTTCACAGGTTTCACGAACGTTTTCAATTTTTCATCGAATCATCTTCATGTGTCAAAAGGTGTCAAAAGCAAATGAACAAAAAAGCTGGAGAAAGAAGAGGATTTTAAAAAGACGGCGGAGAAACGCGCATAGAACGTGTTTTCGCATTGTTCCAGGAAGTCGTTGACGATTTAAATTCAGCAACGCTGGATGGCATCACAGAACAAAACCACATGATGCCATCCAGTGTTGCTGAATTTAAATTACGGCTAATCAGAACTTTTTAAAAGATTACTTAATGCCAGAAATAAGGTATATTTAGCATATATTTTGTGTTATTGATGTATAACAAAAACTTCTTTGAAAACAAACGTTGATTAACTCATATTTAGTATATCAATATACATATATTAAAGAATATTATTTTCCTTTCTTATGCCAGGATTTTCAAAGAATGGAATTTTATCATCAGAGGAATGCAAATAGATAGTAAGTTGGCGAGGGATAAACCAAAAGTCATAATTTGAAAAAGTTATAATTTGACAAAAAAATGTAGATGTAAGTGTGTCAGAAGAATGTCAAAAATGCAAAAAGTGTTAAGTGAAAAAAAGGTTTTAAATTGAAAAACAACGATTCACCGTTGGATGGTTCGAAAAGAGTGCATCAATGGGTTCAAATACTGTAAATCCAGGAGAAATGAATCCATCAGAATAATAAGTAGGTTCTGCCGTAGGAAAGGTTGATTAGTGTATAGGCTGGGAGTTTGAGGTCATCTTAAAGTCTTCCATGGACTTTCGTAAAGAAATGTTTAAGGATTTGAGTCCAAAATAGTGTAGAAATTTAAGTAGTTTCCAAAATTGAATTGAATATTCCTTGTTTAGAAAATTCTTTGAAAAGCCATGGCTTAAGGAAGGAAAAAATAAATATTCTTTGATTGAATATACCTTGTTTTGAACAACTGAAGACGTAATATATTTGTCATTTTTATTGAGCTTTAAACATTTCACGATAGGTTCAAATTTTAAAAGTATACGTTCTACTTTTAGTTTCATACCTTATATATATATATATATATATATATATATATATATATATATATATATATATATATATATATATATATATATATAAACATTCAATGAATTAAAACATTACAATTGTTCTAAGAATTAGAACATCAAGCACAGTATGGCGTACAATCGTTTCCAAAACAGTTTGGAAATACTTCTTTTTTTTTATTTTATAAATCAATAAAGCTAATCCAAAATGTTTCTTTATCAGCGCCTTTAGCAACACGTCTTACAGAAAGTCAGAGAAAAATTAAAAAGCTTGTTGTAATGAAACATTCACTGACAGAAAGAGTCACCGGTTGATATGTTTGTAGTATAGGGGGTAAAGAACACAATTGTACCTACAAACCTAAACACTGATACATACAGAATATATATATATATATATATATATATATATATATATATATATAGAGAGAGAGAGAGAGAGAGAGAGAGAGAGAGAGAGAGAGAGAGAGAGAAGAGAGGCATCTACAAACAAGCTGTTTCGTTGTATCATAGTTCCTCATTATGCAAATGTTTCAGGCTGAGATTGAAATCGTATCGTTTTTTTCGACAGACTTTCTATAAATATATAAAGTAAATAGTATTATTGTTGGATAGTAGTGGGTATATCAGCGAGGTTTTTTTGTTGTTTTTGGGGGGTGAAAAATATTCGTTGGGAAAAATTAACAAAGTAAATTTGAAATTTGAAAAGTAAGTTTTGAAATGTCCTGACGAGTGTTAAAATTAACGAAACCATGCGCTTCTAATTAAGTGTGTGTGGGGGGGTGTCTCTCTCTCTCTCTCTCTCTCTCTCTCTCTCTCTCTCTCTCTCTCTCTCTCTCTCTCTCTCTGGATAGATCTCTCTCTCTCCTTCTCTGTTTTTGTCTCTGTCTTTTTGTCTCTCTCTTTTTCTCTCTCTCTCTCTCTCTCTCTCTCTCTCTCTCTCTCTCTCTCTCTCTCTCTCTCTTTCAGAGTTCCTCCTTTTTGCATTTTAGCCTGATAAGGTGACCATGGCCATATAAGAACGCGTTGGGTTGAATACATATAAATTAGTGTAAGAAGAATGCAATCGACTTTTGATTGCAACTGACAACACCGAAGCATGGACACGAAGAAGAACATGGTATGTTTTGAATTAAGTTTGAACACGTGGTTCTTTAACGACAAAAACTATTATAAACAAACAAACATTTACTGATATGGTGCCGTGATATCTAACATTATTTTTAAAAAATAAAGTCGAAACTCTCTTCCAAAAAGATTTGTCCATTTCGTGGCATATTTTCGATGCGTTCACTTATATTTTATGACTTTTTTTTAATGTGGTCGGATAGATTACGGCGGGGTTTACCTTCCAAGAAATTAACATAATTAGAACTAGAACATTTTTGTGGGTGAATGTCACAAAGCGACCAAAATGTCTTCGAACTTTCAAAAATAACAAACTTCTTTGAGTAAATTGAGTAATATATATTAATGAAAAGTTAATTCCTAAATGTTTGCTAATTTTGTTAAATATATTATTATTTCTTACTCGCTAGAAGTTCCAACACGAATCATTTCGAGTCGCTCACTGGTAAAAAAGTAACAAGCCTCCCCAGATTTCCAATATTATCCGGGGTTTTTTTTCGATCATTGATTTATTTGGAATTTGGATAACAAAATGCCTCCTCGGAATTCGACTACTCTCCCTGCCTTTTCCATTCGATGCCAGGATGGTGATATCCCTTCTCAGTCTTTCTATTCTCTCGGACTCTCCGCAGTCATTTTCCATGGTACCAACTTATGTTGGTGTCTCCGGGAATTTGTTTTTCCGTGGAAGTATTTCTTATCATGTATTCACTTGGAGTGTCCACGTAAGTCATTATCAGTGATTGCTCATTGGCCAGTAGTGTTACCTGGAGTCTAAGTAACAAAAAGCCTCCCCAGATTTACAGCACTCTCCATCTTTTTTCAATAACCTGTGCAAGTCAGCCGTTGGCACCGACCGTTGGTCTTCATAAGAATTTGAGTGGCAATAAACTTCACCAATGTTCAAGTACTCTCGGTCCCCTTCCAATGAAGGTCTGGTTGGTGCTCTCCCTCCTCGGTCTTTCTATCCTCCTTGACCCTTCATATTATTATTATTGTTATTATTATTATTATTATTGTTTCTGTTCCTTGGTTCATGCGGTGGTGTTCTTCCTGTGGTTTTGCTTTCTTCCTGTTGTAACTTCCATGTTACTGGTTACCATTTGTAGTTTATGCAGATGGGTTTCCGCATTCGAGGATTTTCCTTAAGATTTCAGCGGTTTTGATCATTGCCGTTCTTTTGTATGGTCTCAGTGATCCCTTTGATTCTAATTTCTCCCAGTCTTTTCTCCAGTTTTTTTTTTGGGGGGGGGTCCTAGTGCTCCTACGATTGGGGCTAGTTTTTTTATGCATTCGCTTATTATATGATTTAGCGTTTCGTCTCTTGGTCCACACAGTCTGCATTTACTGTTTTCCTGGGTTTTATCTACTTTAGCGTTAATGTAGTTTGTTCTAATCGCATTGTTCTGTGCAGCCATTAGTAAAGATTCCGTTTCTCTGTTCAAGTGTCCTTTTCTTAACCATTCCCAGCTATTTTCGTTGGTTTCTTCTCTTGTCAGTCTTATGAAGCGTTCATGTAGTTGTTTTTCTTCCCACTTTTCTTTTCTTGTCTGTTTGTTTCTGGTTTCAGTGCTTCCCGAGTTGTTCGTTGGGATGGTGTCTCTTGCTGCAGTAATTAGCCTTTCCTTGTTCTGGGTTATGTATTTCTTTAGCTCTTTTTTGTCTTCCACACAGTTTTCAATACTTACCAGTCCTCTTCCTCCTTCATTTCTTTTCATGTAGAGTCTTCCATATCGTCTTTTGGATGTAATGCGTTGTGCATGGCCATTAACTTCTTAGTCCTCTGGTCAAGGTGCCTGAGTTCTTCTTTGGATCAGCCTATGAATGGTCCAGAGTATCTTATTAGTAATACTGCCCAGGTTTTTATTACTTTTACTATATATTTATGCTATATAATTTCGCTTCTAAGAGTTTTCTTGTTCTTCGCAAATTTTCTTTTCCAATCTTCTCTTTCATTTCTGTAGGTTTGATGGTGTCTGCTTCCAGAACTACCAAATATTTATAGCTCTCCTGTTCGCTTAGCGCCCTCATTTCCTCTTGGTTGGGCAGTTCCATGCCCTCTGTTGTTTCCAGTTTTTCTCTATTCTACTCTAGCAGTTCACATAAAAGTGACATTTTTCTTATTTCCCCTGTAACATTGACGGGTATAGCTTTCTAACAAAAAGCTACATATAAAAATTTGCTTCAGCAACAGTTTGGGCCAATTATTGCTACGTGTTTTCAGAAACTTTAAATTTAGTTTCGTTCAAATTCATCAATTTTTATATTTCGTTCTGCTCGATATTTTTAAATAACCATACATACAGGAAATCGATGGAATTATCACCCTTACTCTCAAATCTACTACCACTGCGACCCATGTACATCAGTAAAACTGTTTTTAAAACATACTTTTGTAGCATCATTATTATTATTTCATCATTCAATCTTGGAATTATACGTTAGATACACTTTCAAACGAAACAAGGAATGATCCATTGAATTTCTATTTCTTGCGTGATACTTGTCTTGCAGTTGGCTTAGGACTTGAATTACAAGTTAGGATTTTTTCCAAAGGGTGTGTTTGGAACATTCTTGTGTGTAACTTCCTTCAGATAGCGTTTACAGTTTGACTTCATTTTGTGTTCAGGCATGCCATTTTCAAACAGAATATTTCTATAAGTGGTGTTGATACGGTGGGTTTCAAAAACTTTAGGTGGTAGATTATTCAGCGCATGTTCAATTGCATTGATGATTTCGATATCGGAAACCACATTTCTGACGACGTGTTCTTTCTCTTACTTTTCTTATGTTAAATATCTAGACCATGTGTACGGAAAAGTAATGTTGACAATAGGAGGATGCACCTGACGATTGTCAAAAGATGATATAATTATCGGATGACGAAAAGGTTGTTTTGATAAAAAATAATGCACATAACATGAGAAGAAGCAACATAAGGTCGATTGTCAACAAACGAAAGAGAAATGTTGGAATTATGAAAAATAATTGGCAAGAAGTACATGCCAGGTGCAAATGAGTCGATAAACAAATCTGTTGGATTGTCAATTGATTGAAATCCCGTCGTCAAATAAAACGCCCTGAGGCGTGGCTACAGGACAATGCTTTTGAGGTGGTAACAAATTTTTATATAATAACAACCCGAAATTGATATCGACAGTTGGGACGCTTGTGCTGAGAAAAACTAACTGTCGAATTCCTGTGCGTGCGTCTTTAACAACCCACCATCTGTCACCGTCACGACAATAAAGATATATCGTTATATTTTAACATATATCAATGTGTTGTCATTCCTTTTAAGCAATAATACCACATTTATACTTCATTTGTTTATTTGTTTGTTTGTTTGTTTGTTTGTGTGGGAGGGGGTTCTTTGTGACCAACTCTTCAGGCGATACTTGACTTTATTTGCCACAGAATATGCAGCACTGTGTACTATAGTATTTAGATGCAGGATGAATGATTTGTTTCCCAGTCTTTCCGACATTTTCAGAACCGATTCCCCAGTCTAAACGAGTGCCACTGTTCACAATCCACCACTAGGATGTTGACAGATGACACAAAGGTCTCGATTATCTACTGCCTGTCACCTTGCGCGGTTTGATCCGGATTTCTCCGAATGATGAAGTTTCTAGGGAGTACTAAATTCACAAGCGGTCTCCAGTCGCATGCAGGCGAGATGACGGCGTTAGTTTTTGCAGTTTTGTTTTTTTTTTTTGCAGAGAGATGTCGCCGTCCTCCTACATAGAGCGCCTGATATTCCTAAATAGTCACCCATCTAGTACTGACCCGGCTCAACATCGCTTAACTTCAGTAATCTAACGAGAACCGGTGTTGTGTTAACGTGATTATCTTATATACAAAAAAAAAGGTCCCGATTCTAAGCAACTGATTCAGAACGCAGTCTTCTCTCTTCGGTCAAGATTTCGTCTGCAGTCTACCCGCTGCTCGGTCGGCCAGGCTGTCTCTTGGCGATCGACGAATCACCTTGCATGACTGCTTCGTTGAATTTAGCACGTACACGGTCTCATTTACAACGGATACAAAATTCTGCATCGCAATGGCGGTGATAAAACTTTCAATTTCTTAGGAATTAATTTTTCTTACTCTCTGGACAAATGCTGATGCATACATTTCTCTACGCTCGTGTCTTTCCTAACTGAGTGTAATAACATTCGATAAGGAGTTGAGTTCTGGTGTCGTCACTAGTTTTGTGGACGTTGTATGACACATGAGACACAGTAAATAGTCGATGGTTACTTTACGTTTCTTCCAGGGCGTTAGAGAATCCAGAATGTCCATTCCTAGGACAATTGCCATAAGTACTCTAATTCCTACACAGTGATAAGGCAACAAAGACAAACAAGACATGAGTCAATATAATAGACGAGGCATCCATTATGATATTGCCCGAAAAGAAAAGCCAAAAATATGCTTTTACTTTTATTGTAAGTATTAATCATCATATCAAAAGCTTTCAAATGATGTGCAACTTGACTGTGTTTTGTGAAATTCTTTTTCATATATCACATCACGATTCTGGTCTGTAAATTGCCCATCTGGCCCCCGAAAGATTGGAACCAGATTTTTTTTCAGGGATAACTCTCTCCAAATAAGTCATGATTTAAGCTACGTTTCTTTCTACACTATAAGTGTTGTGAAGTTGTTCAACAGTAAATAATAAATAAAGGAAGTCAAGTTGAGGGTTGGTTTAACAAGTGTATTAACAAAGTAAGAAACTGACTAGCTCTTGGCTAGACAGTTACAAGACTGTGCTTTGTCTTCAGTGTCTCTGGTGACTCGCACTATTTATAGTGACAACCGGTGTAGTTTCTCCTGTGTAAGAACGGCCGGTGTAACAATAAGTTTCCCTATATTCTTTAATAACACAAAATACTCTAATATTTCTTAATGTTTTTGTGAGCATTTAGAGAAAGAGTGGCTCTCTTATTTTAAAGATTCGTCATCTAATTTACATGCGTGTGTCTGTACACACTATAAACATGCATGTAAATTAGATAGCAAAATAATAAGTCCTCTTACTCCTATACAAGAATGATAATACTTCTAAAGAATGATAATACTTCTATAATAATAATAATAATAATAATAATAATAATAATAATAATAATAATAATAATAATAATAATAATAATAATAATAATATTTTTTCTAAACAAAAACAAGAGAACTTGCTCAATCATTGATATCGCCTGCCCTTTCAATACCAGAACACGAAAAAATAAACAAATATCAAGATCTTAAATGGGAATTAGTCAGACTATGGAAATGTAAAAAAGTAAAAAAGTAAAGGTGATTCCCGTTGTAATTGGAACCATAACGAATAACAATAATAAACATTTTCACTGAAGGCCTCTTTTTTTAATATGTTATTCTTGTTGTTTTTGTTGTTATTGTAAAAAAAATATCAAGATCTAAAGTGGGAATTAGTTAGACTATAGAAATCTAAAGAAGTAAAGGTGATTCCCGTTGTAATTGGAGTGCTTGGAACCATAACGAAAAGCCACTATAAATGGCTTAAACAAATTGACGAGACAATTTCTTTTCCAATTCTGCAAAAGGCTTGCGTATTATGAGCAGCGAAAGTGTTAAGGTATAGCTTGAATGTCTAAAGACAAGAGAACTGACTTGATGTTCAAAAAGAAAAACTTAAACTAAAGACATCTAAAAGTTAAGACTACTATGAATAATAATAATAATAATAATAATAATAATAATAATAATAATAATAATAATAATAATAATAATAATAATAATAATAATAATAATCTATATATTAATACGATAGCGTGTGGATTCGTGTGTCACGCTTCCGGCAAAAGCTCTGCGCATGCGTGCCGCACCTAGATTTTTAAAAACAGTCAAGTCGCTTTATTTTCAAAGCGTCTTGAAGTATATCGCTCTGGCGTAACGGTTAGCGACGTGGTATTTTTGACTTCGGCCCGACTGGTTTATAGTTCGATCCCAACCAACCTCTAAGATTTTTTTTTCTACATTTTAAGGGGAAGGGGAAGAGAAGTAGGGAGGGAACGACCGAGAAGACACATATTAATACAATAGCGTATGTGATTTTGTGTGTCATGCTTACATCCGAATCTTTGTATGCTACTCACCTGGTTAAAAAGTACTTTTTTTGTGTTGCTTTAAAGCAACACAAAAAAAGTACTTAAAACTATTTTTTGTTTTTTTTATTTTGGCGTTTTTAAGGGCATTGTCTATTTAATTACGTTTTCTTGTTGTAGAGAGGGCCAGTATTATTTTTTTTTATTTTTTGAACGGATGGCATATCAACCTTTTTTAGTAGATATACGAAGTGTCCATCGTACACGAGTTACCATTTAAAAAAAAAATTTCATTCTTATCTAGAAGGGGGGGCTCATAATAAAGGAAGTGTAACTAACAAATAGAGGGTGCTTTGTTACATTAGGACCCGCGCTAACTTTGACCCCGTCGTTAGAGTTAGGGTCAGTGTGGCAGACGATAACTTCGTCAACTTTTTCAGTTTTATTTTCAAGAAATAATTAACAACACGAACACAACGGTGTAAGTAAAAATTAAAAAAATTTAATTAAAAAAATTCCGTGTAATTTACACGGGTCCCGCTAGTAGTAGTAGTAGTAGTAGTAGTAGTAGTAGTAGTAGTAATAATAATAATAATATACGAGAAGAATGAGATAGTTTATGAAATATTTTAATGAAATCAAAGCAGAAAACATGATGGCGGCGGCTGTAACCCAACAACTTACGGGTACGTCTAGTATTTATATGGAGATTAAATTATGTTACGTATTTCACTCTGGCTTCTCTTTTTTATCATATCAGGTCATTCTGTCAATATTTTAAATTACTGCACTTAGGTAAATTTAGAGGTACCTGCTGTGTATAAAGGGATGTAAGAGACGTAATATTATGTTTATAAAGACACTATTCAACTGTGTAGGTTGGTACTTCAGGTTGTAGACAAAATTAATGTGACGTCAGCGAGCATAAGATTTAGAATACGTTCAACCTGAACACATTTTTAAAAAGTTTTGTATGTAGGCGTCCTGCACGCACAGCCTCAAGCAGTAGAAATAACATTTGTTTTTGAGTTACGCCCTGCTGTGCGCCATGGTTATAAAGCCATTCCCTGGCTGAAAAAAAGGTCACTGGAAGTCAACAGTCTCTGTTAGAGGAAATCTTCCTACACTAATTTCCTAACAAAAATGGACTTTCTTTCATTGCGCTCAAGTATTTCGTGATCGATTGGTCCTTGCCTATTAGGATAGGTTTTTTATCTTTTCTTTTTCAAATCAATTTTGAACAAGTCATAATAACTGGGTCTTATTAAAAAAAAAAAAAAAAAAGCAGAATATCCGTCACAAGACGAGTAAAATAAATTGATCGAACAAAACAGTTTTGCACCACTTTTATGTCTCCTTACAACGACTGCAATCAAAATATAATGATACTAAAACTTATGTCTAGAATCCTTATTCCATTTTTTATCAAAATCTATTACATAACTTT
Organism: Sepiola atlantica; assembly: GCA_963556195.1. NCBI lineage: Eukaryota > Metazoa > Mollusca > Cephalopoda > Sepiida > Sepiolidae > Sepiola > Sepiola atlantica. The sequence goes on along the minus strand of OY744524.1, from coordinate 123,649,329 downwards.
GATTCTAGAAAATGTCGAAGGTTTAAGGCTTAAGCTTAAGGAGTCTTCAGAAGGGAATGAAATTTCGATAATCTTTCTTCATTGGTGTTGAATGACTATGGATCAAATTCAATATAAATCTGATACATTTGAATTTTAAAATGGGAGGTTGTTCCCATATTATAACTTCTAAAACAACTTTTCAAATATTCCAAAGAAACTGAAATTTGTGAGAATATTTATTAATCAATGTCTTATACAAGGGGCGTTCAATAAGTAATGCCCCTGACCCATTTCCCATAGCAGTAGATTAATGAAAATTGGCACAGTTATTAGTATTTCTCTACATAGGAACCACCCAGAGTTATGCATTTCTCCCATCGTTTGATGCATCTCTGGACACCGTTTTTGTAGAACACCCCAGATTGGTCCTCCAGCCATGTCGTAACTTCAGAAATCAAGGCTGCATCATCTGGGAAACGTTTTCCTTAAAAAAAACAACTTCATGGCTGGGAAGAGATGAAAGTCAAAGGGTGCATAGTCAGGAGAGTAAGGGGGATGGGTGAGGATTTCATAGCCACACGCCCGTGCTTCTGGTCTGGCGACATGCTAGTTGTGAACCGGAGTGTTGTCCTGCAGGAGGAGGATACCTTTGCTGATCTTGCCCCGCCTCTTGATTTTGATAGCTTCTCTTAATTTCATCAAAAGTGAAGCGTAATAGGCTCCTGTAATTGGGGTACCCTTTGCCAGGAAATATGTCATCACTACTCCGTCTTGGTCCCAGAAGACTGTGAGCATGACCTTGCCAGCAGAGGACTGCACCCTTGCCTTCTTTGGAGGTGGTGAGTCCAAGTGCTTCCACTGTATTGACTGGGCTTTGGTCTCTGGATCATAGTGATGGACCCAAGTTTCATCCTGTGTAATCAGTCTTTTCAAAAACTTTTACTCATCTTCTTGGCACATCTCCAAATTCATCCTTGAAAACTCGACGCGTTCTTGCTTCTGGAAAGGTGTGAGCAACCTGGGAATCCATCTGGCAGACACCTTATTCATATGCAAATGGTCATGAATGATATTTTCCACAGATCCTGTACTAATCTTGACCTCTTGGGCTATTTGGCGAATAGTAATGCGTCGATCTACCAAAATAGCAGCCTCAACTTGACGGACAGATGCCTCATCAATGGCAGAAGAGGGACAACCAGGTTTGGGAGCTGTTTCCACAGACTTCCGGCCATGTTTGAATTCACGATCCCAGCGTTTTACAAAGTCATATGATGGGGCATCATCACCATAAGTTTCTTTCATTTCATCAAAAGTCTCCTTTGGTGTGCGTCCTTTCAAATACAAAAACCGGATCACTGTGCGACACTACACTGGCTCCATTTTACACCTGATTCAGTTCAAACACCTGTAAATCAGAAACCACAATAAGTTTAGAGCTGTTATTTGCAACATAACCCATACAGATATGAATCATTACACATGCACAATTTAATCTAGATCAGAAAGCTCGTATTGTAGAATTTCACAACAACAAAAAAAACACAAAAAATCGGATGTTCACAAAAGGCTACGACGTCCTGTTTAGCCCCTAAGGTAAACTAAATCAATCAATCATATTACTCACTCTTACATCTAGCAGCTACGTTTTAAAATTCATAATGATCGGTTAATTAGTTTAGGAGTGAATCTTATACATAAAAAATATAAACATAAACACATACCTAACTTTATCTAAATAGAGATAATAATTGGGTTGAGGACGACTCGAAGGCTCCCTTTTCATTGACTACATCAGATTGTTCCACTTACCCTTGATCCGCACCTTATAATGCTGAGTGTTTTTCAAAAAGGCATCAAGTACAATTTTTTAGTCTTTGGTATGACTCAACAGAAGATTGAACCCTAGTTTCCCGAACCATTAGCAAATATGCTAACCATTATTTAAAATGGGCTTTAATGGCATTAAAACTTAGTTCAAAGCTTATGCCCGTCCTGGATATGACACAAAACTGCTTGTAGTTGTGAGGCCCCAATTTGAGAGCTTTGGGGAGTGTGTGGTCAGCCCTTGGTTACCACTGATCCCAGGTCCACTCTCACCCGGAGGAGTGGAATAAGGGCTCCAGCTATGGGTTAAATATAGACCATCGTTTACAGACTATTCGTTTACAAAATATACGCCAACGAAACAAATTAATTGACAAGCAAATCGTATACAAAACATGTGTGCGGTTCCGGCATAATATTATCCAACGACGGTTGATATGCCGTAACCAACCTAGTCTTTAATCCCACGTGAAGAAAGATAATCAGAGACCGCTATCTACATTAAATAGTTAGAAACAACTTCACGCGTGCGTCTGTTTCTCGCGTTGATAACTACATTACACAATTATTTTTATTTACTATTTTTATAATTTTATTATTATTATTTTTATTTACTATTTTTATAATTTTATTATTATTATTTTTATTTACTATTTTTATAATTTTATTATTATTTTTTTTATTTACTATTTTTATAATTTTATTATTATTATTTTTATTTACTATTTTTATAATTTTATTATTATTATTTTTATTTACTATTTTTATAATTTTATTATTATTATTTTTATTTACTATTTTTATAATTTTATTATTATTATTTTTATTTACTATTTTTATAATTTTATTATTATTATGTTTATTTACTATTTTTATAATTTTATTATTATTATTTTTATTTACTATTTTTATAATTTTATTATTATTATTTTTATTTACTATTTTTATAATTTTATTATTATTATTTTTATTTACTATTTTTATAATTTTATTATTATTATTTTTATTTACTATTTTTATGATTTTATTATTATTATTTTTATTTACTATTTTTATAATTTTATTATTATTATTTTTATTTACTATTTTTATAATTTTATTATTATTATTTTTATTTACTATTTTTATAATTTTATTATTATTATTTTTATTTACTATTTTTATAATTTTATTATTATTATTTTTATTTACTATTTTTATAATTTTATTATTATTATTTTTATTTACTATTTTTATAATTTTATTATTATTATTTTTATTTACTATTTTTATAATTTTATTATTATTATTTTTATTTACTATTTTTATAATTTTATTATTATTATTTTTATTTACTATTTTTATAATTTTATTATTATTATTTTTATTTACTATTTTTATAATTTTATTATTATTATTTTTATTTACTATTTTTATAATTTTATTATCATTATTTTTATTTACTATTTTTATAATTTTATTATTATTATTTTTATTTACTATTTTTATAATTTTATTATTATTATTTTTATTTACTATTTTTATAATTTTATTATTATTATTTTTATTTACTATTTTTATAATTTTATTATCATTATTTTTATTTACTATTTTTATAATTTTATTATTATTATTTTTATTTACTATTTTTATAATTTTGTTATTATTATTTTTATTTACTATTTTTATAATTTTATTATTATTATTTTTATTTACTATTTTTATAATTTTATTATTATTATTTTTATTTACTATTTTTATAATTTTATTATTATTATTTTTATTTACTATTTTTATAATTTTATTATTATTATTTTTATTTACTATTTTTATAATTTTATTATTATTATTTTTATTAATTATTAATCCGATAATTATTGAAATCAAAAATGCAATTACGTAAACTAAAGTGACTTTTTAATCTAATTTTGAACTTCATTAATATTCACTCCCCTTTCTCCTTTGCTGACGCCACATAGCAAGTTTCCCCTTCCTGTATTCGTTACTTAATCATCTCTCTCTCTCTCTCTCTCTCTCTCTCTCTCTCTCACTCTCTCTCTCTCTCTCTCTCTCTCTCTCTCTCTCTCTCTCTGAAAAATACAAAACAAAAATGAAAGTAAAAAGTCAGTTGACATTGTTCTGTTTGGGAGAGATCAACGCATGCCAAAAAACTAGACTCAGCATTGAACCTGCCGCTTGATCACTGGCTGCCTGAAGCCTACCAACCTAGACAACCTGCATCTCCTCACTGGCATTGTCCCTTTAGATGTGAGAGGAAGTTGCCAGCTGAGTAGAGATCACAAAGTGATGAACACCATCTCCTTCATGGGCGTGAACTAACGGTCTAACGACTGAAAAGGATAAGCTTCCTCAGCCATGTCGAACCCCTTACAACATCTCAGGAAGAGACCACATTACAACTGTTAACCAGACGGCTAGAGAATGCCCCCCCCCCCTTCTACTGACATGGGGACCCACCTTCTGAGGGCCTCCATCCCAGTTCAGAGGCACGTTAGCTCCAGTGGAAAACACCCAACCGCCTGAGAACGGGAATGAGGCGATCAAAAGTTGCTCTGAGTAGATGGGACTACAAAACTGACCCAACCATCTGTGAATGTGGAGAGAAGGATTATACGATGCAACACTGCCTTGTATGCCCCCTACTGCCCAACCGGTGCAGCTTGAAAGATCTTGCAGAGTACAACAATAATGCAATGGACTACGTAAGAAAGTGGGGGAATGTTGTATGACCACATGACACTTCAAAGACACGCAAAGAAGAAAAAGAAGTAGAAGAAGAAGAAGAAAAGATATTTCCTGTGTTTCTAAAGAATTTTATACAGAAAAATTGATAATTTAATTATATTGATGAATTGTATGAAAGAGTGGCAAAAAGGAAACTAAATATTTAGTTGATTAGTTGTTAGTTTCTAGGCGAATAATAAAAATGGTAGTAGTAGTAGTAGTAGTAGTAGTAGTAGTAGTAGTAGTAGTAGTAGTAGTAGTAGTAGTAGTAGTAGTAGTAGTAAACTTTTCTTTTAAGTTAGGGTGACTATCCCGCAGCAACCAGTAGGTATACCCTGAATTAAACTAAGTGAGGAGGAAGAGGCTTAGAACCAATTGAGACCCTGACGATGCATGATGCAGGGAACAGTGGGGAGCAGCTGGGTATGGAAGAGACACTCCCAGTTATTGAAGACTGTTGATCGATCCCATGAGAAAAGAAACGTTAGTAAGAATTGATAAAAATAAACAGAATATGAAATGAAAAATATTGTTGAACATAATTAGAATTTATAAATGAACTTACAAAATATATGGACAGAGGAATTGTAAAAAATGAACCTCATTATAAAAAATATAGACAAAGGAATTTAAAAAGAAATTGATCTATTGTACAAAGAGGAGGGAAATTGAGCCAGGAAAATGAACCACTGTAAACTTTTAAAAATAAATTTCAGAAACATAATGGATGAGCAAATGTGTTATGTAACGAATGTGTTATATAGCGAAGGAGGTGGCAGATGGCGCTCTGAAAGTAGAGAGGGCCTAAGCGGAAGTCGGAAATGACGTCACTTCCACCGAAGAGTAGTCCGATTGCTTAAGCCTCCGACCAGCCGACGAATGAGACGCGAGAAATGGACGGTCCTCTGCTAGCCCTGCAGGGGGTCAGGGATATGGAGTGCAGTGTAGCCAAAAATGTCCCGACTGATATGCTAAGGGTTTCTCTCTCGCCAATTCATTCTTTCTAGACACCCCCTCTCTCTCTCTCTCTCTCTCTCTCTCTCCCCCTCTCTCTCTCTCTCTCTCTCTCTCTCTCTCTCTCTCTCTCTCTCTTGTACAAATTATTTACAGTTACTATTGTTGTCTAGTTTTAAATCAAACTATTTTTAAAATTAAATCCGGCGTCCATGTGGTTATCGATCAACGGCCGAGGGACAGAAGTCAGCAGCGACGAAACCTGGGTTGCAGCAAAAGATGGACGGGTGTATAGCGTTGTATACACTCGCGAAGGTAAACAGTATATAACAAATGAAGATTACATCTTGGACTTTGTAAATTATTTTTTATCTTCTTCGGGGTTTTCCTAAAATGATTCTTTTTTAGTAGAACTAAGTAAAATGCTGTAAGAGACAGCATCTCCAGGATGAGGATAGTGAGGGATGTTAACATGCATCACGATACATGTTAAGCAATGATGAATTGATACATGCGATGAATTGGATGTGACTGCCCAGAGATCTAGTTTGACTCTTCAGAATGTGAAAGGATGGAAGCATTGCACTTGAGATTCTGGAGAAAATATTGCCACGTCAGCCAATGAACATCCGGGCAGTTTTTATCTCAAGCGATTGAAAGCTGATAGGGTTCAAATGGACTCACTGGGTGGTCAAACAGGACTGGCAACTGATGTCTATATATTTCAAGTGGGGGAAAGGAATCTGGCCGATTTGGTGTTTGAGCTTAGTTGATGAGGGGTCTGTGGACTCTGCTCGTCGAAATGCGATTCTGTTAATTTCGTTACGAGTTTGTCATTTAGTTGAGAAATCAAGTACATTTTTAACTTCGGAAAATAAAATATTGTAACCTGTTTTAAACTCGAGTCGTGGTTTTGTTTGGAGTGAAAATCCCCTTTGCTGACCGAGACCACATAATCGACACTAGGGCCAGTGTCAAAACCAAGTCGCGCCGTATTCGGACGAGGATACCATGACCGGACGATCATGGTCAGTGCAAAGAACGCATGCGTACAAATGTTCGCAACAAGGTTTAACTAAAAATAATTACTAAGATACGAAAAAGCAGACAGAGAGTAAGATAAAAACTTGTTTATATATAGTTTTTTTTATATACGACAGGGTGGGAGATTGTCGAGGAGATTTGGGAGACCCAGACATACATAAAGGAACACAGAGACAGCGATACAAAATGGTGAGTAGAAATAGGATAGAACGAGAGAAATATATGAGTAATGACAGGTTTATTAGATTTATAGAGTAGGTCGCTGTTATCGCTATTAATATGTGGGTTCTTTTATACGATAGAGACACAGTTTTCTTTAAAACATATGTCACTTCGACTTTTAAACTTTAATTCAAGACAAAAATGACTTTCTATTCAATAGTTTAAAGACTTAAAAATTACTTTTGAATAAGAAAGTATAATTATAATAAATATCAGCCGTTTGTTTTATTCATTAATATATATATATATATATATATATATATATATATATATATATATATATATATATATATATATATATATATATATATATATATATGAAAAAGGAAAAACCAAAAAGGATGTTTTTTTTATGTGTTCATCAACGTTTCGTCTTAATTTGTAAAACTTCTTCAGGATGATAATATTAAGAAAAATGTCATGCAAGTACGTGAACATATTGGGTTGACATGATGGGTTGATGGGAAGACGCAGTAGCCACTACTGGAAAGCAGTAGGACCAACGTCCGGGCTTGGTGATGTCAGTCGCGTGGAATGAAATGAATGTTGATGGTTCTGAGTAAAAAAGTGGAAAGGTGGGGTGAGCAGGGATAATGTGGATGGTTGTAAGTGAAAAAAGTGGTGGGGTGAGAGGGAATAATGTGGATGGCAGGGAGTGAAGAAGTGGAGAGGTGGGGAAAGAGGAGGGGGAATGTTTGACCAGGCGGCTGCTTCAAGAATGTGAGGGATGAGTAGGTTGGAAGGTTTGGGTTCGTGGTGAATGAAGATGTGTGTATGGGGGGTGTATGCAGAAAAGTGGAAGGTGCAGGGGGAAAGAGGAGGTGGAGGTCTTTCGATTATGGTGGGTAGGTAATCACTATTTTTCCAGTCGCTAATTCTTGGGTTTCACTAAGAAATTCCATGAAAATGTCTTGGATATAATCATATAATTTAATGGAATTTTCTAAATCTAAATATGAAAAAAATAATAATAATGTATTTTGTAACACTTGGATATTTGATTGGCAAGAATTATTTTTTTAAATAATTCAAGAAAATAATTAGATTTAATTTCTAATAGTTTGAACAAATTCAATAATCAAGTTAAAAGTGGAACAAGTGTAAAAAAATGTTACGAATAATTTGAATGTCAAAGGGTGTCCTAGGCATTTTAGCGTTGTGACCGAGACTAATTCTATTTGATCAACATATAGGGTTTTGACAGGTACCGCCAGTGTGACAGGTACCCCACACGCCTCTGACCCCATGGGGATCGTTGGTACCTCACACACAGGTGTTTGATATCCTGGTTGCGGTGCCAGATATGTGAACCCCTCTCGTGCATACAGATCTTGTCAGACCGTGAACACTCTTCAGCCGATCGTCGTAGTGGAAACAAAAAAAAATATGTTGATCGAAATTCCTCTAGGCCGGGATGACGACGATGCTGATGATGACTCCGTCGATCTTCGTCGTCTCGTCCAACTCTCACGTTGAAACTGTTTATATCAGCGAACGATTACTGGGTGGACAGCAATCGGCTGGTTCTGTAAGGCAGAATATTATTCAAAGCAGAACAAAGTGAAAAAAACAATATGCAACAACTCGGGCGGGGTCTTTTTGTATGAAAAGTAATTAGTAACAAAAATAAAATTGATTTTACATTAGGTTGATGTATGTCGTGTTTCGTAAAAGACTGTTGCGCTAAGCTATTTCGTTGTCTGTGTGTGTATGTGTTAATCCTTTTACAATGGTTATTTAGTCACAGTTAACTATCTTAAGGAAAACGAGGATGAGTTTGTCCGGTTCTCTATTCATTGTCGAACCGGCACGCGTGCCGATTCGCGACTGGCCTCTCGCCGTGCCAACTCGTTCTCTGGTCCCCTTCGTTCTGTCGTCTCTTGGTTCTCTCAAAACGTACTTTCTCTTATTGAGATGTATATCGCCACACCCTTCCTTTCTCTACCATATTTCTCTATGTGTTTCTTCCTCTCTCGAGGTTTGGGGCGGGCGCACCACCACCCCCACCCCAACGACACAAATAAATGAGATTACAACACAACTTTTCCAGACAGCCCGGCGCCCTAAACCCGTTTGTTTGAATAGCTGATTTTACGTCGAATATATACTAGTCGTATATCTCCACTTCGTTTCTACGCAGGGTCTAGCATCATCACTAAGATGCATACTAGCGCGTAACTAGGGTACCCAATCCCCATAGGCCCCGGCTACTTTGTCACACCAGTTCTCCGAGTCAGAGTGGACCTTGAAGTAATAGTAACTAAGGGGTTACTGCACATTCCCTAAAGCTAAAAAATTAGAGATCACTACTTTAAGCTCACATTCTAAACTAATTTAGTAGTGTCCGTTTTTTTAACAATATATATATATATGTCTGTCTCTGTCTGTGTGTGTGTGTGGGTGTGGGTGTGTGTGTGGGGGGTGTATCGTAGACTAGCATCCATCCCAAGCCAGGGATCGAACCTACTTACAAACATCTAGTTTATAGTCGGCAGTCTAACTACTAGACGGGACGGACGCCTTATATTTTTAATGTAAACATTGACTTATACATTTACAAACAGACTGCTTCGCTATATCACAGCTAGACTAGCACCTATCCCCAAGCCAGAAATCAAACCTAAAACCATCTAGTAGATAGTCGGCAGTTCTAACTACTATACCACGGGACGGGCGCCGTTGGTAAATCATATCTCAATGTTTTAAAATAAACATTAAGTGCTACTAAACAGTGCTCAATTTGTTTATTTACACAGAACTTTGCATTACGCTAAATAGCAGCAGGCGATATCATTACCGAAAGTACTCACCTCGAGAAGAGGGGGGGTATATGACGGAGTTTCTTTGTGTGGGAGTTACTTTTGTAATAGGACACAATTAGTCGTCTAAATGGTTTTGTGGTCCATTTTTCCCGTTGCGGTTCGGTTTGTGCTGATCATAGTTATTTACCTGTATTTGGTCTGCTGTATTCGATTACCTGAAATAAGAAGGGCCAACATTCGCTGACTGCCGATCGTTCTTCTGACACCTTCGGTTTTTATATTTGTTTGGTGTTATTTGTTCATTGTTTTGTTGGTGTATGTGGCAACACTCGGCTCTGGCTTATTTTAGCTGTGATTTGGTGAGTAGAAAATGACCTCCAGTCTGTAGTAGAGAGGGTGGGGGGGCAATAAATGGATGGTTACATTTAATGCTACCAAGACAAAGCTCCTTTCCTTTAACAATTATATGAAACCTTTCCACTACCAATTGCCATGGCTGATAGTACCCTTCCCGAGAGTCCAACGTTAAAACTTCTTGGTCTAACATTCACCAGAATCGTGAATTGGAATAAATACATAAAAAATACTGCCACGTCTGCTGCAAAGAATGTGGGATCTCTCTACCAGGCTAGAAAACTGCTTACACCTGCCAGTATTCTATATCTTTGTAAAATCACCATTCACTCATCGATGGAGTATTGGTGACATGTCTGGGTTGGTGCACCAACCACTAGCCCTTCCCTCTTGGACAGTGTACAAAAAAATATCTAACCTAATAGGTACCGCACTGTCTATCAAGCTCCAGTCCCTGCCCCATCGTCGCAATGTTGCATCCCTGTGCTTGTTTTACAAATACTTCCACGGAATGTGCTCCGATGAACTTGCTGCACTTGTACTTCATCAACGTAAATCCCCTGACAAACCTAACTAGCAGCAAAATCTCACCTCTTCACTGTAGATGTCCCCAGATGCCGTAAAACACTCTACGCTAATAGTTTCTTTCTTCGGGACGCTTACTTTCGGGATTCCCTCCTTGCTCTATGTTTCCTTGACTGTACAAACGTGCAAAAATTTAAACGTAATGAGAAAAAACATCTTGCTGCCCAACTCCACAGTTAGAAGGTCCTCTATGAATTTGGCCCCTAACTACAGTAGCCACTTACATCCCAGTGGCAATGGGAATTGAATAAAATTAGAAAAAAATGAATTCATCAACGATTTAAAAACATATATTTTGGGCATTTTTAACGACAGCTAACAGAACGAAACAGGATCCAAAAAACAAATAGGCAACAAATAAATGGTACCAAAAACAAAATAAGTTACTCTTCTACCTATCTGGATAAGTTTATTTGTGTGTTAACTTATTTTAAAGCGTTTTTTTTAGTTCAATTTAAAAATAGTGTCGAGACATCACGTGGTCACCTGTGGCCATTTTTTCATTCTAACGTGACGTCTCGACACTACTTTTAAATCGAGCTAAAAACGCTTTAAAATAAGTTAAACACAAATGAACTTATCCAGGTAGGTAGAAAAATAACTTATCTTGACTTTGGTAACATTTATTTGTTGTCTATTTGTTTTGTTTGTTTTTTTTTCACTCTTTTTTCGTTCTGATAGCTGCCCTATATTTTTTAATGAATTTTATTGCAGAAAATAAATAACAAACACAAGTTAATTACAGATTGCTGTAGCTAACCGCTTTGTTTATTAAATCTTTTTGGTATGTTTGAACCTCTTTTTTTAAAGATTTTTGTATATAGAGAGTTAAATATATAGTTTTTTCTTTGCCCATAGCGGTATTGGAATTATTCGGCAACTTCTGTCGCCTGTTTCAACAAAATACTAAATGATGAAAATCAGTAAAGACCTGCCCATTATTTATAAATGCGTGCAAGAGTCACATTGTATTTATTTTAAAACTGGTCTCAACTGTTTTTTTGTTTTATTCTGTTTTATCTTCGTGTGGATTGCTTTCGTCCATGTAGGGTTGAAAATAAATTGTATAATGCTTGTCGACGAATAAATCTTTTTAAGAGGTTATTGTAAAAAATATATAACGAAAACAAGTTCATTACAGATCGCTGTAACTCACCGCTTTGTTTATCTAATATATAAAGTAGAAACGTTTTTTCCCCTGTACCTTCTCGGAGTATAGGAAAATAACCACATGCATCACAGGCTACTAAACTCACCACTATACTACACTTATTCACTCGAGCGTGTTTTAGTAAATTTGTTATTATTTTCTTCTACCTAACACTAAATATTACATTTGGCCCACCATCCACGTCTCTCCGAAAAACCAACTCCATATAGGTGGTAGCAAAAACTTTTCTCCCTAACAATTCTGTACTGTCACTCTACTCATCGACTAATACACACAGTTTAAATTACACAAAACACCCGTTCTTATTTATTATTTGCCTGGTATTAATTTACTACATACTATAAAGCAATACGCAAAGATTTAATGACCGCTCCCGTTCACTCCGATGATTTTCCGCGAATATCAGATAACGTTAATTCTAATTCTACCTATGACTTCTACATTTATATTCATTTCGGAATTAAGCAAATGAAATTAACGAACACAGTTCCTGCAACATTTATTCATTCAACATGGCGGCTACAATTTCTTGATAGAACCGACATCCTATTTAATTCAATAAGCGCCAAGATACTGGTAGACCCCGATACATTTACATTTTCAAAATCATACACCTTTAACACGCATATTATAGAAAACTTGCCCAAATCCAGTCATTTTCATCAACTACAAATGACCTAAACCGTGTCATTGCTGAATCTTAACATAACACGCATGCCCATAATCACGCTTAGCTACATTGACCTATTTTCACATTTATTTTTAACTCAAAACCGTGGCGCAGTGGTTAGGAAGGCAGGTTTCATGATCGCCAGTTTCAGGGTTCGATCTCATTCTATGATACCACTTTTTTTCTTTTCTTTTTTTAATTTACAGCATTCGCAAACACGGTAGAGGGGGGAGGGAATAAACAATACACCGTTTCTTTTTTATTCGACGTCATGCAATAGGTAGTACTTTCTCCCGTGCAACGCCGGGCGACAGGTTCCGCTTGTATATATATATAAAACCAAAACTGTATGTCTGTCTGTTCGTTTTCTCCGTGGGTTCCATTCGATACAGCCCTAAAAAGTTATTAATCATCGTTTATTGATCAATTTTTAATCTAAACAAAAGTTTAATCAATGAAATAAGGGGGATAATATTAAGATTCTATTCTTAACTATACACACAAAAATATTTTCATGTTTTATTATTTATCAGATATCTTATGCTTATATTAATATTTGTGCAATAAATAATCGAGAGTAACCTCCCTTATTTTATTATTACCTCCCTTTTACAGAACTCTTTAGTTAAGTACGAAACTATAAGATCTCACTACGCGTCTATCAGTTATTCTCGGTAGAATAAAACTTTCTCAAGTCTTTTGATGTTTTCGTTTCTCATTACAATTTCTAAATATAATTCATAAGTGAGGGTATGTTGTTACCTCCCTTTTATTTAGAGTTAAAAGCAAAAGTGAAGACATTCTGGAGTTAATTTGAACGGTTAGCATGAAAATATCAAAGAGAAGTAATTAATATTAACTCTGTAATGGAACATTTTGGAATTCTACTCTAAATAGGTATTTAAGATATAAGCGCAGTCCTATAGTTTCTTTTAGATTTTCTTTTCTAATTAAGTTTTGTTTATGGTAAAAAATATCGATCAGAAACTGGAAACCTTTCTATATTTAATTCACCCTGGAATGTGTTTGGTGATTTCCATATCTTTTTACTATCCCCTTAAAAATTTAAACACTAAACCCTTTTTTAATGTAAAATATGTAAATATCAAATAATAAACATTTTTTTTAATTAATAAATGTTGGTAGCTCCAATTATATATCACACGTGTTTCGAGCATGTTTGACTCTCTTCAGATCTTCAGAAAGTATATATGTGTAGTTTTGAAAGAAACATACCGTAGCTACGATAGACTTTTTTGCAGAATTCATCTTCTTCCTATTGATACATTATTCACAAAATATTTCTTTTTTGTTTTACTTTTACTTTAAAACGCCCTGCACATCGTCTACTGGGATATATTTAGATATGTTAGGGTGACCCATAAAATGCTTCGCGGATGTT
>OY744524.1:123468132-123630632 GCA_963556195.1 Sepiola atlantica | reverse complement strand
AATCAGAGCTTTCATATATTAATGGGGTATATCAATCAGAGCTTTCATATATTAATGGGGTATATCAATCAGAGCTTTCATATATTAATGGGGTATATCAATCAGAGCTTTCATATATTAATGGGTTATATCAATCAGAGCTTTCATATATTAATGGGTTATATCAATCAGAGCTTTCATATATTAATGGGGTATATCAATCAGAGCTTTCATATATTAATGGGTTATATCAATCAGAGCTTTCATATATTAATGGGGTATATCAATCAGAGCTTTCATATATTAATGGGGTATATCAATCAGAGCTTTCATATATTAATGGGGTATATCAATCAGAGCTTTCATATATTAATGGGGTATATCAATCAGAGCTTTCATATATTAATGGGTTATATCAATCAGAGCTTTCATATATTAATGGGTTATATCAATCAGAGCTTTCATATATTAATGGGGTATATCAATCAGAGCTTTCATATATTAATGGGTTATATCAATCAGAGCTTTCATATATTAATGGGGTATATCAATCAGAGCTTTCATATATTAATGGGGTATATCAATCAGAGCTTTCATATATTAATGGGGTATATCAATCAGAGCTTTCATATATTAATGGGGTATATTTCAAAAATTAAAAACATATTAATTTAAATTTCAAATATTCTGAGCAAGCTCCAAAAATAAACACTCAACAATGGCTATCCGTGTGTACGCGCGTTTCAGAAAACCGCTTGAATTATCTTAATTACCTTTAAGTAAAGTTTGAAAACGTAAATGATTTCCATCCTTAGCATATAAGATGTTAAGAGTATAAACCGGACTCCTTTTATTTGGGAATGTAGATAGACTAATGTTTTCGTCTGGATAAACACTGTTGAGTGCTTATTTCCGGAGCTTGATTATAATTAAAATTCTAATTAATAGGTTTCGAATATTGGGAATCTAACCAATTAATATATATTTATATATATATATATATATATATATATATATATATATATATATATATATATATATATATATATATATATATATATATATATATATATATAGATTTTTCACTTATAAAATAGATCATTCAGTGAAGACCGGGGTTGTTCCAATAAAAACAAGCTCGATGATACTCGATTACAGAGTACAGAGTATTTATATGCGATTTTATGAAGGCTTACCAAAGCATTCCTTTCAGGACACCAATGATCACTATTAAAGATATTTTTTAATTTGAACATTTAATTTGAATAAATAATATTTGTAAGAAAAAATCTTTAATGGTGATTATTGGTGTCCTGAAAGGAATGCTTTGGTAAGCCTTCATAAAATCGCGCATATATATATATATATATATATATATATATATATATATATATATATATATATATATATATATATATATATATATGAAGAAAATTATGGAAAATAAAAATGGTAAACCAAAAATATTTATATATCCATTAAAGTTTCGTCTTTATTTCAAGACTTCCCCAGGATGATTAATTTGAAAAAATAACATACAAGTACAATATTTGAAAATATTTGGTGCGTTCGTGACGTGAAAAGAATTTCATGAACGCATCACACATTTTCAATTCTAAAGGTTATGGTCCGTTCGCTATAAGAACAACACATTCTTTTCACGTCATATTCGCGTCACATTTTTGGAATTCTAACGACTATACTTTCTTTGAAAAAGAAAAAAATAATTCCATTTAAAAAACGCACCACACATTTTCAATTCTAACGGCTATTGTTTGTTCGAAAAAAAAATAAAAATATTCTTTTCACGTCACAAAGGCACCAAATATTTTATTAATAATCCTAAAGATGTCTTTAAATAAAGACGAAACGTTGATGAATATATAAATAATTTAGTTTTTTTTCTTTTTCATTTTCCATATATATATATATATATATATCCAATTAGCTTCGTTGTACGTCGAGAATCTTTTTACTAACGTTCCAGTACACGAAACCATTAATATAATTATTAATTATATATATAATCATCCAACTCTCCCCGCCCTCAAGATTAACCATAGTACCCTACCTAAATTACTAATTTCTTGTACCACTGAGGTCCCTTTCTATGGCTCCAATGGAACTTTATATATCCAGGTTGGCGGAGTTTCGATGGGATCGGCTCTGGTTCCATTGTTCTCTCAATTTTACATGTCTAATTTTACATTTAATTTCATCTCTAAACCCTCCATATACGTCAGATACGTCGACGACCTCCTTCTATTAACTGAAAACTTAGATAAATTAACGTTAATCAGAAATACATTTAAAAATAATTCCGTATATAATTTCACACACGAAATAAATATAAATAACAAATTTCCTTCCTCGACATAGAAATAAAAACTAACACATATCAGTTCATCACATACCCATACAAAAAAATGTCAAGCAAGGGTTCAAACTTGCTTAACTTTTAAAATGAATGCCCTTGTAGATATAAAATAACCGTAGTGAAAAATCTTATCTACCGAGCCAAACGAAACTCGCCTAATAATAACATATTTTATACTGTACTTGCCGACATTAAACAAACCCTAATTAATAATAACTTCCCAACCCACATCGTCGATCAGCAAATTAAACACTCTTTAGCCGCCATAACAAAAAAAAAACACTATTAATAATGAGAAGAAGAAGAAGAAGAAGAAGAAGAAGAAGAAGAAGAAGAAGAAGAAGAAGAAGAAGAAGAAGAAGAAGAAGAAGAACATACATGACTGTGTGGGGAAAGCAATACACCGGGAACTGTGCAAACAATTGAATTTCGAATACGCAGACAAATGGTACAAACATAAACCGGAAACAGTACTGGAAAACGAAAAACACAAAATCCTCTGGGATATGGATATACAAACAGATAAACTCATACAAGCAAGGAGACCTGATGTTATTATAATCGACAAGATGAAAAAATCTTGTAAAATCGTAGACTTCGCCGTTCCATCAGACAACAGAGTGAAGACCAAAGACACGGAAAAACAAAGCAAATACACAGTACTAGCTAGAAAACTGAAACGAATATGGAGTATTAAGAAAGTTAGTATAATACCAATAATCGTAGGAGGACTAGGAACAATCTAAAAAAAACCTGGAGAAAAGACTGGGAGAAATTAGAATAAAAAGGACCATCGAAACCATACAAAGGACGGCAATGATCAAAACAGCTGCAATAAGGAAAATCGAATGCGGAAACCAACCCGCATAAGCTACAAAGGGTAACCAGTCACAAGGAATTTACAACAGGGAGAAAACAAAACCACACGAAGAACACCACAAAACGAACCAAAGAACAGAAACTGCAAGAAACATCACTTCATAATCTCTCCCCCCGACCCAATAAATTACACCGGCCTCAGCTAACACTACACAAAAATGAACTAAGGAACATAAATTACAAGAAACACTAAGCCCCTCCCTTCCCTCCCCACTCCACACCTACCCCCCCAAAAAATGCTGCCAGCCTAGGCTGACACCAGACAAAATATTTGTAGAAGGTCGAGGAGGATGCGAAGACCGAGGAGAGACAGCACAAACCAGACCTCCATTGGAAAAGTACGGAGAAAGCTGGGACCTTGGGGTGGCTTATTGCCAATTAAATCCCAGAGAAGACCAATGGTCTTTACCAGCGAGAAATCAATGGTAAGAGGCTGTTGCGATACTGCAAGGTTATTTGCGGTCGTTATCAAAAAGAGGTGAAGAATACTGGAAATCTGGGGAAGCTTGTTGTCACTCAGACTCCAGAAAATATTACTGGTTGTTGTCGGTGAGTTCCCACTGACGAGGATCTGTGTGCGAACTCCTAGTGAATAATAATAATAATAATAATAATAATAATAATAATAATAATAATAATAATAATAATAATAATAATAATAATAATAATAATAATAATAATAATAATAATAATAATAATAATAATAATAATAATAATAATAATAATAATAATAATAATAATAATAATAATACATCAAGCATGGATAATTGAATGCTTACAAATGTACAAGATACCCGACAGGATTATAAATTTCATCAAGAAAGCAATCGGAACATGGAGATTAGAACTGACAGCTGGAGGACAACACCTGACGGAGATCAAAATACAGAGGCATTCTCCAAGGAGACTCCCTATCACCACTACTGTTTGTCATAGCCATGATGCCACTCAACTACATACTCAGGAAATGTGATTCCAGATACAAGTTCACAGGCACAGAACAAAGAATAAACACCCCATGTACATGGACGACCTGAAGCTATTTACCAGAAGCAAAAAGGAACTGGAAAAGCTGATGAATACGACCAGAATCTTCAGTCAGGACATTCAAATGGAACTCGGAATGGAAAAGTGTACACTGCTGAGATGAAAAGGGAAAAGCTGGAGACGACTGAGGGCATGGAACTGCCCAACCAAGAGAAGATGAGGGGGCTAGGAGAACAAGACAGCTATAAATATTTGGGAGTTCTGGAAGCAGACACGATCAAATCAACAGAAATGAAAGAGAAGATCGGAAAGGAATATCTGAGTAGAACAAGAAAGCTCTTAGAAGCGAAATTATATAGCAGAAACCTAATAAAAGGAATACATATCTGGGCAGTATCACTAATAAGATACTCTTGACCATTCATAAGCTGGACAAAAGAGGAACTCAGGCACCTTGACCAGAGGACTAGAAAATGAATGACCATGCACAACGCACTACGTCCAAAAGACGATACAGACAGACTTTACGTGAAGATAAAAGAAAGAGGAAGAGGACTGGTAAACATAGAAGACTGTGTAGACGACACTAAAAAAGAGCTGGAGAAATAACTAAACCAGAACACAGAGAGGCTTATTACTGCAGTAAGAGACACCGTCTCAACGAGCAACTCAGGGAGCAACGAAACCAGAAAAAAAACAGACAAGAAAAAAAAAGAGAAGGGACGCACGAAAATAGTTGGACATGGCTGAGAAAAAGACACTTGAACAGAAAAACGGAATCCCTACTTAGAGCTGCACAAAACAATGCGATTAAAACCACCTACATTAAAGCTAAAACAGATAAAACCCCAGGAAAACAGTAAATGCAGATTGTGCGGACAAAGAGACGAGACAGTAAATCACATAATAAGTGAATGCTCAAAACTGTCCCGAAAAGAATACAAAAATAGGCATGACTACGTTGGGAAAGCAGTACACTGGGAGCTATGCAAACAAATGCATTTCGAACACTCGGACAAATAGTACAAACATAAACCAAGGACAGTACTGGAAAACGAAAAACACAAACTCCTCTGGAATATGGAGGTACAAACAGATAAACTCATACAAGCAAGGAGACCGGATGTCATAATAATCAACGAGTCCTGCCAAATCGTAGATTTTGCTGTTCCAGCCGACCACAGGGTGAAGACCAAGGAGACAAAAAAACGAGGCAAATACACTGAACTCGCCAGAGAATTGAAAGGGATATAAAGTATGAAGAAAGTAAATATAATACCAATAATCGTAGGAGCACGAGGTACAGTTCCGAAGAACCTGGAAAAAAACTGGGAGAAATTGGAATCAAAGGGAAGACTAAAACTATACAACGGACGGCAATGATAAAAACAGCTGATATCTTAAGGAAAATCCTTGAATGCGGAAACCTTTCCACATAATCTACGAAGACTAACCAATCACATGGAAGTTACAATAAGAAAAAGAAATCACGTAAAGAGTACCACAGAAACCCAAGGAACAGAAACTGCAAGAAAGTTTATAAACTACACCCCCCCCCATCACCACCCCCAAAATATTATGGCGCCAGCCCTGGCTGATACCATACAAGACAGTCGTGAACGGTCAAGGAGGATGGAAAGACCGAAGAGGGGTAGCACTAACCAGACCTCCGCTGGAAGAGTGCAGAGAGCACTGAGACATTGGGGAGGCTTATTGCAATCCAAAGCCTAGACAAGTCCAATGGTCGTTGACAATGAGCTATCAATGGTAAGCGTCTGGTGTGATAACGCAAATTAATTTGCAGTAGTTATCGAAAGAGGTTGAGATCACTGGAAATCTGGGGAAACTTATTGTCACTCAGACTCCAGGGAACACCATTGGTGATTATCAGTGAGCAATCACTGATGACGGCCTGTGTGAGAACTCCTAGTGAGTAAACATAATAAAAATATCAAATCTATATTACTGCAACCAGATACACCCTAATTATAAAGTAGATGAAAACATGATACAAAATATCATACATAAACATATTTCCCCTACTGACAAAAACCATAAGCTCCGTTTCACTATTTACTATAACTATAATTTAAAAGATCTAATTTATCAATAAGAAATAACCCAACGTTAGATAACAGTTCACGAAAAACTAGTAATGCTGTGTATATATTCAAATGTGTTTCCAAAAGCAATACATATATTGGTATGACTAGAACTAGTATCTTTCGACGCCTTACATGTCACCTCTCCTCCCCCCTATAGCTCTATTTACCAACATCTGGTAGAACATGACACTCCCCCCCCCAAAAAAAAAATTCAGAAACATATTAGTAAAAAACACTGCTATCCTCGCTGTCTCAAATTGCAACCTGCGCCTCCCCATAATTGAAACCTTACTCATTCGAACAAACAAACCTACCACCAACCAAGCTCGATATGAGGGGAGAAGGTATACTAAAATTCTTTTAATCAAATATAAAAACTAAATAAAAAATTGTTTTAATCGACTTTCATAATAAATTCACCAATTTTAATTTGTGTAACTACTCGCGTGCCTGGTAAAGACTCATGGGAGTCGAAAACGTTTGCAGTTTTGTCGAGTCCCTATTCACACTCAACAGAACATTAGATCGTTGGTCCGCAACTTGAAGAGATGGATCAAAAAAGAAACAAACAGGAATTGGCACTGTTGTTTAATCAAACATGCATATATATATATATATATATATATATATATATATATATATATATATATATATATATATTATATATATATATATATATATATATATATATTATATATATATATATATATATATATATATATAGTAAGCTATGAAAATATATTTATGGCAATCAAGCTACACAGAGGCTCCCGCGTTTCATCGCCGGGGAAATCTTCAGACTAAAATGTATGGAGTTATATTTGCCGGGTGTTTTTATATACACGGCTAGCTAGTTAACCAATCAGATTTTTTGCTGTTCTCTCAGCCAATCGTTGGGCTTCCCACAACAAATGTCCGGTTAGTGTTACTTCATATATCCTGTTCTATTGTTATGTTTTCTATAGATTGGCCTATATGCTGTTTCTTTGTTGTGTGTGACGAGTTTACTAGCACGGTAGAGGGAGCCAACCTTCTTTGCGGCAGCCTTGGCAATGTCTGCAATGTATTTGTTCCAATTCATGTTACCTGTAAAGGTTAGGCCGAGGAGTTTGAAAGATAAACTCTCAGGTAGGGTGCTATTTGCCATGACAATCGGTGGTTGGAGAGATATATCTGTATATATATATGTATACATATGTATATACGTGTATATATATATGTATATATATGCTTATATATATGTATATATATGTGTATATACATGTATATATATATATATGTATATAATGTTTATTTATATATATGTATATATATGTATATATATATATGTATACATATGTATGTATGTATGTATATATGTATGCATGTGTGTATATATATGTATATATATGTATGTATATATGTATGTATATTTATATATATATATGTATATGTTTATATCTATGAATATATATATACATATATATATGTATACATGTATTATATATATATATGTTTGTATATATATATGTGTATATATATGTTTATATATATATATATATGTATATATACGTATATGTATACGTATATGTATATATATGTATACATATATATATGTATATGTATATATATGCAATATATATATACATATATATATGTATATATATGTATAAATATATATATCTATATATATATATTTGTATATATATGTATATATATGTATGTATATAAGTATATATATATGTATATATGTATTTATATATGTATATATATATGTAAATATATGTATATGCATGTGTATATATGTATGTATGTATATATATATATATATATATATATATATATATATATATATATATATATATATATATATATATATATATATATATATATATGCAGTCATCCGCAGTCATCCGCAAATATATATATATGCAGTCATCCGCAGTCATCCGCAAACAGTTGTTTTCATTTCTACAACACATACGGTCGACTAAATACAAAATGTTATGGTCTACCTTTAATTGAAAAAAAAGTACAAAATGAAATATGAATTTCAGTAATTGTATGCCCACGCCCACATCTGGAAAGAGGAATTAAAAAATAACTTTTAATCGAACTCAAATCATTTTCAACAAAAAACCGTTTTCTACAAGTAAGTCAATTCAGTTAGATGCGAGTGCTGTTTCTGTCAATCAATCAAATCTTATGATAAGCATACAAAACGACAACGCAAAAGACACTATAAGTTTTTAAATGGTGTATATATATATATATATATATATATATATATATATATATATATATATATATATTCGTGCTACATTGGCTCTCAATTGGCCTTGGCTTTCCTTTTTACAAGTATCTGCTGCTTATCCTAATCGCATTTTGTCTGCTTCCTCATGTTGCTAATGACAACTCGATCGCCGGAAGTAGAAATGAGCTCAAGAGGGTCAATTATTTTTGACCTAGCGTAAAAAAAGACCTACTTTCTCTTTCGCTGTTCCACCATTTATTTATTTCTCTCTCTCTCTCTCTCTCTCTCTCTCTCTCTCTCTCTCTCTCTCTCTCTTTATCTTTCTCCCTCTCTCTCTCTCTTTATCTTTCTCCCTCTCTCTCTATCTCTCTCTCTCTCTTTCTTTATCTACATCTTGTATCAGTTTATATTTTATAATTTTATTTTTTATACGAGTCGTTACCAGTCATTTTTTAATGAGAGAAAACCAGTGATTTTCTTTAGAATTTCAGTGGCAGCAAGTTTCCCTATATTCCCAGTACTCTCCATTCCGTTCTAGTATTATTGTAACTTACTTTGTGTTCTCGCAACAGCCGTTTACTGGTGATTTCTCGCTGATAACTACCGGAGTTTGTTATGTTTTGTTGTCCAATTTAAGTCTCAATAAGTATATTCAAGTTTTCAGTACTCGATACTATTCCAGTCGAGGTCTGGTTGGTGCTATTCCTCCTCCGTGTTACCAAATTCTCAGATCCTGCACTTTCCGTGGAACCAACCAATGTTGATGCCATTGCGTCTTTTGAGGGCGGTGAGAGTCAGATTATAGTATTTTTTTAATATATTTATACCAAGTAGTCACGGCTCCCTTGGATTCACCCTTATATGTTCTCGTTATGTTTGGCCTCCAGCACCATTGTATCTCAATTTGCATGTTGCTCATCATCGCCTAATTATGTTTTCAGTTTTGCACTAAAATATTTTCTTGTAATGTATACTGTTTTGATCAGCACTGATGGTCTGTATAGCGTCAATCATTCATTTGATTCCAATTTCTAATAATATTTTTTAACTGTTCCTAGTTTTCCTATCGTCTTTTCCATATTCCATAGTTCTTTCACATTTCTGGCAAGTTTAAAATATTTACTTATTTTTTTCTGTTTTAAATAAAAATGGACGGCAAATCCAACAGTTTCGCAGGTTTTCTCCTTTCCTTTTGACTGGTATTCTAGCTTGAAACAGTTGGCCTGTTTCTATTTTAATGCCCTATATCTTTCATATCTACACTGTGATCAGCAAAATGTACCATTTGGCCATATTTTTCTTTCTTGTTAATTATTATCATGACTAATACTCTAGCTTCAACGAGTTTGTCTATTTATAGTTCAATGTCCCAGGTGATGTTATGTATTTCATCTTCCAATGCTGCATCCAATTTGTGCCTGTATTATTTGTCTGTGTGTTCAAAATGTAGACATTTGCATAGTTCTCAGTGGACTTCCTTCCTAACGCGGTATGTCTATTTTATATTCCTTGTGTACCCTCTTGCTTCATTAATTTATTATGTAGTTTACCATTCGTATCAGAGATTACTTTTGCTTTCCTCCTGCTTGTCTTTCTTTATGTAGATTCTTCTAATCACGTTTTTCTGTGTGGCTGTCAGTAGCGATAGATTTCTCTTTTAAAGTGTCCTTTTCGCAACCATGCCCATATTTTCTCATGCGAAATGTTTTTGGTCCGTTATTATACAAAACACCCATGTAGTTGCTTCTCTTTCCGTTTCTATGTTTTCATTTTTTCTTTCTAGTTTCGCTGTTCACAAAGGAAAACGTGATGGAATTCTGTTACAAAACAAATACACACACGCATAGGGTATTTGAATTGCATGAAGAATATATGGTACATATCTACTGACTTTCAAGCAACAAAATTGCGGACCAAGCGAGACATATTCTTCAGCGAGAGTGGTTTTCGGAAATAGAGTTAATGGAAATAAGCGGAAAGGTAAGTAAAATAACGGAACAAGAAACTACTCTCGAAGAAAATCCACAGGTCATAGGCGGGCACACTGTAAACACTGAAATTAAAGAAACCACTGACAACGAGTCGATAGAACTTACTGTTGTGGACCCGTTTAGGGGTACCAACAATGAAATAAAAGAACAGGTTTAGAGATAATAATAACGAATTGTATTGAACAGAGAAATTATACACAAGTCAGTGTTGGCAGTGCTAGTGCCTAAATGTGCCTCCCAATGTTCTCCCGGCAAAAGCCGGTATTTATGGTAGCCGGTTGCTACCATTTAGTTATTATTAAAGGGTAGGTAGGTTCACACAGAACACCACCCTTCCGAAACTTATTCCCCCGGAATCTCAAGGTATATCTTTTTCCCAGGATTCACCTCGCAACTCCCGGTTAATTTACGTTTTCTTGATGAACGTCTCTGTTCCGGAGGCGTTTTTGGTGTTGGCAGCTCAAATGCGTCGTATAGATCATCCATGATGGTTTCACTCTGATCCGATGGGCCTTCCCCTGGGTCGTCCGACATGCGACGACGCATTTGGTTAATGTGTTTTGTACAGGTTCCTCTAGGACCCTCTACAATGTACACCATCCGCCCCAATCTTTTTTGTACCTTTCCCACTTCCCACACGGTTTTGTTTCCATGGTGTTCCTGGAAGAACACCTTATCTCCATCCTCGTAACTCTTCGTTGGTGCCGTAATGTTGGTCGGTTTCACCTGTTTTAGTAAAAGTTTGTCGAATACCGACTTTATTTTTCTTCCAAACATTACTTACGCCGGTGGTACCTGGGCTGGTGTGTTCTCGTTGGGTGTAATTCTATACACTTGAAGGAACTGCTGGAGTGCCTTTTCTCTCGGCGTGCCCGTCGATTTTTTCAACGCTCTCTTCAAGGTATCAACAAATTTTTCTGCCTGTCCGTTTGACCTCGGATGGTAAGTCGGAGTGGTGATATGTTTAATTTGAACGTCTTCACAAAATTCTTTGAACTCTCGTGAAGTAAATTGTGTACCGTTGTCCGATACAACAATGTCCACCACTCCGAATCAGGCAAACAGTTCATGCAACGCGCATATCATGACATCCGTTGTTGGGTTTTTACATCTAACAACTTCTGGCCATTTTGAGTAGCTGTCGACTATAATTAAATAGTAGAAGCCTTCCAATGGCCCCGCAAAATCTATGTGAATCCGGGACCATGGTTGCTCTGCCTTTGGCCATGGACAGTACTGAATAGGTGGTGCTTTCGCTGCCGATGCGCAGCCCGCACAGGCCTTAACCTTCGTCTCTATGTCCCTGTCCATGTTTTGCAATACACATACGATCTCATTAGGCTCTTCATGCGTGTCGCTCCAGGATGCCCCTTATGGAAATCCTTCAGGATTTTTTTTTAGCGTAGCTGGGATTACTACTCGCTCCCGGTATAATAATGTGTCGCAACAGACTGAAAAAGCTTCTGCCGTTTGCTAATCGTCTTTTTGTAATTTATTTTTAATTTCGATAATAAAATTATCTTCTCTTGCCTCTTTTTGTATATCGTCAAGTGTGACAGGCAGCTCTTTTATTGTGTTACACAGTACTTTACTATAGTCATATTCAGACCGAAGGGATGCTATAACTGTATCCTCGAGCGGTTCCGTGTACTTTGGGATTAGCCGCGATAAACCATCTGCGTGTCCTAGTCTTTTTGACGGTAAAAATTCCATCTCAAAGTCATAATTTAACAGAATTATACCCCATCTCTGTAGGCGGTTTGCTGTGTAGGTTTTTTTTATCCAAAGATGGTGATAAGTGGCTTATGGTCTGTTTGTAGGATAAAATGACGGCCGTGTAGATACCTGTGAAATTTGGTCATTGCGAACACAATACCCAACGCTTCTTTTTCAATCTGAGAGTAATTTTTCTCTGCAGGAAGTAAAGTTCTTGAAGCGTGCGCGATGGGTTTCATCGAGCCATCCGGCATTTTATGCAAAATGCACGCCCCAATGCCGTAGGAGCTGGCGTCACTTGCAACAATAGTTTTTTAGCTCTGGATTAAAATGAGTAAGAAATAATTCTGAAGTTAACTTCGTTTTTAGGTTGTCGAATGCAGATTGACAGTCGGCGGCCGATTCCCATTTACTATCTTTCTTAAGTAACTCATTTAAGGGGGCTCGCAATTTGTGCATACTGGGAATGAATTTTTCGTAATAGTTTGCGAGACCCAGGAAGCTTTGTAGTTAGGTAACATTGTTCGGTTCGGGCATATTCTTGATGGCTATAGATCTTTCTGGGTCGGGACGTCTTCCATTCTTATCAATGACATGTCCCAAGTATTTGATCTCTTCTAGAAAGAATTCACACTTTGACTCCTTGAGTGTAAAACCAAAATCGCTTATCCTTTCGAATACTTTGTTTACGTGCTCACGGTGCTCCCCGACGTTCGTACTTTTCATTAAGATATCGTCAAGTAGCCGATCGAAAAATCGAGCCCGCTCAACATCCTGTCGATTACCTGCTGAAAAATCGACGGGGCCACTTTAATTCCAAAAGAGAGACGATTGAACTTAAGTAGTCCCCTGTGTGTCGAAATACAGAGAAGCTTAGAGCTATCTTCCTCTACAGGTATTTGCAGATAGGCTTCACTCAAGTTAATTTTTTAGGACAGTTTTCCACCGTTTAATTTTGTGAAAACCTCTTCTGGAGTCGGCAGAGGATAGTGATAATCTTCCAGTGCATCGTTCAAACCGGTTAAGAAATCGCCACACACTCTGATCTCTCCAGATTTTTTCTTCACGTAGACTGTTGGAGTCGCCCATTCCGAGTAGTCAACTGGTGTTAAAATACCTTTCTCCACCAACCGGTCTATTTCTGCATTAATTTTGTTCAAGAGAGGCAAATGGTACAGTTCGTTTTCTCTTAAAAACAGGATTCTTATTTTCAATTAGTTCAAAACTCACCTTCATTTTAGTACAGCGTCCTAATTCATTAGAAAACACCTTGGGGAATTACTCTTTCAAATCCTTCTTCAATTTTTCTGCTTCAGCAGAAAAGTTCTCTATTCGTTGACAATAGGCGCTTATCGGCGAATCCCAGAGCTGGAAGTGCTGGAAGTGCTGAATCCAATCTGAACCGAACAAATTTCCTGTATCTTTCATTACGAACATGCGTAATTTTAATGTCTTACTTTTTAGTGTCACTTTTGAAATGACTTCCCCATCAAAGTTTATTTTCTCTCCGGTTACCGATCGAGCCACTTTATCTGTGCGTAGCATAGTCGGTCTGCCGATCTTTTTCCAGGTATTAATATTAATAATTGATAGGTCAGACCCTGAATCAAGCTGTAGTTTAACATCTTGATTGTTCATTTTTACCGTAAGATACTTTCGTATGTTTAGGTTGCCACCATTAATTCTAGTTGTTTTATGTAACTTTTTTTCTAGTGTTACTTCTGCAATGTGGGGCTTTGTGTCCCATTTTATGGTATTTGTCACAATTTTTTCGTTTAAAAGGACACTTCTGGTACCAATGTAGGTCCCCGCAACCCAAACAAGGGTGGTTTGGCAATTTTTCATCCGACCTTTGAGGCAAATCCTTCCTGAATTTTTCCTTCGAAGAGTATGATTTTTTTTGAAAAACGACGAACATTTTTAATATTAGAATTTGCTGCTTCCTCTATTTCTTTAGCTTCCTTTTTCTCGGAAATATGTCGTTGACAGCTTTCGGCCAGTCGTTGCAAGTTTGCTTATTGCACGTCTTCTTAACTCTGCATCGTTTTGCGAGACGAGCCCTTGAACAAATATTAATACTTTGAAATTGTCCGCTGTCAAGGATGATAACTTAAAGTCGTCACAATGTTTATTGACGATCGAAGCAAACGTTGAGTAATCCTGGCTTTCTTTTCGCGTTAGGTTCATACATTTCCACCTTTTGTGGAATAAACTTGTTTTGGGGCAATATAGTTCCATTAACATTTTAATGGTTTAATTGAAAGATAGTTCGCCCGTTTTCTTCGGCAGAATATAATCGACAAATTTTGTATGCTCTGCCGTACCTAGTCTACGAAGAACTAAACGAACCTTTTTCTTTTCCGACCATGTGCTACAATCAATGTCGAAAAAATCCTGATATCGACGGTACCATGATTCGAAGTTTAGGTCCTCTTCAGGCACATAGTTGAAGGTTTCTATAGCTGACCATATTGCATTTTGGTTGAACGCGTCGCTGTTATCATTGCTTGTGCCAGCTGTTCAAATTTTCTCTCTGATTGAGTCTGTTGCTCTAATTGTACATTTTTTTTATCCCAATCAATTGTTCGTCTAAAGATTTTCTATCTTCTCGCTTTTGTGCTAAATTCTTTTCCTCAAAGTATTTCAATAAACTTATTTCTGCGACTGAAATTCCTTCTGTAGAGACTGAAGTTTTTCATCGTTTGCCTTCTTTTGAGCAAGATGTTTTTCATCGTTTGCCTTCTGTTCTGATCGAAATTTAATCATCTCCAATATCCGTTTCGAGAAATCTTCCATGATTAAAGAAATACTTTCTTGAAAAAGAATTAGTCATAAATAGTCCTTCACTATTTTTTTCTTTTCAAATGCTTACTGTTTAATAACAAACTCAACCCCTTCTCATCACTGCGTCATTCGGGTCTCGAATTCGACCGGCACTTGCTAATCTTCTTTTTTTTCAAAGTTCCTTGAGAAAAAAAAAACGATTTTATTAATCCGGCTTATTGGGTAATTAATTTAACAAATTATTTGTATTTTTGTTTGCATCTGGAACTTTTTCCCCCAATAAGTCCGTTTGCCTTTTAGTGTAGGCTGAAAATGCAAAATAGCAAGTAATGGCTATATCAAACATTGACTAGTTATTCAAGAAAGTAACTTGGTTTTACTTGTCAGATTTTTTTCCGACTATACGATTTTACAGTGACAAGTCTGTTCGCAAAATACGTTTGACTATATCAGACACGAAAAAAGGTTTTTGTAGTATGGAGTTTGTTTTGGGTTTTTTTCAAACCTTTCAGTTTCATAATCACATGGTATTCCAATTTCATTTGTTGCACGAGGTAAAATCCCGTATTGAAATACGAAGAACACAAATAGTAAAATCTGTCTTACTTTTTTTTTCGTCCAGTAATTGTTTAAACTGGTTATTTCTTGTAAGGCAGACTCGTCCCAAAATTGAATGTATTCGATGTTTCCAATATCTTTCCGAAAATTGTAAAGCACAGGGTTTTTTGGGTTTTTTTTCAAACGGGTAGAATATTTTTTTTCGAAGGTTGACCGTGTTGTAGACACTGGTTTATCACTCACAGGTTGCAAGGTCCAAGGTGTTTCCAACGAAGTCCTTTACGAATCACTCGCCACCAGTTGTTGTGGACCCGTTTAGGGGTACCAACAATGAAATAAAAGAACAACAGGTTTAGAGATAATAATAATAATGAATTGTATTGAACAGAGAAATTATACACAAGTCAGTATTGGCAGTGCTAGTGCTAAATGTGCCTCCAAATGTTCTCCCGGCAAAACCGGTATTTATGGTAGCCGGTTGCTACCATTTAGTTATTATAAAAGGGTTGTTAGGTCACCCACAACACTTACCGAGTAAGAATCAGTATGTTGAACGTATCAAAGAAATTACGAAAGGAAACAAAATGAAACTACATCCCTAAGGAACGAAGACTGAGAGAAATTAAAATCAGAAACGGAAAAGGTGAACAGATTCCTCCCACACATATCAATAAACAATATTACAGTCCTAAAAGACTTAATTTATGCATGGGGCAATTTTTTTATTACGAGACTAAACATAGAAACAAAATCCTGTCAAAAGAATGAACCAAAAAATCAATAAATTAAAAAAGAAGAGATCAGAAAACGATGGAAGATGGAAAATACGGCTGACAAAGAAGAAAAGCTAGGCAAGAAACATGTAGAAGTAAAAGAAAATATTCTAGCAAAGAAATAAAGGCTAAGAAGATACAGATACAAATCTGAACAGTACAAACGAAAAAAAAATGTTGCGACCAATGAATTCTAGTTTTACCAAAACGTAATAAATAAAACTAACAGGGCAACCGGACCCGGTAGAAACAAAACACTTCTTGAGCAACATATGGGAAAACGACAAAAAATGCTGAGTGGCTGAAACAACATGAAGAAAACTTTTTAGGAAATTGAAGAAGAAACAGAAACTAAAATTAACGAAGAAACTCTTAAGACTACCTTAAGAGAAATGGAAAACTGAAAAGCCCCTGCTACGACAGAATATATAGATTCTGGTTTGAAAAATGCATCATCCTGCATGAAAGACGAGCAGAAACAGCGAGAAGAGTCATATCCAAATAAACTACAGACAGAGAATCTGCATACCAACGATATCAAAAATCGTAACGGTACAACTTAGCAAAGAGATCTACAACTTCCATAATAGAGGATTATTCCCTGAGAAACAAAAAGTGTGTCAGAAAGTGACGAGAGGGAATTACTTACTATACATCGCCAAAAGATGACGAAGGGAGTAAAAAGCATAAAAAGAGTATAATATTTACATAGATCGATTACAAAAAACGCATACAACACAAGCCTCCAAACATGGATAATTAAATGCTTAAAAATCTACAAAATATCTAACAAAATCATCACCTCTATCAAAAAAGCAATGGAAACATGGAGACTGTGACTGCCAGCTAGAAGACAACATATGAGAGATGCATTTTCCAGACAGACTCACTAACCCGACTACTTTTCATAATAACCATGATGGCACCCACGACATATTCAGGAGATGCAATGCCAGATACAAATATACAGACGCAAAGGAGAAAATAAACCATCTCGTGTATATGGGCGATCTTAAACTATTTGAGAAAAATAAAACGGAGCTAAAAGCACAAATTTGTGACACAATAAGGTGTAACACGATGAGGTGTTTGTTGGTGCAGATATTAAGTGATTAATTAGTTAAATAAATTATGGAATAATTAATTGAAAGAAATTTGTAGTCGGCACATATTTTGGGGGTGATAAAATATCACGAAATATTATTTTCACAAAAGATTTAATAAAAAGGAGTCATTTTCTTATGTTGATTGATAGTTAACCCAGAACATTTTAATTGTAAATAATTTAATTGTTTTTTTAATTGTTTTTTAATTGTAAATAATTTAATTGTTTTTTTAATTGTAAATAATTAGCGGAAAGAGCATAATAAAATCGTGAATTGAGAGATTGTATTTTCGAGTCTGAAGAAAGAACTCTAAACCGAATAATGTTTATACTTTAAAAGGTTGTGTCGGGTTAAAATTTACAACGGGGAAAACATCATTTGTGTTTACAACCGTGTTATCAAGAAATAATTTTTAGAATAATAATTTTATTTTGGTGAATTATAAATGTCGCGAGGGTGCATCTGTCATATCTGATGAATAGAATTACCTATCAACAAATACTAAGGCTTGCTATTTTTTAATAAGACCCAGTCCCATATTGGGCTCATTATTAAATATCACCTTTTTTTTTGTGAAATAAAGGTTTTCATTCTTCGACCAATCATAAGAAAGCAGAACATGCAATACGAATTGTGATTGGGTAGCGAATCATGAAACTCATTTAAAATAAAAGTTCTCAATGAACTGACACTTGTATAAGGCCGTCGGTTAGTTCAGTAAGACAGACAGACTTAGAGACGGAACGAAGTCAGCGACCAATCGAAATTTAAAAGTCTAACGAATACTTAGCACCAATCAAGTTCCTTAACTTGCCTTTTCTCCACAACGAAAGCAACATAACTCTTCCTATTCATTATTGTTACGCGTCTGTGTTCCAGAAAACATTTGTTGCTGTTTACGCTGATGGTTTCCTTATTTCGGATTTGCCAACAGAACCGACGAAGCTGCGTGAACATCAAAGTTCCGCGAATCTTTTAAACGCGGCCTAGGCGTAGATCTATTGAAAGAGTAAACATGTGGAGTGCATGTGATTCTCGTCGCATCAAACTATATATTTAGTGCTGAGCAACCCATGATACAACACTAATTGACTTCCAGGGCACATAAAGGCACGTTTGGTGCCACATAGGGCCATAAATTAACGCAACTAGTCTTTAGTTAGGATATAAGAAAGGAATTCGGAATGGACTAAAGTTCACCACACGAAATGAAGAGGGGGGAAACCCGAAAACAGAAGGTATAGAACTGCCTAATCGAGAGGTGATTATGACACTTAATGAACGTGTGGCTATAACTAACTGGGCGTTCTTGGGGCAGACACTATCAAATCAATCGAAAGAGATAGAAGAGGATACAGAAGAAGAAGAAGAAGAAGAAGAAGAAGAAGAAGAAGAAGAAGAAAGCTCTTTAAAATTAAACTATATAGTAGAAAATTGATTACAAAAATAAACGACAATGAAAAACATGGATAAAGCGACTAGGAAAATTTTGAATTAAAAGGAGAACTGACACCATACAAAACGCGACACTGATTTAAAAAAAAAACAGCTGAAATATTAAGAAAAATCCTTCGAGTGCTGAAACTAACTCACATAACCACGTAACACTGACCAACTACAAATAGACTGAAATAGAATAAAGTGGCATAAACATAGCTGGAAATACAGAAAATAAATTACACTAATCCACTAGAACTGAAACTGGCAATATTGATATGTAAGAAAGATTTAATAATCTGACACCTACACACGCGATAAAAATGCTGGCACAAAATACTCATGAAGGTTCAAGGTGGATAGTAAAACAGGAGGGAGAGCACGATCCAGACCTCCACTGAAAAGGAACGGGAAGCAGTGGAATCCTGAAGAGACATATTGCCAACCTTCATTCAGATAAAGCCAATGGCCGTTATCAGAGAGAATCAATAATAAACTACTGTTGCGAGAACACAGAGTGAGCTGTAGCGGTTAACGAAAGAAGCAGGGATGGCTGGAAATCTAGGGAGACTTGTTGTCACTCAAACTCTGGGCAATTGTTGTTGCCAGTGAACGATCACTGATAATAACTCGTGTGAGATGTCATAGTGAGTAAAATAAACAAATGAATAGTTACGATTTTGATAGAAAAATCTTTTAAAGTAAAATAGGGGGCAATGCAATTGTAAAAAGAAGTGAAATTTGCCATTTTGTAAAAAAAAGTAATTGCTTAAGAAAAAATGTAATCTATCAAGCTATAATATATCAAGCTATAATATATCAAGCTATAATCTATCAAGCTATAATATATCAAGCTATAATATATCAAGCTATAATATATCAAGCTATAATCTATCAAGCTATAATATATCAAGCTATAATATATCAAGCTATAATCTATCAAGCTATAATATATCAAGCTATAATATATCAAGCTATAATATATCAAGCTATACTATGCACAACTTAAAACCCGAGGAATAAAAAAAAATACTACGTAGAGGAAACCCGTTTTTGTTTTTTAAAGGATTTTATATTTTGTATTATTTAGATTATTCGAATTACTGTTCTCACCTTGGATGTTATTCTTAATACGTTTCGGCCGATGTAACCTTCGAGCTTCTTAGGGTGCGTCTTGTCCAACTCTGGAATGTGTGTGTAATTTCGAACAGAACCCTTTATTTAATACATGGAGGTAGACTGCTCTCGTTCCATCAGCCATGGCCGGATATTTATTAGTCGTATTTTATTTTTCATTACTTAACTATTCCAACATTAAAGGCGCACTTAAAATACAATTTAAATAAGATCAACAAATAAAAAATATTAGACCTGTTTTACGCATACGTGAATCCATACATTACATTCATCGTTCTCAGGACTTAACAATATCGTTTCAACACCTTGATCGTTTTCATCCAAATTTTCGAAGAATACAAAACGAACTTAATGTAATCTCTGTGTATGCACAAACGAAAATTAAGCAATATAAATAATTTATTTGTTTCGAAAAGTACAATTATATCGACGTTTCCTGCCAAATATTTCTATCTCGCCTATGACCTACTTTTTTTTTCCAAACACGACATATTGCAACTTGATTAATAATATTAAATTCAGTAAAAACTTTTAAAATGTACTCTTTGTCGCATAGCAGAGGTTGTGAATTCGAACCTCAGTGGGGCCGTATTTTATTTTCACTCCGATTTTGTCCATAATTAAACTTACTCATTTTAAATCACAATATTAAGCGGATTGTTCAATTTACTTTTTTTCTTTACTGTATTTTACATAATTTGCGTAAATTAACACCTTTGGTGACGCCTGGTAACCATGCTAATATATATATATGTATATATATATATATATATATATATATATATATATATATAAACAATATTATAGCCTTACGTCAATTAACCAACGTTTCGATGTTATGGCATCTTGTCAAACACTGAATAAAAATAAAATCAAGAGTTAAAATTGAGAATCTCGCATCAATTTTCACTCTTGATTTTATTTTTATTCAGTCTTTGACAAGAGGTCATAGCATCGAAACGTTGGTTGATTGACGTAAGGCTATAATATTGTTTATATATATATATATATATATATATATATATATATATATATATTATATGTTTATAGAATTTTATAAATGCTCTACTTGGTATTAAGCACTCTTGAAAAAATAGTTTTATGTTCATTTTATTAACATATTTAAACTTGATCAATTAATATATATATATATATATATATATATATATATATATATATATATATATATATATATATATATATATGTGTGTGTGTGTGTGTGTGTGTGTGTGTGTATATATATATATATTTACCTTTTTTCACAATTTGATCCAAAAACAGTATTGATATTTAATCGCATTATAAATTCTACACAATTTTAAGCAATGGCTTATGCTACAATTGTTATTTCAATATAAATAACCATAAAATGTTGCATTGTTTTTTATGTAAGCAAAGTAACGATTTTTTAAATATTTGTAAGGCTCTTTGATACTTTATTTCACCGTGTCATTCCGTACCGACAATCACTTGATATTATTTCGAATTGAAAGATACTTTCCCTGATACAGCGGATTTTGCTTGCATTATCAAGCGTATTCAAAGGTCATGTAGCGGACAAATACGAAACAACGCACATGGTTAAGTCTTCCGCCATTAGACCTGAACTATTTCTCTCTCTTTTTTCACGAACACTGTAGACGAAAAGACGTTCATCCGGATTGGCTCTTTTTTTTTGACAGGGCACTTTCGACCTGACAAGATGTAATATTCATTCTTCCTGATGGGAGATGGCTATTTTTACTCATTTCTGTCGACACTCCCTATGAATTAATTCTGTTAAACATTTATCATTATACTAAAGCTGCTCCAGTATTTTAAGCTTTAAGCATAATTATAGGTCAGGGGGGGGGGGCGATAACTAAGTATGAATGAGTTATTTGTCCTTCTCGTCTGCTCGATGAGTCTCTTCCATCTTTATATGATTTACGTTTGGTTGTGTTTGTACTTTATTCCCGAGCGTACAAACACAACCAAACGTAAATAATATAAAAATGGAAGAGACTCGCCGAGTAGACGCGTAGAGCAAACAACGCAGTCATACTTAGTTATCGCCTCTGACCTAAAAGTATGCTTAAAATACTGGCTCTGTATTAGTCAATACCTTTTCCTATATCTTTTCATCACACTTTGGAGGTTTGTGGACGCTTAGACAGCGTCCGCATCCATATATTTTTATCGTACAAGCAACACACAAAACAAGGAAAGAAAACGAAGACGATGTGTTTAGGATACCACATTTATTTAATGTGAGCCCAAGTAGGTTCGCTTCCAGTTGGGTTGTGTGCGTAGAACACATAGATAAGTTCAGGAAAGTCTGATAAGTATGTGTGTGTGTGTGTGTGTGTGTGTGTGTGTGTGTGTGTGTGTGTGTGTGTGTGTGTGTGTGTGTGTGTGTGTGAGAAAAGTTCAGATAATGTGCTTTACATACGGAGGGTGTTGCGCGTACCTTTAGCGCACATGTTGCGATCTACTTGTGCAGTGTATGGAGCAAGGGAAAACGATAGAGCATCTTTATTGTGCTTTTGGCTTTTATAGTTTTCAATCTTAGCGTTACCTAGTGCGTATGTATGTGTGGAAAGGTAGGTAATGCTAAAAATAGACCCCCTCCGGTTAAAAAAAGGATTTTAGAAATTTGTCCTTAATAGTATATGTAGTTTTGAAATTGTGCATAAATCTCACTTGATGGTAAGATCTGATCTGTGTTCTTGTTTTTATAGGTATAGGTATTTTTAGTGTCGGATTCCTCTGTGATGTTGAAATCAGTGTAATTGTTCTCTGTTTGTTAGCTCGGTCGTGATTTTTCCAATAAAACAGTCTTTAGCTTGCCGATAGGAACAGTGTCATTTCTGCCATTTTTCGTGTGGTGATAACCTGTCTTCCTTTTGACTGTACGATCTCTGGTAGCATTGTTGTAGTGGGTTTTTTTTTTACTGCATCGTCACAGACAAACACATATTCAATATAAATGATGTATTATAGATCAGTGACGAAACGCA
Organism: Sepiola atlantica; assembly: GCA_963556195.1. Classification (NCBI taxonomy): domain Eukaryota; kingdom Metazoa; phylum Mollusca; class Cephalopoda; order Sepiida; family Sepiolidae; genus Sepiola; species Sepiola atlantica. The sequence goes on along the minus strand of OY744524.1, from coordinate 123,607,571 downwards.
GTGATATCTGAGAGTAATCGATTAAACATTTCGTGTCTGTTGTATTTTTATCACGCACATCTTGATTTATATGCTTACTTTTTTAACTCCTATTGCGAAGTTATATTCAGATATAGGATACTTGCAGATGTGAAAAGTTTTCTAACCCGTAAAAGGGAGCCCACTTTCTTTGCAGCAGACTTGGCAGTATATTATATGTATTTGTTTTAATTAATGTTGCCTATGAATGTTAGGTGTACTGAGACGAAGACTAACAAGTAATCAGCATATCGTTGATAAATAGCGACAGAAAGACAGACTCACCAGTTCGTTCTATGAATATAATTTGTAATATTTTCCCCTCAAGTTTTATAATATAAAGGAATTAATACTGTCCTATTCAGTAATTGGTCCCCCGATTTATAAAATCGAGGGACTTATGTTTTGAGGCATTTCCGTCCGTCCCTCCGTCCGGATTTTTCTCCGCAACCATCCATTGAATTTCTCTGAAATTTTGCATGAAGTTGTAACTTTGGTCAGGTTAGAAAGTGACATTCTCCGATTTAAAAAAAAATCTGGTTAGCTCCCCAGGGGGTCAAAAGGCCCCGAAATGGCAAAAAAATGACCCTTTTCTCCCATAACGTTTGATCCATCCATTCAATTTTTCTGAAACTTGGCCAAAATGTAGAGGCAATTGTTCTGGATATAAAATAAGCATTCTTGACCTCATAAAAATTCTGGTTCGCGCCCACAGGGGGTCAAAGGGTGGTCAAAAATGCCCCAAATTGCCCAAATGTATTGCATTTTACACTCGCAACACATCGAGTCACATGCAGAGGGGGACCACGCACGTTATATACATAGACAAGGGTATCTGATAATTTCTCCTTGTCGACAATGCTGCCAATGCTTCTTTGGAACACGCTTACTCTATTCGTAACACCGAATGGCAGGCAAGTAAACTGGTATAATTTACAACCGACCTCGAAGGCTATAAACTTGCGATCCTCGTTACTGATAGAGATTTGATTGTAAGCAATTTAAGATTAAAGGTAGTGAAAATATTATACCGAGCTATATCTTCGACCATTTTAGATATATTGGGCATAGAGTAACCATCTTGTCCCATGAATCTTTTGATGGAATTGATTACCATTCTTGGAGGGGAGATATTTGGTGTTACTAGAACTTAGAGTTCTATTATATTTTTCTCCAACAGTTTAGCAGACTCTATTCTTATTAATTTACTATCAGCAATTGTGTGGTGGTGTGACTTACTGCTGATGGGGTTGTGTTCGTAGAAAGATGATAAAGTAGTGGAGGAGGGGTACGTCTATTGATGAAAAACTATCATTTTTGGTGACTGCTTCGATAATAAGTTCGTCTTCCAGTCCATCAAATTTGAAGATTACTTTGTTGTATTTGCATAAAACGTTTTTTCCCTATGATAATGTCTACAAATAAATTCTTAATTACCTCCACCACCATGTCAAGGTGTGTACTATTGTGTAGGGAGATATTGACGCATATTAGAGTCGGCCAATGATATTGTTTGTTTTGTTGTTGTTTTAGAATAATTTTAAGTTTCAATTTTTTTTTTCAGTATTGTTGTTAATTAAAAGTCCCTAGACTAGCAGAATCTATCATGGCACCAACAATGCAGCTATTTATTCTACAATTAGTCAGTGTAATGTATGTATCTCTTCCTAGTCACACGAGGCTAGGGAATTCAGATTCTTCATTTAACGCGACTGATACGGAAGATCTGCGTACATTGGTCCAATGTTCCTTTTCAAACACTTTTTGCAGTTTGAGTCACGGGCCGGACAAGCACGACGCGGATGACGCGAATTACCACAAAAGTAACAAATTCCATTCGGCCTCGTATATTTTTGTGTAGCAGAATTTTTTTTCGGCTTGTTCAAGAGATCTTTCCATCTCGTATGCTTCCCGAAAAGTTAGTGAGGATTTCTCGAGAAGTCGTTGTCGAATTGATACTACTGCTGATAAAATCCTCCCACACATATTTGTTTTTATTTACTTCGGCACTCACAGGTCGAAAATTGGTTTCCCAACTGTAACACATTTGCGTTGGTTACTGTTTCATGCTTATAAGGTGGTGTCAGTTATAGACTATATTTGTGGGCTTAATGTATGCGGCATCCATAGTTCTTATAGCAAAGTCGTTTATGTCACTAATAATTTCAAATACTTCTGGCGACATGCTATTTTTCAACGCAAAGAAGTGTGTTTGGTTGTTTTTAGTTACAATAATAATTTGTGAAAGTAAGCTTCGAATGCTTGTATTTTTGTCTGTGTTAAGTGCTGTAGTCTCGGTGTCCAATCTTTCTTGGTGAAATACTCTGTCCATATTGTTTGTAATTAAAATTCTACTGCGATGGAGAGTAACAAGAGACCAGTACACAGTTGGTAAAGGTTTTAATTACAAACGAATTGTGCAACAACAGAGGGGTAAACAATTAAATAGTCTACGTGCCTAGTGGTAGAGAGACTGGCTAACGAGTTCATTCGGGTAAGAATATAATTTACAATATTAGGCCGAGGAGTTTGAACGTTTGGCTTTCGGGAAAGGTACTATCAGTCTTGCCAATCGGTGGCTGGAAATAGTTCTTATAATTTTTAAAGGAAACAGCTTTGCTTTGGTAGCATTGAATGTAACCATTCATTTTTGGTCCCATTCTACTACAAACTGGACGTCATTTTCAAATGATTCGATTATTGCCTTGGGTATGTGGGCGTCCGCATGTCGAGAACATTTGGCAACATCTATGTACTTATTTCAACTCATGTTGCCTGAGATATTCTGGTCAAGGAGTTTGAACGTTGCTCTCTTGAGAAGGGTGCTATCAACCATAAATCGAAAATCAAATTGAAAACAAAAATCTAAATTTATCAAGCTTTTGTACGAACTATTTTCCTTCATGGCTGCGAGATGTGGCCGATGAGAGTTGAACACCTAGGTAGATTAGGGGAGGGGTCGACTATCATTGTTTACAGCGCGTCCTTCGTGTTCGCTGGCAACAATTTATTTGAAACTCACTCTGTCGTCCTTGAGCGTTACAAAATCTCTTCCCAACAGAAAACTCTCATTACGGGACGAAGCTATCGACCAATTCTCTCCACGCGGTTAGAGGAAGCGTCGTGGTGGCCAACATTGTATTGATAACGTTGCTCAGAACGATGAAACATTGTGAAGAGCTGGTCTTGGGCTCATGCCTCTATGGTCTTCGTCGTTGGAATCGCAAGCTGTTGGCGCACATCTCTTGCATAGTCAGTTTTGATTCGGGGTGCGATAAATTCGTTCGGCTCAACCGACCCATGGTGAATGCCGCCACAAGTACAAGTAATGAACGTGTCAATGCAACGGTTCGCCAAAATAATGCGGCACTTTCTTCTTCTTCTGTTCGCTTCCTTGAACGAGTCAACACAACGTTTCACTAAAATAAATGCGGCACTTTCTTCTTCTGTTCGCTTCCTTGAACGAGTCAACACAACGTTTCACAAAAATACATTTTTCGCGCTCACCTCCCTATGAATCTCCAAAAATCTCGTGTTGTCGTGCTCTTTATAGCAGCGACATCTCACACATGCTAATGATCCACGACAGAGCCGCCCGCTGTCGTTTCCTCTTTAAAAAATATAAATTAAATTAAACTTTCGCGAGTGGGCGTTTCCGGGTTCGCGCCCGGAGCTCTCTCCCGCACAAGCAGCAAACCGAACGTCTTCTCTTCGATCGTCGCGGACAAGTGTCTTGGTCCACATCAGTCTCTCCTGCTCTCCGCTACAAGTAAGATCGTGTTGTTTCATGCAGCTATCAGTAGTGGTTCTGATTTTTTGTTTTTGTTTTTAGGGTTTTCTTATATATTTCTTGCCGAATTCATTTTAGGAAGTAGGGTGGTCTGGGGTAGTTGTTTGAGTTACTATGTGTTTCTAGTTTACCTTACCACTTTAAAGTGGTTTCGCCCGGGACTTAAAAAGACACTAACTGTTTTGTTACTTGAACTCACCCACTCTACTTCGCGTGCTGTTTTTTTTTTGGCAGTAATATGCCCACTCGTGGTTGAGTGGCGCGTTTCTTGCTGCTGTACTTCTAGTCACTGGTCTTTCTGTTAGTAGTCCACTCAGTTTCGTGTGCTTCCCTATTTGTGTCGAATTGTCAGACCGTAAAATGTAAACATTGTGTCTGACGCTGAGGGAGTCTTACACAAGGATTGCAACCGAGCTTTATTTTTAAAACTATCAGACCCAGCACGAGGCTGTGTCAAAAATGTCCAAGTGGAGTCTACGAGCCCACTGATTTTTGCAATCACTGAATGACTGAATAATCACTATTAAGCCAGACAGCCACAGCTACCTTGGGCTGGCACGCTCGCCACTTGATCACAACCACCCACCATCCCACCCTGCATCCGGGAGAACCTTTTAGCGGCAGTTTCTTTCCGGCAGTTTCTCTTTTCAAGTGTCTTTTTTCTAACTATGTCCACGTTTTCTTGTACGCAATTTCTTTTGTTCGTATTATAAATTACCCATGTAGTTACTTCACTTCTCAATTTTCTTTTCTCGCCCTTTTGTTTACCGTTTCCTTGTTCTCTATATTATATACGTTAGCACTGCTTTTGGTGGCGTTAATCAGCCTCTCTGTATTTCTCTATACCTTTTATAGCGTCGCCTACGCAATTTCGATATTTACGAGTCATCCTACACCTTTTCCTTTTAACACGGAGTCGGTCAATATTGTCTTTCGAGTGCATTGTACATAGACAGTAGTTTCCTGTTTCTTTCATCTAAGTTCCTGAGTTCTATTTTGTCCAGTTTATGAAAGGTCCAGAGCATCGTACCAGTCTTATTAGGTTTCTGCTATATAATTTAGTTTCGCGGAGTTTTCTTGTTCTTCTCATGTATTCTCTTTTATCATCTCTTTGATTTGTTTATTTCATGGCGTCTTCTTCGAAAATTGCCCAGGTAGTTATAGTCGTCGCGTTTGCCAAGAGCCTTCATAGTCGTTCGCTTAGGTAGTAATATGCCTTCTGTTGTTTCGAGTTTTGCCTTCTTCATATTTTCTATTCCGAATTTCATTCCTATATATATACATTACTAATAGAGATTTGGTATCTGTCGGTCTGAAGCTGAAACAATACTATTATTCTATTAATTGTACTATTGCACTATCCTTCAATGTTGCTCAATTCAGTTTACAATTCTATTTCAGACCAATCTACTATCTTTCAATACTCAATTCAAATGAATGTAGTATATGTTCTGGTGTCATGAGGCCATCCTCCTAGAAATTAACTCCTTCTTTGGGTGGGAGTATAGTATCTCTTCTGTTGCCATTATACCATCCTCCCAGGCATTACCCCCTTCTTTGTAGGGAGAGGGTAGTGTAGTATATGTTTTGTGATCATGAGACGATCCTCCCGGGCATTCCCTCTTACTTTTAGGGGAGGGTACTGTAGTATCTGTTTTGTTGTCATGGGATCATCCTTCCAGACATTATCTCTTCCTTTGAAAAGGCTAGTGTAGTATATGTTCGTTCGTCATAATAACATCCTCCCAAACATTACCTCCTCGTCTGGGTGCAGTGTAGTATATGTTCTTTCATCGGGATACTATCCTCCAAGACTAGCAAAAATATGTGACCTGCTGGAGCATATATTTGCTAGTACTGACTAAAGATTTTAGTCGTGTTCATTAGTGTGTCTAGCTCTTTGTTGTTTTTGTTGTTGCTGCTGCTGTTGCTGTTGCTGTTTCTGTTGTTGTTGCTGTTGTTGTTGCTGTTGTTGTTGTTTTGTCAGTAGTTTCAGATCATTCATATACATGAGGTGGTTTATTTCTTCCTTTGTATCTACGAATCCTGCATAGCATTTCCTGAGTGTGTTGGTAAGTTCGAATGACAAAACGTAACGGAGACAGGAAGTCTCTCTGTAAGATCCGTCGTTGTATTCTTCTAGTCTGATTTATTTCCTACTTCCTTTATCCCAGCTCGTTTGACTCTTTGGTCTACTGGTCTTCGTCAATTCTGCTGTTCAAGTAATACATCTTCTTTTTTCGTCCTACTTTATTTTTTCAAAGCTATGGTCAATAGGCATCTCATGTATTTGCGTTAATCATCTTTCAGACTCTTTAGCGCCTTACATCTAGTGGATTCATTCCTTGTTTGGAGCAACTTCCATAACAAAATTAAAAACTATCTGCCAGGTGTTGTCTTCCAGCTGCCAGTAACGGTCTCTTTTTTCTATCACGTTCTCCATGAAGTGAACAATTGTTATGCATTCAATTATCCGTGGTTATTGCGCCGTTTTCTTCTTGTAGTCGATCCATACCATGGCTATGTTTTTTCTTTACTTTTTAATTCCTTCAGTATCTTCTTGTCAATGTATAGCAGATAAAGTGCTTCTAGATTTTCAGCATCCTTCCGTTGTTCAACGTTATTAAGGGAGTGATGATAGATATCTTCGTAATATGCTGCTAAAAACTGTCCACATAGTCGGTAGACAGGTTATCAGCCTGTAGTTGGGATCGTTCCCATCTTGCTGTATCTTTGTTTTACATATACATTTTCCGTGTGTTGTGCTAGTCTTTCGCATTGAGCAATGAATTTATTTAACCAGAGTCCATGTATCTCGTTCTGAGCAGATGCTTTCCAATTTGTTTTTGTTTTGTTGTTTTTTTTTGTTGTTGTTGTTGTTGTTTTTAGCTTATGATCAGCTTAAGGATTTCTGCGTTAATTTCAGTTAATGCTCCTTCCTTAATTTCCTGGGGGTCTTTATTTATCTTTTTCAGTCATGCCGCATTCCTGTTGTGGTCTTGTGTTCTTTCCCATATATTGCTTCAAAAGTGTCTAGTTTCTGTCGAGTCTAGTTTCTCTGTGTTGTCCTTTCATTTACGATTTGGTAAAATTGACTTTCATAATTCGCAAATGTTCTGTTGGAATTCGTATTTTTATTAGTCTTTTTTCTTTTGTCTTTTGCTAGCATCCTTTACTATATTTGTTCGTGTGTCTTGGACAGCATTTCTTTTTATGCGTCTGCCGCGTGTGTCCCCTTTCTATTTAGCCTCAGTTACAGCTATTGCTTATATTTTTATTTTTATTTTTTAATTCAGGATTCATGCTTAGTCTCTCATCCCGATTTTGTCCATTCACTCTTTTTGTGTGAGTTTATTTCTGTGTTTAGTCTCGTAATTACAGATGTGAGACTCGCATAGATTAAATTGCTCAGGTCTTTAACATCGTCTGTGGGTGGAGTCTGTTCACCTTTTCCAACTGTTTTAACCATCACCTTACAGTTCATTTTTATCTTCGTTCATGATTTCTTTGGTGCGTTTAATTTCTGCTGTTTCTTCTTCTGTGAGTTATGTAATCTGATAAGCAGTGGTTTCTGTATTTATAATTTATCCTACTTCTACCCGTGTATTTTCACTGGGAGGCATTTAATTGTGTTCTGTTATTTTACTTACCTTTCCGCTTATTTCTATTAGCTATAGTCATGAGAACCATCCATTCTCTTGCTTGGTTTGCAATCCTCTACTTTGTTGCATGGAATTTAACTGATATGTTCAATAGATTCAACTGATATGTTCAATAGAGTAGTAGTAGTAGTAGTAGTAGTAGTAGCAGCAGTAGCAGCAATAGTAGTAGTAGTAGTAGTAGTAGTAGTAGTAGTAGTAGTAGTAGTGTTTATTTAATTTTGAAAACGGGCAAATAAACTATTCTCGCAAAGTGTACCGATGTGTCTGAGTTTAAATTAAATGTAAGTCCTTTCCGTTTCAAAAAAGGAAACCAAACAATCCCAGAATGCATTCTTCTTTTTCTTTTTTAGACGCGTCCACGGTTGCAATGGCTTCATTATTAAATTGGACAATAAAAAGGGCAAGTGTACCGGAAAACGCGAAATACCCACAAACTAAATGGCTTCTTATTCGGCTTATTCAGCCATTGCTCGATTATTTCTTACTTTTGGGGCATCGCCCTATTTATCCTACTCCTTCTTCTCCTCATCTTTCTCTTTCTGCTTCTTCTCCATCTCCTACTCAACTTCATCCTTCTCAATTCTTTTCTCCTTCTTCCTCTATTTCCTCGTCATCCTTTTTCTTTTTGTTCCTCTTCCTCCTTTTTTCTTTTTCTTCTTCTTCCTCCTTTTTCTTATTTTTCTTATTGCTCTTCTTCTTCTTCTTCTTCTTCATCTTTCACCACTTTCTTTTTCTTCTTCATCTTCTTTGTCATCTTCTTCTTCATCGTCATCTTCTTTTTATCCTTTTTCGTCTTCATATTCTCCCTCCCCTTTTCTTTTTCCTCATCTTCTTCTTATGCTTATTATTATTATTTGGCCATTACACTTGCTTGTTTTTCTCCCTGTACTTTTTATCCAAATTTCCTCTTTCTTCCCATTTCATCTTCTTCCTCCTCCTTTCCTCCTCCTCATCCTTCTTCTATTTGTCTTCTTTCTTTCTTTCTTTCTTTATATTATTTCCTATTCTTTCTCACATCATATTGTGACTTTCTTTCTGACTAGCAAAGTTAAGAAGAGGACATCCGCCGCCCCTTCTACAAGTGAGAGTCATTCTGACCTTACTTCACACCTCACCATCTTGTTCGCTATGCGCCTGACACTTTCCGGAACATAATTGATACTGAGTGAAACCAATTAAACACTTGCAGCATATACATCGCAGACACGCGCGCACAAGTATACGTATGTATGTATGTATGTATGTATGTATGTATGTATGTATGTATGTATGTATGTATGTATGTATGTATGTAAGTATGTATGTATATATATATATATATATATGTAAATATACTATTTATATATATATAATATATATATATGTGTGTGTGTGTTTGTGTGTCTGTAAGTATTTACGAAAACACAGGATATACATGCGTATGATGTATTTTCAGAAAAATGAAATATTCACAAAACACATACAAACAATGCATGAAAGGTGCCGACACAATAACGAAACACAGATAAACACACACACACATATATATATATATATATATATATATATATATATATATATATATATATATATATATATGTGTGTGTGTGTGGGGGGGTGAGAGAGAGAGAGGTGGAAGGAGAGAGAGAGTAGAGAGAGGGGGAGATTGCACTGGCTCCCCTCTCATAGGAAAGCAATACTATCTCAAAATGTTTTACGTTACAAATCAAATTCCTTTTTCCTACTCCTTCGTCTCTTCCGCTCCCCCCTCCCTCCCCCCAAAATACAGCACTTTATGGTTCTCTATCCACTTAAGTCCGTCTTTGAAAATGTATCTTAATGCCTCTTTTGCATATAGGTATCAACATTTATGGAAGGGGGTAGATAGCGGTCAGTGATATGTTGGTCAGTACACACTAGTCACGTAAACACGTTTCTTCGCCCCATTAGCTCTACTCTGTTTCCCTAATGTTACAACCTGCTGTCCACAAACATTGAAGAAGGTCGCATTTTGTATTCTTAGACGTCAACAGATAAGAAATAAAATACAAAAGTGTATAACCACATATCTATTTTTAAATAATATATAGTAGAAAATATACTATATATATAGTAGAAACTATACTATATGATGATGATGATGATGATGATGATGATGATGATGATGATGATGATGATGATGATGAAGAAGAAGAAGAAGAAGAAGAAGAAGAAGAAGAAGAAGAAGAAGAAGAAGAAGAAGAAGAAGAAGAAGAAGAAGAAGAAGGCAAGGTAAACATCCACAGGACAGTAATCCAAAGAATTTCACCCGGGCTTATAAAAAGTGCTCAATATCACATAGAGCTTTTGTATATGATTATTTTTATTTACACAGACATGTACAAAATCTGCGACACTGGCATGTCGATATTGTCGATCAATCGCTGTTATAAACTGAGATCTCATCGGGCAGAGTTAAAATCGTATCTTAACATTAGATCATATTTGGAAATAATGAAATCGGGAGAAGAGAAAAGAAATTTAAAATATAAAATTAAAATTTGGAAAGTCACGTGTTTGGGACCGTTAAAAATCAAAATCAAAAATAATATAAAATAAAAATATATAAATATAAAATATATAAATATAAAATATAAAATGAAATAAAATAAAAGAAAATTAAAAAAAGAAAATAATATTCATATATATATATATATATATATATATATATATATATATATAGTATAAAATATACTTATAGCCAGTAAGCTATCCAGAAGCGTTTATATTTCATCTCCGAATGAATTCGTCAGGGATTTACATTCTACAGTTCCTTTTATAAGCAAGCAGTGTCTACACCAATTCCCAACCAGTTAAAGTCATGAATTTGATTGGCCCATTCCCATCACTCACTCCATCAAGCAATTAAATTTTCTTCCGCTTTACCTTTAAGTAGGTCACACAAACAAAATCTGACACAGTTAAAATGCGTCTCGTTGTATTGAACCAGCAGTGCAACCACGTGATCACGTTGTTAACTATATAGCCTTATCTTATTATTCCTCGTTTAGGCACTCTCAGTGCGGATATTCTGTTAATTAATAATAAAATTCACCGAATAGAACAGTTTTGCACCACTTTTATGTCAATTTACGAATATTAAAATCAAAATATATATGCTACTAAATCTAATGTTTATAGTCCTTATTTGAATTTTCATCAAAACCCCTGCAAATGTTGATGTTAGAAATTCTACAATTTGGGGGTCAAGCTAATTGGGTCTTAAAAAGAAACTGAAATCCAGGAAACCTTGTTTAATTGGTGTTTTATAACAAATATCAAATTTCATGCAAATCGGAAATAATTGAATGTTCAAGCGGAATATTATACCCCTTAATAACCCTTTAAAATACTCTAAATAAACTGAAATGTTGGGAATACTTTGTTCTCCGGTGAACTAGCTGTGCAAATACGCTAAACCAATCCGATAATCAGTTATATCCCATCCATTCACTGCGGAGGTCCCCAGATGCCGGAGAGCCTTCTACTCCAGTAGCTTCTTTCCTCGTGCTGCCGGCCTCTGGAAATCCCTCCTTGCTCCCTGTTTCTCCGACTGTACCGACATGCAGATGTTTAAAACTAATGTAAGCAAATATCTCGCTGCACAGCTCCCAACTTAGGATGACACCAAAAACCTACACCCTAATTCTCAGTAGCCCCTTTAGTCTACAGTTTCGACCTACCTTGTTTGGGGTGAAATATCTTCTTTTTTTTATTTATGTATAATATCTATGGTTAAAATTTCATAAAAATCCGGACGTATCTGAACTGTTATAATTAGAATAACAAATAAAAATATTTTATGAAAAAAACAAATTCTACAGACTATGTAAATAAATGAAAATATGACGTGTACCTCAACCGGTACATTGTGATCAAAAGTTGTTCAGTTAGAATACTTCGCGTCAGGATCCTGTGGTTTTTTAGATGTTACAGGAATTTTATGATTAAATCCTTCTCATGTAAAACTAGAATTAATTCGTGCAGACTGGCATTGCAGTATACGTGGTTTGAAATATACTGTTGATAACTTTGATTATGATTGTAATTTTTTAAATAGTTGCATTTTCAAGAAAGCGCCTTTTGCTTTTTTTTTCAATTCAGATTACCACACGTATATAGGCAATTCATAGAAAGCTATTAACAATGTTATTCAACAACTTTGGTGAGTAATATATACCCATGCAATTTCGTATAGATATATAGCAGACGCTACTACGGGCCAAGTGGATATTTGTTGCAACTTATTTTCTTTCTCTGTGTGATTAACCCTTCTTCGGCTCTGAGATAGAGAAGAAGAGGTTATCTCGTGAAAACACGTTGGCCGAAGATTCCGGCCAGTCAGGGACCAACAGTCCAACTCGATCACGCGATACTTGGACCCTATAAAGGGAGACGCTACAAGTCGCACAGTTTCTTTTCCCCTCTTTCCACTTTGGTTCCAGGCGATAACGCACGCGGCGGTTGTTGTCCCTCCCCGGCTCAATCTGGAAGGGTGGGAGGCATAAGTCAAAAAAAAAATTAACAGCTTCCATTTCTCTTCACCAGGAACAAAGAACTGTACTCACACACACACACACACACACACACACACACACACACATTACAATTGCCACAAAAAATACATCACTTTCAGAACCGGCGGGACAGTTATAAAGGGGGGGCTCTCCTAAAAAGTAGGGGGCGGTTAAAGACATGCATATATAACTTCATTATGATGACCGTATAGTGGGGGGCAAGTCAAAAAGTGGGGAGGGCTTGAGCCCCCTGTCTCCAGTGCCGCCGTCCATGACTTTACATTAACCACGATCGCATAGACGCATTCATACAAACACAAACTTAAACAAACTCGTTTCGTTATCCAAAAAGAATAAATTGTTTTATTAATGTTAATTTTGGTAGATGCTACTTTTGTCTGTCTTTTCCTTCGCTTCTTTACCAATATAATAATAATGTTTTTTCTTTCTTCCTTTTTGTTTGTTAATTCTGTTAATTCTATCAACACGTGAACCAAAAGCAGCTGATACCCTAGCTCAACTAATGGACATTCAAGAAGTGCATAATCTGTAGTTTGCTGATCTAAGATTTGACATGATTTCGCAACATGATTGCCCAACTAACTTAAATCTAAAAAATGTAATTGCTCTAAATAATTATACTGGATTAAAGTCAACCTTGTATCATAACTTCTCTTCGCAAAGTCGGTGACATAATGTATACGGTCGAGGACTATGGAATCGGCTTTGCCGACTTTAAATGTCATTGGGTCTACTTGTTGAATTTCAACGTTGTATCATACATTAATCATACCTTGTTAGCTGCTTGTTCCTGCACGGGGAACGCCGCCTGCAAATCAGTTATTTTATACCTCGAAAATGACTACGTCAAGACAAAACTGTTGGGAGACAGAAGAGATTTATTCGACTTGGTCTTCGTTCGAAATAACTGACCAGTGGGGGACAGAGATATTGATGATCACTGTTTAGTTATATCTTATCAGCGCATTTTATTAACATGTTCACATGTGTAGTGTTTCCAAGTAACTACCAAAAAACTCTCTCAATCTTTCTTTGATTCATGTGATGTCACCTCCGTTTCTATAAATTCCCACAGTCTAGTAAATCTACCCTCGAGTACAGCAAGTTGACACCAGCTGAACTTTCATTTCTTCCTATTTTCAACTAACCTATTTTTATACTAGTGGGTTTACTCACTCAATATTTAACATACTATATTTAGAATGATATGAAACCGCAATTTCATCCACAACTGTGTGTAAAATAGCAACGTGTATTCAATTAATCGTGTACAATAAATCCACTACAAGACGTATTATTTCGCCATTAAATAACCAAAATTGGAAAATTAGCCATTCCTTATTAAGTGATCCCGATGGGAATGTGTGTATTTTAGGAACAGGTATCAAGTGCTGCAATGTGCCGACCCCTCACACACAAATACACACACACACACAACCAAATAACAATACTAACAGAAAGAGAAAAGTAATCTGGTTCAAACCACCACATTCCCTAAGCCTTAATGTCAAACTTAACGTAGGCGAATTATTTTTTAAATTCCTAGATGAACATTTCCACCACAACATGGTTTATAAAACTTTTTAATAGAAACTCCATAAAAATTAGCTATTCCTGTGAGCCAACAATGAAGTCTATAATAAGAGTAAAACCGAGACTAAAACCTGATCAACGTGCGCATGCAGAACCGAAGAGAATGGCACACTAGAAGGTAAATGCACTGAATTGGTTATGAAGCCAATACCATACCTAACACGCCTAAATGTGGCGAGTGAGACATATATAGGGATGACGCAAATAAACTTCAAACATTAATATTACTACTATATAAGACATTCTGATCCACTATGATCTTTGTGTGCATATAGACACACATACACACACACACACATACATATATATATATATATATATATATATATATATATAGAGAGAGAGAGAGAGAGAGAGAGAGAGAGACGCACACACACATATACACATAAATACATATAGATACACACAAAGATCATAGTGGATCAGAATGTCTTATGCAGTAGTCGCAAGCCATTATGAAGTGCGATGAAGGTGTGTAAAGTTTAAAACCTAGTACTTTTTATCTGAATATCCATATAAACACTGACATAAGTATGGAGACGGACTAGATTATAGCCTGGCTTATTATATCTACGATAAAATTAAAACACATAAAAAAGGATACCCCTTACGACCCATAATATCCCAAATACCTACACCAGTATATCACATATCAAAAACTATCAATAAAATTATCCAACCATATACACCACATAAATATAATATAAAATATACAACTGACTTCATACACTTACTCAAATCAAACTCCCCCCAAAACCTCATAACCGCCTCCTTAGACGCAGAAAACTTATTTACCAACGTCCTAATAAAAGATACCATTAAAATAATTCTTAACCAAGTCTACAAACGCAGCACCATACCCCTTCCAGCAATAAAACCTAAAATTCTTGAAAAACTCCTACTTACATGCACCACACAAGTCCCTTTCACCGACGGCAAAATATATATACAAATAGACAGCATTTCAGTGGGATCTCCCCCAGGCCCCACCTTCGTCGAATATTAACTAACGTTATATATATATATATATATATATATATATATATATATATATATATATATATATATATATATATATATATATTCTCTTGCCCTTTTAAGGAATGTCTCCCTACAACCTAAACAGAACAAGTACATAGCATCTATATTGGCCATACTACAACAACTCTCTCTCGACGTCTAACTTACCATTTATCCGATACCAGCGCCATCCAATGTCACATTACTACACATAAAAAAAATACAGTAGGCCGATGTAGGAAAATATTAACATCTAACACCAAAATAATACACAAAAATAACTGCATAAACAGACTTAAAATACTAGAAGCAATATTCATTAAAACTAAACAGTCTAATATTAACAAAATAGCTTTCAACACAGGTACTAACATATTAAAAGTATTTCATAATTAAATGAATATAAAGTAATAAAAAAAATAAAAATAAATAAATAAATAATAATAATAAATAATAAAAAATAATAAAAAATGATGATGATGATGATGATGATGATGATGATGATGATGATGATGATGATGATGATGATGATGATGATGATGATGATGATGATGATGATGAAATAAATAATAGTAAAAATAAGAATTAAGAAAATAAATAAACAATATAACCGAACACACAAACGATAGAATAAAATGAACTCAACCACACACCCTCTCTTTTCTTTTAATCGCCCTTAACGATACCTATAAAACATTAACTCAAGTCTTCTTATTTTAAAAAAAAAACCCAAAAAACTAATCCTGAAGACGACTAAGAAAGTCGAAAGCGCTCGAAAAAATGGCCAAATTAAGAACAATCGGGGGAATACTCTACGGACTGCCACCTGAAACCAGAAGGATAGCTCGACGGTTTGAGAATCTCACGAAGAAGATTTACAAACGAGAAAGTTCCGTGACGTTCAACAACGCTTGCTTGGATATATATTTATTTATCACTTTAAATTCTATCGATGACAAACCGATAATCAGATTGACATGTCTTGTTAGATTTTGAGCTCACTGATATAAAAAGAAGTCGAATTAAGCTGACTACAGAGGTTCTCGACATACACTAGCGTTCACATGACATTGTTCATGCCACCGCAGCTCAAAACTCAGCTCAAAACTCATTCTACTCATTTGACTGCTATACATTTTAACGCTCAACTCATCGTGCGCACCGCCATACTCTTTTGATCCACTCAGTCAATAAGATTGTTCCTTCTGCCTTCAAATTCTATGTACACACATATTGACTATAATATAAACACATATACAATAACTTTCTCTCGTGAACTTTATCATTCTTACAAAGACGTTATTCCTTATACTTTCATGGTATACATTTTTGTCTCGATGAATATACGCTTTTCTTTTTTGCGTTTATTGTTGCACTTACTGCGTGGACATTGTTTGTTTCCATCGATGTTGAAATACAAATTGATCCGTGACACTCTCCGCCGTTGCGAAGGTTCCGCCTGACATCGCGTAGGACATGTTTTATTTATCAAACGTAGTTTTTGAGTGGATTTTACCGCCAGGGAAATGTAGTCTTCTCATGTCAGCAGCAACTGTCAGCGACATGTTTGCAAAACATAAGCGTTTTCTAGGAAAAATGAACGTGGTGACTTTTTACGGAAAGTGAATAGCCACTGCGCATGTCAGAATGACTGGCGGGATCCTTCCGGCGTTAAAATGTCCTTAATTCTTACTCGTGAAAGTCTGCATAGAACGCCACCACCACCCCCGTTAATACTAAAGAATGAAAAAATAATTGGAACTAAAAAATGTTTGTTATGAATTTATTTCACCATTCGTATCATATCAAATGCACATATGTAAGTATCATGTCAGTTTTTGCATGGATTTTCTGAAATAAGGTATTGATATATTCATCTGTTTGTTTGTTTTTTATGTTTATGCTAGCCCATCTGTGAAGCGTTGAGTCTGTATTCGTTATATATATTATTAAATATATTATTTCTTAACTTTGACATTTGTTGATAATCATTTTTACAAGGATTACAAATTCCAAGAATTTCACTAAATCAAAATACATTGTTATGTCATAATAGACCCTTTATATCCCTCTCCTCTTTCTTCTTTCTCTCTCTCTCTCTCTCTCTCTCTCTTTCGTTCAATTATTTACATCATTCTATTACAAAGTTAAAGGATTTCACAAAGTCAGAATACATTGTGATGGTATAAAATAAAACTATCTATATATCTATCTTCCTCCTCCTCTCAGTGGAGATGCGAGTAAAGTTCGTGTTTTTTGTTGTTTTTTGAAAGGGTGGGAGTGACTCTGTATCTATATTTGCAAAGGCTTGTAAATACGGTGTTGTTTGAAGGGAAAAATAATATACGTATGTCTTTAGTTTTGTTATTAATCATCCGTTATCTAATTCGATGTTGTTTTCTTGGATTCTAATTTTAGCTCAAGTATGTGTTATGTGGTAAATCCCCATGCGTTGTTTAAAGTGTGGTTAGATTAGGAAATGGCTGTCAATTCCGTAATAACGCCTTTCAAAATAGATGAGGGAAAATAAAATTGAAACAGACATTTTTTCCTTTGGTCTCACGAAGTCAGACGTAAATACAACTACATACATTCGTTTGATTTTATTTGTTTCTGTATCTGTTTGTATCGGGTTAGGGTTGCAGTATAATTATTTTTTACCGTATATATATTCTAGAAATCGCCCCAAACAAAGCAAGACTCCATTGATATAGGGGACAAAAAAGAACGAAAGATGATTATCGCAAAGAAAGAAGATGCCTATTGACCTTAGGTAGGAGGTAGACAGTCAGCAGTAATAGAGTTCCACAAGCCTGCAGTACTTTGAAAGAATCTACTGGAATAGGAAGCGGTATCACAATGAGGTATCAAAACAGCGAATTTGTGAAGACCACTAGACCAACGATTCAAACGAGCTGGAACAAAGGAAGCAGGGAATAGATTAAACAATTGTGAAGAACACATGCCATTTATAGAAAATACTGAGACGAGAAACATCACTTCTGTGAGAGAGAGAGTGTGTGTAGAGAAGAAGAAAAGGTAGAGCCAATCAAGTTACAGATACGCTTTTGAACTATATAAAGAACCCTCAAATAGGACAGAGATTCATCAGCCCAAATAGTACAATGGTACTCTATACAAGGTCTAATAGTAGATTTGTAGAGATAGAGAATAGTGTTTCGGTGATAGAGAGAACCAACTTTACGAGAAACAGAAAAAGCAATGGATCTAATATATGAACTCTAAAAATATTTGATGAGTTTCAGAGTCGATTGCTCATCAAGAATAGAGGCATCTACGATCATTTCAGGAGAAAAGGGACACACCTACGATTGAAAGATACGAGCTGAGTCTTAACATGATCAGACGAAACAACCCATTTCTTACCTCTACCTACAATTGAATCCAAGTCAACTTCCAAATCAGCTACAGGAAGATGGACGAGAAGCAACACCAGAATAGAGAGTGGTATTATCAGCATAAGTGTTAATCTTCTGAATAATATTGTCTGGCTTATGGTCGATATAGAGAAGAAACGGTGTTGGGCCTAGACTAGAAAGAAGAAAGAAGAAAGAAGAGGAGATACCATCCAGAGTTACTCGCAAACTTCGATCAGAAAGAAGAGACCTAATAATGTCAAAAACCTTACCCCTAATATCATGACCATGCGGTTTGTGTAGAAGACCAGAATGCCACACTCTGTCGAACGCCTTTAAAATGTCAAGCGCTATGGCTCTACCCTCTCCTGAAGTATCCATAAACTGACAGATCCGCTCAATTTCAACAGTTAACAGATCATCAGTTGAACGAAAGTCATACTGAACATCACATAAGAGGCCCAAACTTCCCAGAAAATGAACCAGCTTGATGTTGACCAACCTTTCAAAAACTTTGCTAATAACAGAAAGGAGACTAACCGAACGATTCTTAGTTGGGTCAGGCCGATCACCAGCAGTTTTGAAGATAGGGACAACAGAGGACCCCTTCCAACAAGAAGGGAAGCAGGACTGAGACAAACAAAGATTGAATAATTTCGAGTAGATAGAAGAAAGTTCAGGAGCACAATGCCTGAGAATGACAACAGCAACAATCTTTGGAGCAATGATGACAGAATTAAGAAGCCAATCAGTTTTCGAAGGAAAATCAGAAAAAATAGCACCAGAATCGTCGAAAGAAGAATTGTCAGCAAAAAGACGAGTAAATATCGAGATGCAGAAATTTAAAACTAATGTGAACAAGCATCTCGCTGCACAGCTCTCAATTTCGGATGACCCTCAAAATTTTCACCCTAATTCTCAGTAGCCCCTTACGTCTACAGTGGCAACTTGCCTTGTTTGGGGTGAACTTTGTTTGTTTTTTTTAATTTAATTAAAAATATATCAACCGGCCCTTAGAAGATGACATAACCTAAATGCGATTAAAAAGAGGAGGAATAGCAAACTTGTCACTATTAACAACACTATTGTAGATTCTCCAAAAATCACAAGAGCCAACATTTTTCGATAGAATAGTCACGAATCCTTTGAGAATAGCTATACTTAGCCTCAGAGATGGTTCTCTTGCAGGCGTTGTTAGCTCTTCTGTAGAATAGTCTGGAAGCCTCAGAACGATCCCGACGATACTGATTAAAGTAACAGTTACGATATGCAATGGCAGAAGCACAAATAGATAATAAAAAGGGAGGAAAATGAGGTTTGGTTTGAAACTTACAATGAAGAATGAAGGTATCAATTCCAACAAAAAACCAGTCAGTAACCTCCTTAACAGCACCTCCTTAACAGGAGACATACCTAAAGATATGACCTTATGGTACGTCACATGGGAAGCTGTGAAACCCATTCCAATCAGCCTTCCGTTAAACGTTTTCTTATGGAAGGGACGATTAACAGAAGACTTCACAGAAAAATCAACCCCAACATCAATAACAACATGATCAGAAGAACCTAATCAAGGAGAAAAGAAAATAGAACATGAGTCAAGAAGAGAAGTGAGAAAACGATCAAGTAAGGATGGTTGATGAACATCATTATCAAGAAAAGCGTGTAGAAAAGGTGACAATTTGGGACAAGTCATGAGCCAGAGAAAAGTTAAAACAGATTTCACCAGCTAGATCTGTACGATTAGGATGAGGGGGTCAGTCAGAATGATGAACCTTAAAGTAACCAAAAACAAAGATAGAGGTTGACGGATGAAGTTGCAATGCATTATCGATACTGCTGGATCTAGCATCAACAACAAAACAGTTATTTTCAGAAAGAGAACGGTACAAAAAGAACAAATAGTAAGTGGAGTGCAGTAAAGGACACCCATGAGATTCAAGACTGGTGACACTTGCAATAGGGAGATCCTCGCGAAGGAAAAATGGCAAGACCATGCAAATACGTAAAGGGTCTAATCGGACAAGAGACAAATAACCATCCTACCACCTTTGCGTAAATTACTTGATTGGAACTTTCTATATTTCAACTGTTTGCCATAAAAATCAATTCGTCATTTTTTATGGATTAAAAGAAACTTTTCCTTCGTTTTGAGAACATCCTTTGTATATGTATGTAGGTGTATAATTCTTTGAATAATGAAAACATACTCATATATATATATATATACATATATATGTGAATGTGTGTATGTATGTATGTATGTATGTATGTATGTATTTAATTTATTTATGTATGAAATTTATGTAAGAACATACGGAATTACCCGATGAAAATAAACGTTGAAGACCTGGAAACATCCGTTACTAAAAGAAATATCCGGTCGGATATAGAATGTAATCGATAAAATCAATTGGAATGTTTTAAATATATTAAAATCACAGTCATGAATATATCTGAAACTACACACGCTACATTATGATGATTCGACTGGCAGTGAAGAATAACCTTTCTTTGTCTAAATAAAGATATAAGACTGTAGAATGTGTTGCAAAGGACAACATGAGACAGTTCGACCGAATTCTAATTTACATTTAGTCCTGTCAATTTGATATGTGGATTTCTACTTGAACCCTTACGGCTTTCATAAGAATATCCATATTAAATTCACAGCATCAGCATGTGTTGAATAAGAAGTGTTGGAGATCCGAAAAATACTGCGTGTCACCGAACGAAAAGAAAACTGTATCTTGTAGTAAAAGAGTTTAAGAATATGTTTGTCGTCGAATTGGCCTCTTGGTGTATACAAGTTGCATTGATTTCAAAGACATATGCAACGTGTTACCAGCAGAATGCAACATTCATTTATTTTAACTTCTTTACCAATTTGTCAACAATCATCATTCCCATCAATTTACCAAAATAAATTCCTTTCCGGTATTTAGACGCATGTGATTTTATGTTTTCCGCGTGGTGGTCGAAAGTCTTCCCATTAATTTATTTCGTATGAATAAGATGATTCTATTATTGGCATTGGTTTACCCGATATCTTTCTAGTTAAAATTATTTCTAGAAAGACATCGGGTACTTACAGTGACGGTTGCCAACATCATAAGTAAAAGTGGTTCTGTGGAACGAACTGGATTCGAACTTGGCACACCCAGGTTGTCAGTCCGTGTCGTTAACCACTTAGCCACTGTCACCTCCCAGTCTTCTCATAAAATGTAAGCATGCGTTTGTCTACGTTTTCTAAGATTCATTTTCGCGAATAGAATACAAGTTGATCCGAAAATATCCCTACCAAAAGGTCAGTCATTAAATCACCGCTTAGTAAATGTATCACATAAATCATGGCACCGCATCATTTTATGCCATGAAAATGGTGTTCATAAATTCCTGATGCGTGACAGTGAGTCAACTGAACCGACTACATGTTCATTTCTATTGATTTATTACATATTTTTCTATTCTTCGATGTTCTTATTTAATTTTTCTGTTCTAAAAGTGAATAAACTGAATCCAGAACATGTGTTTTGTATTTCTGCATTACTTGTTCCTCTATTGTTGTTACTTTTGGTAGGGGATAACATCACTTTCGGACCACCCTGTAGGTATAAAGCTCTTCTCTCAGACGAAGGATGGACTCTAACTGCTGCAAAAGAAGGTGTTATATCCTTTGTTACAGAAAGATGCTAGACAAGACAATTTAGTTGAGTTTACAGATTTCTACACTTTGTCCGATTGAAATTTCATTTAAACAGAGAAAATATTTCTATTACACCGTAGTCACTCTGGAGAAAATGGTAATCATCTTGAACTTTGGCTGCGAGACTAACTAACTACTTATCTGGTAGCCATCTTGAATTATGATTTCTAAGCACAATAGATTGAAGGTTAAACGACTATTTAATCTTTCAGTGTTTACTATCAGTATTTCTTCAGCGATGCCGGAGTGTAAATATCATTGATTCTTAATTTATTTTTAATTTAACAATTTCATTGAATTTATCTTGCATTTTGTTTACCCATTAAAAAGTAAATATAATTATATTAAGTTGAAGACGACCACGTTGTAGTCAGCAGAGAAGTAGTCTCATGATATTGTGTTCAACAGATAGGAAGTTCTTGGAAATAAACTCTGTTCATGGACGTTCCGTTTGGTCTTAGGCACACAGAGAAATAAAGGAAAATTATTTGCAGTTATGGTAGAGAGACGAGTTCTTGCTGTGAATGTTTTACAAGGATCAGAAATTGGAGCTCAGTCGAGCACCTACCATGAAACTAACAATAGAGTAGAGAAAGACTAGCAATATCACTTCTGTGAAAAAGTGGTTGTAGGGAAGAGCAGGAATAATCCCCCGTTAGATTGCGAAGTTAATTTTGTACTCCATCAAGACAAGAAACATCCATCTGAGCCGCACCTCCCCAGATGTTACAGCAGGGGGGCGCTTCAGTAACATTCCAATAAAAACTAAGCAGCTAAATCTCACCAATAACTCGTTTGATTACACAAGCGTGTGTTTCGGCAAAGGGAGAGCAAAGAAAACCAACCAAGAAAAACCTTTCCTAATTATTTCACGTGTATTCATACAGAACTTCTAGTAAAAACAAAATCGAAAGCTGATTAGAGGCGTCTGAAAACATTCTTTATATATGCTAACCTATGTTCATTCGTCTGGAACAAACTATAGATCATTTGGCCAATAAGATACCGAAGTTTATCAGACAAAGAATTTTACATCTATATTCGTCAAATGAAGAAGTTTGCTTTCTTTTGTTAAATAAACGATATATCTTGCATTAAAAACATTTATTATCGGTATACCTATACATATATCTAAATTCAGGAAAATCTATTTAATTTTCCTAAGTAAAATCTGATATTTAATATAGTCTGCAAACTAGAATTATGCCTTTTATGGGGGTATAGGAGAATTATCAGAGCTAAAGACAAAAACGGGAAAAATACCCAGAAACGTGTTGGGGAATTGTTGTCGAATAGAATGAATAGTGCTTGAATCTAACATATAAAGTTATTTTGTCGGATTTTCAAACTCAGCATTTAAGCTGACAAATCTAACTTTGCTTTTGATTGGCCAATTTTCATTTGTTATTGTTGCGCCGTGTTATTGGCAATATAATAACATACTTAGCTACAATTTATTTTCAAACTACTTAGTCCGACCCAGATGATTGTTCATGTGAAGCATTATCAAATAATCACTTATAAATAAAAATCAGCAAGGAAGGATAACAAATTTGAAGAATATAATAGGATTTGTGTTCCTTAGTTTAAAAATATGCAAACAAATAAAAATTAAAATCTAAAATTACTTCACTCCATCCCGGGCAACATCGGGTGGATAGAGCCAATAAATATATAAATGAGCCCTCGGCATAAGAATTGATACGATTAGTTTTGTCCCAGGACAAATGGGAAAACTATGTCACTCTGGATCTCAATACCAAGCAGCACTCAAAACAGTAGGCACTAAAACGTTTATGGGATTACGGACTGATCGAGGACCTCAAAGGGAAAGGTTTCTTTTTGATCTTATCAGACTTCTCTTAAATGAGAAAAGCTATTTGGATATCTTATTCTGATCTGGCGATAAAAAATATATTTTATGTGAGTTTTATATCAAAAGTCATTAGTGGAATGTGATCCTTGTAAAGTTGTGGTTTCTTTGTATTATTTTTTAAGGTAGATAGATCACTATAGCTGTCTCTTCGTGTATTTATTCGTCGGCATATCAAATCTTTGTCGGTTATTTAATACTGAAATGCAATATCTATTGTAAACGGTTAATACTACACAATTCATTGAACAAAAGTTGCTGTAGGGACAACTGTTGGTTCATACCTTTCCCAATGGTATTAGTGCACAATTGAACACAATAAGAGTGGTACACAAGAATTGTAGTGCAATTACAGGTAGTTTGCGAGAGGATAACCAGTTTGTGTGCAAGAAGTGTAAGACAATAGAAACGGATGAGAACTCAGATGTGAAGAAAGTATATTTGAATGGCGAAACTATTGAGGTTGTTCATAAATTTGGTTGGTTTGGTAATACTATTGGATTATAAGGAAGGATAAGGTGCTAGTGTGATTGCAAGAGTTAGGAGTGGATTGAGTAAGTTCAAGAAACTTCTGTCATTACTAACCAGCAGAGCGTTACCATTGTCGGCCAACGTAAAGAGTCTATCAGACACGTGTGTGCAGTGTGATGATGTAAGAAAGTCAAACTAGCATACGTGTTGCATGGAGAGAAATGATGTGAGAATGATACGATGGATGTGTAATGTGAGTCTTAAAGATGATATCAGAGGAATATTAAATATGTATAGTATAGGGAGATGTGTGCAGAACAGGAGGCTTCGTTTGTCTGGTCACGTAGAAAAAGTAGAAGAGAATTCTTGGGTTAGTATTAGTAGATATATAACAGTTGAAGTAGTGGGTCAGTTGGCAGGAGAAAATGAAGGAAAACAGGGGAGGAAGTGATGAAGAGGAACTCGAGAGAACGAGGGATAAATAAAGACTTGGCCAGAGATGCGTTAGTTTGGAATTCCATTTCTATGCCAGCATTAAAACGGACTTTAGACCGATGCTGCTGCTGCTACTAATGATGATGATGATGATGATGATGATGATGATGATGATGATGATGATGATGATGATGATGGTGGTGGTGGTGATGATGATGATGATGATGATGATGATGATGATGATGATGATGATGATGATGATGATGATGATGATGATGATGATGATCTATTCCATAGTAAGTTTAGGAAATTGTCGTACAGCCTTTCAATAAGGAGATATAGGTGTTGGGTGCTTCTCTCGTTTTATTGGGTCGAGGATAACGTCGTAATCCGGATATAGCTAAAACAATGTTCACACCTGAAGGATACGAATATTTATTAAGTTAAATATTTAGATCTATATCCCTAACAAAGAGTTGTTTCTGGTTATATCGTCAGAGGAGACGTAAGGGGGTTAAACCCCCTAATATATACGTACTCTACATGACGATCCTATCCCTGTTAAGCAACAAATGATTTTCCAACTATTTAAAATATCTTACATGACTAAATAGACCCATCTACCATCTACTGCCGTATATCGAACCACAGCTGACTGTAACATTAACACGGGCCCCCAAAAAAATGTGAACACGGCTATGACTGATGAAGATAATATTTGTAGCAGTTGCATGAGTGTACTATTTTGTATCGGTCTACGTGATCGGCGGTGAGATTGTGATTCGGCTTGACGATTATGTAAACTATCGCCTTATCACCACATGGGCAAACAACACGCCTACGCCCAACGAGATTCATACGCGATGGATCGTCTTGGCGCGAAAACAAACTACATGATGAACAGAACGATTCAATTCCAGTATGACTCTCGAATAGGCAAGATGTACATCCTGCGCGCTCTACCTGTCGAGGAGCTCCAGAATAATGTTAATTCATCGTGTCAACATTAATCTTCAGTTCGTGATTTCTCTTCAAGCTGACAAAACGTGCTTTCCTCGTTTTAACCAAACCTTAACCCTGAGCTGGTGATTTAGTGAACTGCGGGATAATATTATTTCGTCTAACCGACATGAATCAACCCGTTGTACTACTACGCAAATAAGTTTAGTTGTGGGGCCGTTATTATTTCATGGAAGAATGGTTATCCCTTTTTGCTTATGTGACATTTCTATATCAGTCAGATTCGGCCAGACGTATTACTCTTCCAGGTAAGTTCGTCATTCTGATTTTCTTCTTGATTTAAACCCTGACTCCTCGGCTAAATATCTATTTGCGCGCACACAGTCGACACTAGTTTCAACGTAACAATCTTTCAACGTAAAAACTGAAATAAAAAATGAATAAATTCCTATAAGTATTACTAAAGATAAAACAATAAGAATTTGAATGAAATTCAAATTAATTAAAAAATATTTCGTGCGCTTACCTCTTTTCGCCTCAATTTTTAGCCCGGGTGCAAATATTACATGCTACGGTGCGCCATGCTCGTCGTTTGAAAAGGCGGTGTAGACGATGTATGTACATCTCTTTAATAAATTCCAGCAAAAAAAGGGGGAATATAACTCGCACACATTTACAACTGGCCTTGGTGTTGAACCCAGTCAAACACGTTTACTAACTTTATACGCTTACCTTCCAAAAACATATTGCTGCTAACTTAATGTGTTACAAAATGACAACAAGAAAAACAAACAAAAGTCGGTGATTATAAAGATTGACCCATAAGTATCACATGAAAGATTAAATCATTTAGATTTGTTATTCATAAAATACAGTCCAAGCGATTATTCTTTGGATAGTTGTGATAAATAATATATTTTGCTAACAGGACTACTCAGCTTTCCCTGTGGTCATAATTTCCTGAAATTACATAAATTACATAAATTACATAAATTACAAAAAAAAGGTAAAAGTTAAAGTGAAAAATCTGCTTAAAATTGTGATTTCCCGGTTGAATTATTTTATTTCGCAATAAAATAATCTTTTTCGATTTAAAAAAATAATGTAAATAATAATAAAAAAAATTCTGTTTTATTTAAATAGCTCTCTCTCTCTCTCTCTCTCTCTCTCTATATATATATATATATATATATATATATATATATATATATATATATATACATATATATATATATATATATATATATATATATATATATATATATATATATATATATATATATATATATATATATATATATATATATGAAATACCCGGTTTTGTTTTAGTGAAACGATCGTTACGAAACCGAAAGTGATTAAGTGATTAAAAGATTACAGATGTGGCCACTTCCGGTCTACGAAAATAGATGAACTGCATTGTACTCTCTTATTAAGTCAATATTTTTTAATATGTTTATATTGAAAAAGAATCAGTATTGTATCGTTTTCCTGCGGAAGAAAATCGCAATATGTATTTTATTTTTTGTAATGAAAATCTATTAATTAAAAGTGGTTTAGTGTAAATAAATGCGTGGATTGATAACTGATATGAAACGCGTCATTTTTTATGTCTGATAAACTCATTATTTTAAGCAATGGCCGCCAACGATTGAAGCATAGAAATAAAATTTTAATTTTAAAATCACAAAACGATGGGGGAGAATACCAAGTTATCGGTTAGATGGTCATTCCGACGCTGTTATTGAATATAATAATAGCACTAATAAAAAGTAATAGTTATATTAGTATTATCAGCAGGAAAGGAAGAACAAAGTGAAGAAGAAGAAGAAGAAGAAGAAGAAGAAGAAGAAGAAGAACAACAACAACAACAACAACAACAACAACGAGTAAAAATAATAGTAATAATAAATAATAATCGAATTAAGAAAAGAAGAGGACGATAAAATGTTTAAAAGACAAAACAAATAATAACGAAATAAGAAGAAATAGACGAAATTTAAAAATGCGTTATTCTCCCAATTCAAATTGGGCGATACTTTATGGCGGAGTATATTCACATTTTTGTTTTTTTTACTAAATGTTTAGTTTAGCTAGAATTAATTTCTCAGATATCAATGACGTTGCGAATTTTAATTGTATCCACGTGCATATTGTTTTTTTACTTTTTAACTCCCAAAAAAAAGAAGATTAATATCTACGTTAATGAAAGTATATATGCGTTATGTAAATAAAATGAATAACTACTTAATTAACGATTTTGGACGCCATTTTCGTGTTCCAGTTGCAGCATACGCAGTGATTTCATTGGTTGTTGATTATCCAATGAAAGTAAACGGTGAATATCTGGAAAATTTATTATATCAGATACAAATATCAGGCCGGATATAGTATGCAATTGATAAAATCGATTTGAATATCGAAAAATATTTTTTTCAGAACACATGAAAAAAATTTTTTTTTCAGAACACATACAAACATTTTGTTTTCAGAACACATACGAAAAATATTTTTTTCAGAACACATACGAAAAATATTTTTTCAGAACACATACGAAAAATATTTTTTCAGAACACATGAAAAATATTTTTTTCAGAACACAAACAAAAATTTTTTTTTTCAGAACACATACGAAAAATATTTTTTTTTCAGAACACATACTAAAAATATCCGTAATTACTTGCCTATTCAGAATGAAATATTGATTTTGTATGACGTAAACTACCGTTGTCTAACTTCGAGAATCCGACTGGCTTGATTTCATATATTAGATATAGCTTGCATCCTATTTCGATCACTTTGGATGACATTGCTGCACATATATTATTCTTGAGATGTTGTATTGTCTCTTAAGATTAAACTTTCAAATCCACTGCAATAAACACGTTCTCGGTAACATCCTGTTGTACAGCTTCCACTGCTGCCACTGCAAGAACCAGTCATTGACGGACTGACCACGGTGCCAGTCTGCCCGGTGGCAATTTGACCCCTGATGAAGTGGGCCCTGTATATCATATAAAAAGTGGACTACGTGAAATTCTTTCTAGTGCTTTTGAACTATCTGTTAATGTATACAAACTGCAGTTAACTATTTTAAAATATTGGTTTCCCCAGCTCTTGCCCGAATCAGGCACTTACAGGAGGCATACTGGCATTGACTGACAACCTGGGCGTGCGAGGTTCGAACCTTTCCAATAGCACCACGTTCAAAATGGACGTTGGAACCTTTACGTGGCCCTTCCTGTAAATACCTGATTCTAGAAAGAGTTGGGCAAACCAATATTTTTAAATTCAGGTCGTAATTGGGAGGTGGTGGTGGTGGTGAAGTCCACTTTACGACCACCACCCCCCAATTACGACTTTACAGTGACGTATAACGTAAAATAAAATTTCGCCGTGGCCTTTGAAATTTTTTATTCAATAAATAATTTTCTAGCTAAGATTGTGAAAAACAAATGCTCACTTGTGAAAATAAATTTAACTGCGCCACTCATTTCAACAAATTCTTTCATTTTTAATTTGTTTTATAAAATACAAGCAGAGGTATCAGGCTGTGCCCTGGGTGCTGACAATAAATATATTAACCTCCAATTGACTAATAAAGGTGCTGTTGTCGCTCACCATAATTGTTACAATAGAGACGAATACGAAAACTTACCAGCTTCAAAGCGGATAAGATGTTTCGCGTGTCGGCCAACCGTTTTCCAGAAAAGGAATTCGTTTTCATAATTGCTGATTTTTACAGTTGGCACTAATTTTCATGCGCGAGCAACTAATTTTCATGTGTAAGCACCAATTGACTTTAAAATAACGGATTAAAAGCAGACGGGGATTTGAATCTTTGACAGCTGAGAGAAAGCGTTTGTGGTGCTTATTTTGACTATGTAATTACGGTGTTGGATGAACAGGAGCTCCTTCCGAAGTTTTGACGATCATCGTGACGGCTACAGGAGATTTGCATGCATCTTTGTTGCTTAAAATAAACGGGGACCGGAGAAATACCAGAAGGGGGACCAATTTGGTGACAATTTTAACATAGATCAAGCAATGAAACAGTCGAAATTCCGCTGATTAGCCGATATCCCTCATTTGTGGTCTGAAACATAGAATTCGTCGTAACAATTACGAGCACGGCAGAGTTTGTTTCCTGTTAAGAATTTGATTTCGTATAAGCTCTAACAAAAACATAATAGGTTGTTATTTATTTTTTTGTTTTTTTCTAAAATTATAAAAGAAAAAGAAACTAATTTAATCATTTAAAGCCAGGCTAAAACATCCATTGAACATGCTACTTCCAAATATGGTTTTGTTCAGAGATCAACCATTGACAACTGATGCGGGGGGGGGGGGGGGGGTGACAGACACAGTTATGCACATTTTCTTTATTTCATGATATACTATCGGTTCCTACCCGGTGTTGCCCGGGAGTTTTTTTTGTTTGTTTTTTTTTTACTTTCATTTTTGTTTGTTTTTTTTTTTTTGTTTTTTTTAACATGATTCACCCAAAACAAGGCAGGCCGCCACTGTAAACGTAAGGGGCTACTGAGAAAAAAGAAAAGGGGAGAAGGATTGGTAGTTCAGCTTAAATTGGGATCTGAGCAGCGAGATGTCTGTTTACATTAGTTTTAAATTTCTGCATGTCAGTACTGTCGGGGAAACAGGGGGAAGGGAGGGAGTTCCAGAGGCCAGCAGCACGAGGAAAGAAGCTATTTGAGTAGAATGCTCTCTGGTATCTGGGGACCTCCACAGTGAATGAATGAGATTTAGTAGAATGTCGAGTTAGTCTAGTGAATTTACGTCGAGGGGGCACCAGAGTAGCCAATTCATCGGAGCATAATCCATTGAAGTATCTGTAAAACAAGCACAAGGATGCTACATTGCGGCGATGGGACAGGGGCTGGCGCTTAGCTGACAGTGAGGGACCTATTAGGTTGACGACTCTTTTTTGGACTTTGTCAAGGAGGGAGAGACTAGTAGATGATGCACCAGCCCAGATGTGGCAACAATACTCCATGCATGGGCGGATGGTGGCTTTGTAGAGATACAGGATAATGTCAGGTGTAAGGAGTTTACTATACGGTATCGTTTGGTTATAAAATTATTAATTAAACCAAAATATTATAGTTTTATAACTAATTTTGGTAATGCTGTTTTTAATCTGTACGAAATTATTGGATGTAAATAACTTCCAAAACTTTCAATCTTTTGTCGAGTAGAAAGTAATTTCATGCTTTTAAGCATGAAATTACTTTCTACTCGACAGTTTAAATACTTCCAAGTTCCTTTTAAATTTCGAAGAGTCACGAAATAATGTATTCCTTTCTTTTAACTTTTAACAAAAGATTAAAATTACTGACTTGCTTACGAATAAATGGGAATGCATTCTGATTGATTTAATTTCGTAATTAAATTATTTTAATGGGGTTCTTTAAAGTTCGTTTTAGTGATTTACGCTATTGTATTTTTGATTTCAATAAAGTATCGATCAATTGTAAATAAGAAATAATAATGTGTAAGTTACGGAAAGGCGAGAAACACATACACGCGGTAAGTAGTATTGTGGAGGGAACGGCGAGATTAGAAGTAACTGGAGAGTCTAAATTTGTTGCCGGAAGTGAGGTGAAAGGAGTTTTCGCAGTGTTAGATCTCAGGCTGACTGTTAATCTCACCCCTGCCTAACAAGCTACTTCTCATACAAAGACGTTTCTTCCTTTCAAGGTCAGCATGAGTCTTGTTTCTTATCAGTGACTGTATCGAAATATATTATGGAACACGGTCACACAGATTACATCAGTGTTGAAGTCTTGCCTAATCAAGTAAGATTTGCTATATATAAAAAAATTATTAAAAAAGTTTTTGAAAAAATATATAATTAAAATCATTTGTTTTTATCTTACTTCTCAACGCCGACATATTTCAAATTCTTGCATTGTGATAGCCTTCTAATACTCCTCTATATACGTATTACACACAATGCTTCAAGCAAACTATCTCTCCTTAAAATTTTATTTATTTTTGTATAGACTTCGTCGATCTTTCTGATATTGCCTTTTCCCTCTATAAAGTTGGTGACTCCGACGTGATTCGAACACGCAACCCTCTGGGTATCATAGTTTTATTTCCACATTTATTTATAATTTTTTTATCGACGAGTGAAAATACATATTTTAATTCAATGGCCTATACCGAGTTTTTGTAGTGGACTCATTTCTCCTTTGAAATTCTTCTCGAATGAGAGACGAACGAGTTCGGTCGGCGAATCTGATTAAATACGAAGTGTTCACAACTGTCAGTTTAAACCGGAAAGCGAATTTCTTTTCATCAGATTATCCAGATCTATTTTCTAGACATGAAAAGACGCCTGATAAATATTAGCTTCTGTCAATCAATATCTTTTTCTTATTTCCCCATGAAAGGTATGCGAAAATAATTTTAGTACGCAGTTATTGACTTTTACCAAAATATGTTCGAAGCATGACTTGGTTTGAGACTTTTGACAGTTGAAGTTTGTGTATTGAAAAATTTTATAAAAAGCAGGAAGATTTCTATATCGGCATAATAAACCATCTTTCTATTCTTTTGGGTGTTTCGCTCACAAAAGTGTGTCTAAAAAATTACTTTCTATTTTTAGAAGCCTGGCTCAGCTAAAATAACTTCATATTCTTTTGTGCAAACTTGGTTTTAATTAAGAGTAATCTACATTATAATTGAGAATGTTGTCTGTTGGTCACTGATAGGCGTCAAAACTACTCGACAAAATTAAAACCAGATTTCGCATTGAGCATTCTTGGGACACCGAGTGTGTCATTATGGGGTAACAATGACAATATTCATCCTCCTCCTCCCAATATTAATACTACTAATACTATAAATAACACTTATAGGCTTCAAGACTACTCGCCAAAATCGCACTAAATTTTGAATGAATTATACTTGAAATGATAGATGTGTTATAGGGAAATCAAAATTATACTACTAATACTAATAATAATACTACTACATATAATACTACCTATAATACTACTACTAATAATAAATTCTTAGAGCCTCCAAAAGTATTGGGCAAAATTGAACTAAATTTAGCATGAAACTTTGGAATGCTGCGTGTGTAGTAGGGCGGGGGCCACATTAAAACACGGCTGCTGTTATTACGCTCAATACTACTACTACTACTAATAATAATAATAATTATTATTATTATTATTATTATTATTATTATTATTATTATTATTATTATTATTATTATTATTATTATTATTATTATTATTATCCATGGCATGGATTGACTACAAGAAAGCCTACGACAGAATCCCTCAAACATGGACAATTGAATACTTAAAAATGTACAAGATATCCGACAGGATTATTTATCTCATTAAGAAAGCAATGGGAACATGGAGACTTGAACTAACAGCTGAATGACAACACTTGACTGAGATAAAAAATACAGAGAGGCATTTTCCAAGGAGACTCCATATCACCACTACTGTTTATCATAGCCATGATACCACTGAACTACATACTCAGGGAATGTGATGCCGGATACAAGTTTACAGGCACAGAACAAAGAATAAACCACCTCATGTACATGAACGACCTGAAGCTATTTGTAAAAAGCAAAAAAGTTACGGGTAAACCTGATACGACCAGAATCTTAAGCTAGGACATTCAAATGGAATTTGGAATGGAAAAGTGTGCACTACTAGAGATGAAAAGGGGAAAACTGGAGACAACAGAGGGCATGGAACTGCCCAACTAAGAGAAGATGAGGATGCTAGGTGAACAGGATAGCTATAAATATTTGGGAGTTCTGGAAGCAGAAACCATCAAATCTACAGAAATGAAAGAGAAGATTGGAAAAGAATACCTGAGAAAAACAAGGAAACTCTTAGAAACGAAATTATATAGCAGAAACCTAGTAAAAGGCATAAACACCTGGGCAGTATCGCTAAGATACTCTGGACCATTCATAGGCTGGACTAAAAAAGAACTCAGGCACCTTGACCAGAAGACTAGAAAATTAATGACCTTGCACAACACCCTACACCCTAAAGACGATACGGACAGACTCTACGTGCAAAGAAACGAAGGGGGAGATGGCTGGTAAGTATAGAAGACTGTGTGGAAGACAAAAAAAGAAGCTGAAGAAATACATAATCCAGAACACAGAAAGGCTAATCATTGCAGCAAGAGACACCGTCCCAATGAAAAACTCGGGAAGCACCGAAACCAGAAAAAAAAAACAAGAAAAGAAAAATGAGAAGAAAAACAGCTACATGGACATTTCATAGAAAAGACCAACCAACATTCCTGGGCATGGCTAAGAAAAGGACACCTGAACAGAGAAACAGAATCTCTACTGACAGTTGCACACTACAATGCGATTAGGACTAACTACATTGAAGCTAAAACAGATAAAACCAGGAAAAGAGTAAATGCAGATTGTGTGGACAAAGAGACGAAACAGTAAATCACATAATGAGTGAATGCAGAAAACTAGCCCAAAAAGAATACAAGAACAGACACAACTGCGTGGGGAAAGCAGTACACTGTGAACCATACAAACCACTGCAGTTCGAGAATGAGGATAAATGGTACAAACATAAACGAAAGACAGTACTGGAAAACGAAAATCACAAAATCCTCTGTGGTGTGGAGGTGCAAAGAGATAAACTCATACAAGCAAGGAAACCGGATGTCACAATAATCAACAAGAAGGACAAATCTTACCAAATCGTAGATTTTGCCGTTCCAGCAGACCACAGAGTAAAGATCAAGGAAATGGAAAAACTAAGCAAATACACAGAACTTGCCAGAGAATTGAAAGGGATATGGAGCACTAGGAACAGTCCCGAAAAACCTTGAAAAAAGACTGGAAGAAATTGGAATCAAAAGGATCACTTAGACATACAAATGACGGCAGTGGTGAAAACAGCTGCAATCTTAAGGAAAATCCTCGAATGCAGAAACCAACCAGTATAAGCTACAAATGGTAACCAGTGACATGGAAGTTATAATCGGAAGAAAACAAAACCACAGTAAGAACACCACATGAACCCAAGGAACAGAACCTGAAAGAAATTTCATAAACTGCCCCCACCCCTACTCCAAAAAAGTGATGATACTAGCCTCGGCTGATACCATACAAAATAGTCGTGAAGGGTCAAGGAAGATGGGAAGACCGAAGAAGGAGAGCACTAACCAGACCTTCACTAGCGGACAGTATTGCGACCTTGGGGAGGCTTATTGCCACCCAATTCCTAGAGGAGACCAATGGTCATTACCAGCGAGAAATAAATGGTAAACGGCTGTTACAGTACCGCAAACTCCTTTGCAATGGTTATCAAATAAAAAGGGGAGAATACTGGAAATCTGGAGAGGTTTGTTGTCACTCAGACTCCAGGGAACATCACCGGTTATTATCAGTGAGCAATCACTGACAATGACTTGTGTGAGAACTCCTAGTGAGTACAAAAAAAAAAAAAATAACAAAATAAAAAAAATTTAAAAAAATAATAATAATAATAATAATAATAATAATTAACAACAACAACAACTACTACTACTACTACTACTACTACTTGAACTCAATCGACCCGTATAAAATGACCAGTCATTAAGAATCAAAACAAGACGGTGGAAATACCCCAAAAAACAAACACGCGTGCTCTCAGCGAAGCTAGAAAAGGACCATCTGTGAGTTACAATATATATTTATTTTTAGTTCATCTTGTTTATTCTTTTTTCTTGTCTTTTTTTAATTGTATTCGTATTCACAGCTATTTTACTGAAAAGATTCAGCTTTGTCAAATCCGGTGGCGATTGGCAGGGTAAAATATCTTTCAAAATGGATAGGAATCTGTCCGTAGATGATATTGTTGAATTAGAGCATGTAAGTGACATCAAATAGGGGCCAAAATTCAAACTATCTAACCCCTCTCACACGCACGAGGGGGGGTATCTTCAATTTTACACTAGAAGAGGCACAAAAACTTTTACAAGTGGTTACTTAATTTTATTTTTTTGTAAATATCCTGTTTCTAAATGTCTTCCTTTATATACGTGTGATAGCACACTTTATCCCCTATTTCTATTAGAGATAAACACTATCCCTGTGACGGGACCACAGGAAAAACAAGCCTGGACCTGGTGTTGCCACAAACATCACACCATGAAAGATGTCCAAAACACAAAATAAACATCGTGGGACCCAGAAGAAAGATCTGTGTGTCATAATCGACAGGTGCTTCCTCGTTGGCCAACATAGAGAACCCGGTCGTCATCCTGTGAATGTTGGCTCTTCTAATTTCAGAAACAAGAATATCACAGACCTAAAACAGGTAAGTAATCTCTCGAATTTCAGGGATAACAATAATACAGACCAAACACGGTAAAGCAGAAATGACCACCATAACAAAAAACAACCCAGAGGAAGAAATGGACCACACAAGAGAATAGACTGGTAATTGAGTGCTATTACAGAAGCAGCCATCCCAGAGAAGGGGGCTATCTGAAGCGAATTAAAAAGTTATTTAACATGTCTACTGACTACCATACAAGAGAACAAAGAATCGCAGACCAAGGTTGGCTCTCAAAGCTTGAACTAATGGAAATACAACAAAAGATAAATGATGGAACAGATCAAGAAACACTCATGGTTAGGAAAAGGACACCTAAACAGAGAAACTGAATCACTAATAACAGCAGCACATAACAACGCGATTAGAACTAACTATACCAAAGCGAAGATCGATAAAAAAAAACGAGAAAAACAGTAAATGTAAACTCTGTGGACAAAGAGACGAAACGATAAACCACATAATAAGTGAATGCAGCAAACTTGCCCCCAAAAGATACAAGAACGGACACGACCAAATAGGGGAGGCAGTACACTGGGAACTATTCAAACAACTGCAGTTCGAACATTCAGAAAATGGTTCAAACATAAACCGGTGGCAGTACTGGAAAACGAAAATCACAAAATCATTTCGGACATGGGGGTAAAAACAGACAAACTCATCCAAGCAAGGAGACCGGATGTCATAATAGTCAACAAGGATAAAAAATCCTGCCAAATCGTAGATTTCGCCGTCCTAGCAGACCACAGAGTGAACATCAAAGAGACAGAAAAGCAAAGCAAATACACAGAACTTGCCAGAGAACTGAAAGGGATATGGTACATGAAGAAAGTCAAGATAACCCCAATAATCGTAGAAGCACTAAGAACAATCCCGAAAAACTTCGAAAAAAGACTGGGAGAAATTGGAATCAGAGGGAAGGTTGAGACGATCTAACGGACGGCGATAATGAAAACAGCAGAAATCTTAAGGAAAATCCTCGAATACGGAAACCAACCCACATAAACTGCGAACACCAACCAGTCAGATAGAAGTTGCAATAGAAATAAAACAAAAACAAAACAAAAATAACACGACACATGAGACCAAGAGAACTGAAACCGCAAAAATGTTAAGTTAACTGTCCCCCCCCCACACACACACACCTAAAAAATGGTGTCGGCTTTGGCTGGCGCCACATCAAATAGTCGTGAAGGGTCAAGGAGGGTGGAAAGACCGAAGAGGGAGCGATTAAATCAGAGAGGTCGTTTATCAAAATCAGGAATAATAATGGTTCAAGTATTGATCCCAAAGGCACACTCGCAATAATGTGATGTTTGAATGTATGGCCATCGAGGACGACCTGGATCTTTATTTTAGCTAATAAGGATATGATTATATTAAATATCCGTTCAGTAATATACACAAATTAATTTTCTTGTACGTTAGCTTCACCTCTCTTATCCACTGCGTAGTATATGCGTTCAGAGATGACTGTTAGGATATCCGCAGTAGAACAGGAATGCCTAAACCCATACTGTTGGTCAGAAAGAAGTTTAGTATTTTCGGGGTGATGGACTATCGTTAGATTAATGAATGATTAAAAGATTTTAACAAAGAGCAAGAGGAGACTTATGGGGCTATAATTTTATGGGTCAGGTCTTTCCACGGAGTTCTTGAAAACTGATACAAACGACGCAATTTCGCAGCTATCAGCTTTTCTTTTTGACTTGTTAACATTTTTGTGATTTTTCGAAAACATTTGTGACTTTTAAATCGAGTGTACGAAAGATTCTCGAGTGTACGAAAGATTCTCGAGCGATTTATCCATCGAATGAGATATTTTCTTTTCAGAATCCCAGAAGTCCACCCAACTTGGCTAGATTGTTGATTTGATATCGTAAATAAAAAATATTGCATACTAGCTGTACTTACTAACGATACTTACTAGCTGTATTTACTAACGATACTTACTAGCTGTACTTACTAACGATACTTACTAGCTGTATTTACTAACGATACTTACTAGCTGTACTTACTAACGATACTTACTAGCTGTACTTACTAACGATACTTACTAGCTGTACTTACTAACGATACTTACTAGCTGTACTTACTAACGATACTTACTAGCTGTACTTACTAACGATACTTACTAGCTGTACTTACTAACGATACTTACTAGCTGTACTTACTAACGATACTTACTAGCTGTATTTACTAACGATACTTACTAGCTGTACTTACTAACGATACTTACTAGCTGTACTTACTAACGATACTTACTAGCTGTACTTACTAACGATACTTACTAGCTGTACTTACTAACGATACTTACTAGCTGTATTTACTAACGATACTTACTAGCTGTACCTACTAACGATACTTACTAGCTGTACTTACTAACGATACTTACTAGCTGTATTTACTAACGATACTTACTAGCTGTACTTACTAACGATACTTACTAGCTGTACTTACTAACGATACTTACTAGCTGTATTTACTAACGATACTTACTAGCTGTACTTACTAACGATACTTACTAGCTGTACTTACTAACGATACTTACTAGCTGCATTTACTAACGATACTTACTAGCTGTACTTACTAACGATACTTACTAGCTGTACTTACTAACGATACTTACTAGCTGTATTTACTAACGATACTTACTAGCTGTACTTACTAACGATACTTACTAGCTGTACTTACTAACGATACTTACTAGCTGTACTTACTAACGATACTTACTAGCTGTATTTACTAACGATACTTACTAGCTGTACTTACTAACGATACTTACTAGCTGTACTTACTAACGATACTTACTAGCTGTACTTACTAACGATACTTACTAGCTGTACTTACTAACGATACTTACTAGCTGTACTTACTAACGATACTTACTAGCTGTATTTACTAACGATACTTACTAGCTGTATTTACTAACGATACTTACTAGCTGTACTTACTAACGATACTTACTAGCTGTACTTACTAACGATACTTACTAGCTGTACTTACTAACGATACTTACTAGCTGTACTTACTAACGATACTTACTAGCTGTATTTACCCGCCGTTGCTCGGGTGTAAAATAAAAACGTTTACGAAGAAACCATTAATTAATTTTTCTAATTTACTTTTATTTTTTATTTTATTATTGTTTAAATTTTATTTTGTTTATATGTTGTGGCATCTAGCTTGTTCACTTCTTCGATTTGCACGGACGACGTTTTGAGAATCTTCTGTGAGTGTATTATAATATATATATATATATATATATATATATATATATATATATATATATATATATATATATATATATATATATATATATATATATATATATATATATATATAAAGATATTGTTCGTTCTTTTTTTTTTTTAAGCATTGAATAAAATGTAATAAAATGACGTAAGAAGCCCTTTTTAACAATGCGTGAAAGAATTTATTTCTTTTTTTTTTCTTTTTCCAATCAATTTCGAAGTCTACAAACTTCATCTTCAGGGATGTATTTTTTTTTTTTATAAAATAAACAAACCTTTACTTTTGTTTATAAGTAGCATCGAGATGGTGTGACGCTCTCCGCCAAGTAAAGGTTTGTTTATTTTATAAATAAAAAAAAAAAAATACATCCCTGAAGATGAAGTTTGTAGACTTCGAAATTGATTGGAAAAAGAAAAAAAAAAGAAAGAAATTCTTTCACGCATTGTTAAAAAGGGCTTCTTACGTCATTTTATTACATTTTATTCAATGCTTAAAAAAAAAAAAGAACGAACAATATCTTTATAACTCCCGGCTTGCCCCTGGCATAATCGTTCTTAATATTTTTCACTTCCGCCCTATTCCATCTTGGCGGAGAGCGTCACACCATCTCGATGCTACTTATAAACAAAAGTAAAGGTTTGTTTATTTTATAAAAAAAAAAAAATACATCCCTGAAGATGAAGTTTGTAGACTTCGAAATTGATTGGAAAAAGAAAAAAAAAAAGAAAGAAATTCTTTCACGCATTGTTAAAAAGGGCTTCTTACGTCATTTTATTATATATATATATATATATAATAAAAAATTTTTTTCTAAATATTAATTAATAAATCCCTTATTCGTCACTTGGACATTGTTTAGTTCAGTAGAAAGAAATCCCGATTCCTTATATATAATCGTATCACAGTCAATAGTTTTCTTCGAATGTCAGACTAGCTTGGCAGGCCGAGAGCAGACTCAACGCGTTTCCACGAATAATGGCGAAAGAGAGGCGCTCGTACCGCCAAGAGAATTTGCGATTGTCTCCGGTATTGCGCGTCATTAATAGACCAAGGCTGCCGAGGAAGTCGCACGTGGCAGAGCCTATCACTCCACTCGTCTCCACAGCGATCGGTTGAAATACAAATCTTTTGAGAAGATCGACATATTTTGACCGCTTGCGGCTCTCTTCTGACACTGCTGCATGTCCAGGGTGTGTTGCCGATTCTATCACTGACGAGGACGCAAAAGTGTCAACACAAGTTGCATCCCATATCAGTGACTTAAAAAAAAATTAAATGATAATAAATTTCCTAGTAACATATGAAACAGGGATACCACAGTTCTGTAATTCCTGTGAAATATCCTCTATTTTGTGTGTCGCAGGACATGTTAATATGGGATAATTACGTTGACATAACACCGGTTCTTGTTAGATCACCGAAGGTAAGCGATGTTGAGTCTGGTCAGTACTGGATGGGTGACCATTTGGAATGCCAGTCGCTGTATGTGAACACCTAACTCGCCAACTCGCTGTGATAATGGCAAAAAATCCACATGGGTGACTATGTGGGACTACCAGGCGCTGTCTGTGGGAGGACGGCGACACTTCCCTGCAAAAACTAATGTCGTCAAAATCATTTACCCTGGCTGTGATGTATATGTTACTGGGGACACTTTGTTAATTTGATATTCCCTAGAAACTTCCCCTCTTGAAGGAGAAAGGCGGCTAAACTTTTCTAGAGTA
Organism: Sepiola atlantica; assembly: GCA_963556195.1. Classification (NCBI taxonomy): domain Eukaryota; kingdom Metazoa; phylum Mollusca; class Cephalopoda; order Sepiida; family Sepiolidae; genus Sepiola; species Sepiola atlantica. The sequence continues at coordinate 123,566,773 of OY744524.1, read as the reverse complement.
AATGCTGTACCAGGGGGGGGGGGGAAGGAGGACAGGATTGGAGAAGTGGAGCATGACGCCACGGAGGAAGCAGGCTCGACCTTCCCAGAGTGAATACACACCAGGCAGGCATTGCAGTTCGATATTAAATAACCTAAAAAGTATTGACATGCCGTAAAACAGGCAACTAAAACCAAACCATCCATTAACCGTTTTTTTTTTAATACTCATTAATTCTTGGACTGACCGCTCGAAAGTATTGATACTCTGCGATCCGGCTGATGAACACAACTCTCACATTTTGCATAACCCAATCTTCGAGCGTTTAAATTCGCTCGCTTTGGTGAACTCGTGTTAGACGCGTCGCATCTTTTTACAACCAGCCGTGTTTTCCAAGATGAGATTCTTGAAGAATAATAACAAAAAAAGAAGAAAATCAATTTAACTTTCCGGCGGTGAAATTCACTCAGCTATGATCTATTCGTCTCATTCACAATGGCCATTTTTTTTTTTTTTTTGTCTTCATTAAATGCAAATCTCGACTTTGCTCCATCATACTTCAAAAATACATTCAACACTTTTACAGGTATCTTTATCCCAACACGTGTGATCACTACGAACAATGAGGTGCATGGGTTAGTGCAATGGATATCGTCACAGACTATGGAATCAAATATATCAAGTTGAAATCCTATATATTCAATCTCGCACTTATGAATAAAATATCAACTTATGTTCTATTAATCGTACCGGATAACATAGACATCATGTATTGGCATTGTGTGTTTCGGTATTATATAACCTTAAAGAGGGCGATATGCCATAAAACAGACAACCGAAACGACTGTAAACAACAATACAACAGACGTGTGTACACAAAACCGACCTATTAAGCCAAGAATTACGAGTTCGATTCCATTCAGTGACGAGTTGTTTTTCGTTTTTTTTTATTAAACTATTATTTAAGCTCCTCCCAATCAATTTTTTATGCACCTTTAATTACACGCGTTTACCATTTTATTATTGTATTTACACGTGTGGTAACAGTATCGATAACTAAGTATATTATGAGCTTTAATGACAGTAATTGAACTTACGGTTCACTTGATTCTATAGGAAAGAAATAAGTATTTCATTGACTGATCGATTAAATCATGTGATGGTACATTTTGAGATTACAGAATTGAATCGCTTGTGTTTAGAACCTATGAGGAAAGATCGCTATGTAGATTCAGAATATATAGAGACGTTTAGAAACAACACTTAGTTAAGAAAATAGATTTCTTAAGCTTTTTGCTAAGAACTTTGCATCCAACTCCACCCTTTGCGATCAGGGCCACCTACCTCCTGAATTCCCCCCTAAGACTGAAAATACTCTGAGCGACATCCATATATCTGTCCGGGATGTTGCCCAACTTATTAAGAACCTTGAGGCCAGCAAAGCAACTGGCCCTGATAACATTCTAATCATAGTTCTTAAAAAGCTGCAACCGGAACTAGCTCCCATTCTTACAAAGCTGTTCAATCGTTGCTTAAAGGATAAATGCTTCTCAACACCTTGGAAAATTTAGTCGGTCTGTCAAGTATTTAAAAAAAAACTGGATATCGGTCTTCTGCATTTCAGTACAAACCAATTAGTCTCCTGTGCGTCATGAGTAAGTTGCTTGAATCTGTGATAAATCGAGAAGTTGTTAATCACCTCAGCAAAAACAGCCTACTCAGTGACAAGCAATACGGATTTCGTTCTGCAAAATGAACAGCTGATATGCTAACTGCAATATCACACAGAGTCAGTTAATCTATTGGCAGGGGCTTCATTTCTAGAGCAATAGCTCTTGACATATCAACGGTCTTTGATAAAGTTTGGCATAAAAGTCTACTTCACAAGATTTCTATCTATGAAATATCTGGAAATGTCCTCTCAACCATCAATCCTTTCTCTCTCATATGTTCATAAAAGTAGTCGTTGGTTGGCAGAAGTTCAAATCACATAGTATCAATACTTGTGTGTCTCAAGCGTCCATTCTGGGTTCAATTCTCTTTCTGATCTTCATCAATGATCTCCCAAATCACATTTTAAGATAATTCGTCGACATTTATGCAGACGACACTACCATCTATGGCAACACTTTGAAGAGAATTCATTATCAAGATGTTTCTGATTCTCTCTCTTCCGACCTTAAGCACGTGGTGCAATGGTAAAAAAGGTGGCTGGTTACTTTTAATACGTCTAAAACCAAGTTTCATTCTTTTCACCACCAACTCACTTTTCCCGAATTGAAATGAATGACTCTCATCTTGAGGAAGCTCCTTGCTTTGATAAGCTTCTAAAGCTGACCTTCATACCTGAAATGGAAGACTTACATCAAATCCGTTTTCATGGTTGTTAAAAAAAATAGCTGGATCATTCTACAGCCCTGGTAAGTATCTCACTCCTGACGCAATCTTCTACCTGTAAAAAAGTCAAATACGTCCTTAGATGGAGTACTGTTGCCACATCTGGGGAGGTGCTGCTAAGAGCATCTTTTTCTGTCTTGACAGAGTGCAAAAGCCGCTTTTCCTCCCTACAGCCTCTTGCTCACAGAAAAGATATTGCTAGTCTTTCTCTACTCTATCATTATTTTTATGGCAGGTGCTCGACTGAACTTCAATCTATGGTTCCCCCATAAAACATTCACAACAAAAACTCATCTAGCTACAACAACTGTAAATAATTTCCCTTTCTCCCTTTGTGTACCTAAAACTAAATGTAAATTCCAAGATTAAAAAACGTAAACAATACATTCTACTTTCTAACAGACATACACACACACATACACACACACACACACACACACACATATATATATATATATATATATATATATATATATATATATATATATATATATATATATATTAATCTAGGTTAAGTATACATCCACAGGATAAAAATCCAAAAAATTTCAATAGTAAATAGGACTATTTATATTAATATTTTTCTAATAGCTAAAGATCGTAACATCGACATGCCAGTGTAGCGGCTTTTGTACATGTCTATATAATATATATATATATATATATATATATATATATATATATATATATATATATATATATATATATATAGTAAGTCATGCAAATATATTTATGACAATTAAGCTACGCAGAGGCTTCCGCGTTTCAGCCCCGTAAGGAATCGTCAGGCTAAAATGCATGGAGTTTGTGTTGCCAGGTGTCTTTATATATACACGTAGTGTTCAGTCTAGCTAGTTAACCAATCAGATTCTTTGTTGTTCTCTTAGCCAATCGTTGAACTTCTCACAAACAAAGATTCGGTTGATTTTACTACCTATTTCCTATTCTATTGTTCTGTTTTCTGTAGGGTGGCCCATCCCTGTTTCTTTGTTGTGTCGAAATAATGGGCGACCTTATTTTAACACGTGCTTGCTTGTATTTCTATTTTAGGTTTTAGTTTAGTTTTTTAGTTTTTTATTTGTTCATTTATTTATTTATTATGTATTGTTAACCTAATGAAAGCAGTTGTTTGCTATTTCACTTCTACAGTTTAATAGGTTTTGGGGATCTTCAAAGTTTAGGATTTCAAATTTCTCATTCATACATAGTCTACATGGATTGTCTAAATTTCTACATGTACTGGCCTGTCGTATTATTTCCCATTCAATTATTAGTGAGCGTCTGCTTTCTTTGAGCTCCCAATAATGGTTTGCTAGTGCTGTTTTAATTCGGCGTTCTTTGTTTATAAATGTGCTATACGTCAACAAATAAGAAAGAAATAGAGAAAATATATAAACATTTATATGTTTTTCATGTAAATGTTTATATATTTTCTCTATTTATTTCTTATTTGTTAACGTATAGGAATACAAAATGGCCTTTAAATAAAACATTTTTCTAAAATGGCAAAATTTGGTCTTTCTTAGTGTATTGAGAGGTGTGCGTGTGTGCGGTGGGTTTTGAAAGCAGAGGAAAAAAGTATAGCCAATGAGGTGAAGAAATGTTTGAATATATATATGCATATATATATATATATATATATATATATATATGTCATTCAACTTTTTTTCATCATTTCAATATTTCCTATATTCGAATAAAATAAAACTGACCTGATGTATTCGGCCATTTTTTCTTCCCAAGAATGGTCGAATACATCAGGTCAGTTTAATTTTATTCGAATTGGCCTTAGCTGAGCTTGCATCTAACCAGGAAGTTATGGTTTGCACAACTCCTATCAGCTCATAAGAACCCTTAATTGGACATTATAATATTCAACACCAAGTGAGTTTTCTGAACTTTTCATATGATTTGTTTTTTTCTATCGTTTTATTAATTTGCATACACCTTGGATACACTTTTCACTGTCATCTACTGCATCGATAGCAAACAAATTTCCCGCCTGGATAACTTGTTCGTTTTTGGAATATCATTCGTCAACTGGATTGTTTTTTAATCAACCTCTTTGATATCTTTCTTGAAGCTGTTTTAAACTTTGACTTGGATGAACTGTATAAGTTTAACAAAAAAGTATGTTTGGGGCCGATATATTTGATGTTTTATATACTTTTATGTATTTTATATATATATTTCTTTATATATTTTCAAAGTTTAATTCTATTACCTGCAGTAATGTCATTGCGGTAATGGTCCTCTGAGGAGAAGATTTTCTTTGAAAACTCATGAGTTAAGGAATTTAAAGTACTTTGCTTGAACATTGAATTCTAATAAAATTGGATTCGCACCTTATTTTATTCTTTCACTTTATCTAGTGCTAATTATTATCCTATATATATATATATATATATATATATATATATATATATATATATATATATATATATATATATATATATATATATATGCTGATGAGTCTCGATTGAAAAGGGACGAAACGTATACGTACATAGATAATAAACAATAACAAGTATTTTATCATTGTCGCTCCACGTAAAATAAGTAGAGCACTCTAAATGGTAGTACAAACACAGCATGGCGTCACTTGCTTTATAATGCATCATTCCTTCTTTAATAGAAGTAGAATGCCTGGACATCATGCCGCTTTTAAATGTGTTAAATTATCATTATTTATCGGCTATTCAAATATTGGCCGCGCGGTTAGTGACGTTGGATTTAAGTTGAAAAATACTTGTAATCAAGGGTTTCGAATCGTACGACCGGTAGTGAATAGTCATATCTCTATGCTGATGAGTCTCGATTGAAAAGGGACGAAACGTATACGTACATAGATAATAAACAATAACAAATATTATATATATATATATATATATATATATATATATATATATATATAGGGTGGGCAAAAATAAGGGTCTTATTTTTAAAAATTCATAACTTTTTTATTTATTGATTGTTTTTTTTGTTTTTTTTTAGAATAAGTAAAGGACCCCTTCCGAAGCAAGTATGAGCCGTATTAGCCCTAAGGACCGTACCCTCATTTAGAAAACATTATTTTTGCTTAAAAAACTCAAAACAGTGTAAAAAACAATACTTTAGTTTTTGTAAGTTTTAAGAAGTGTTTTTCTGCTAAAATTTGTTTTGTTTATTTCAAAAAATCTCGGAAGGGTCAGTCTACACACACATAAAGTTTGGTGAGTTTAACTTTTATTTTGTGGAAGTTATTCAAATTCAAGTTATTCAAATTTAAAGATAGGACCCTTATTTTGGCCCACCCTGTATAATTGTCATTTAATATATATATATAATATAATTATCATTTTATGTATCTATTATTATATTAAATTTGATTTAACCTACGTTTGTTTCCTTATGACGTTTTCCTATATAGTTTAATCATATAAAAGACATCAGCAGGTTTAGGATTGAGTTATGGTGGAATGAAACTTGCATTCTAATTCCTTCAATTAAGCACAATTTGCACAGACTAATTCATCCTATTCTTGATATATTTAAATCTCTCACTATCACATCTTTCTAATTGTATATTGATTTACTTTCTCACCCTTATTTTATACGCTATTTAACGCCCCCCTCTCTCTCTCGCTCTCTCTCTCTCGCTCTCTCTCTCTTTATTTTATTAAGATAATCAAACCTCGTCTTCGTTTCCCTCTCCCATCTCTATTGATGAAGACAGACAGCGAAAAAGGGTGAAATACTGCTTAACCCGTAAAGAGATGGTAAAAAATAATAATTTGGGATTTTTTTTTTTACAGATGAATGTTTAACTTGATCGACTCGAGTTTTGTTGTCGTTTGGTCTTTTCAGCAAGTCACATCCGGACCCAGGATTCGAAACCTGTATGCGGGACGGAAACCCCTATCATTGAGCCATCACGCCCTCCACGAGAAAGGCAATCTGTTCATCTTCAAGACGAACATCTATGAAGTAGAAATAACACCTACCAACGCCAACCTTTCGTTCTAGAAAGCGAGAAATGTGTTGGAATGGTGCAAGGCTGTTTTAAACATCGTTAAACCCGCACTGCGGAAGATCTGAGGCAAAGTGAATAGAGTATTGATTTACTCCTCTCCAGGAGTTAGGCACAAGGCCAGTTTTTATCTTGCTCCCACAAGTAAGATGTGACCCAAGGTCGGGTCGAGAAAGTGGGGTTTAAAAATTGCCTGGGCAGCCCCGTCGGCATTCCCCGGTAGGGGCACCTCAGGCAGTAAGCATTAAACTTACTCCTCCCCAAAGAGGGGAGGCAAAGCCTGGGAGGGTGGACCTCCTAGAACTGCACAGGACAGACCAATAGACCGGCGTAAATCAAACCCCGAAGGCCAAGGCAATACCAGTCTATGGGGTGCAGTATCCATCGGAACAGATACTACACTTTGATCTTAGCCAAAAGTCAAAGTGAATAGAGTAACCCATCTTGAAACATGCGTTGCGAAAGCGATCGGTGCTGAACGTCCCATACACATTTCAGCCTGGCCATGTGTGTGGTTCATGTGGAAGAGCCTGTCTGTCAAGGGCTGGTCTACTAAGCCACATGAGATCCCATGGCAAGAACGAGCTGCGCAAGTGTCGAATAGAAGTAGAGTAGAGTTATGTACAAACGGAAGCCAGTGACCTCGTATGTCATATCTGCAGCAAGACTTGTAAAAGTAAATCTGCGTGTCCATAACTTGAGATTGCAAGCTAGTTGGGATAGCCTTCTTCTTTAAAGAAGTGGCAATCACCATATTCCCCGCTTTATAATAAAGACCATTTTGTATTTTGCATCTGAATGAACCAATGGCCATAAAATTCCACTAGATTTAAAAGACTGAAATCTTATGTAACCTTCTGAATGTGAACATCTTCATTTCTCTTGATTCTTTTTGCTGGTCAGTTTCACGTCTGACGATCCTACGTTGTAGGTGAAATAAATTATTAAGTCCGACTGACGTGGTGTTTTGAGTTATTTCAATTCTAACTTTGTGTTGCTTTGTGCATACATTAAGATGTCTAACAGGAGGTATCCTGACAAGGACAATACATCCAACTCGGATCTACCATGCAATATAGATATAGATATAGTCTTCTTTCCCGTCACGCAAATAAAGGGGAAGAGAGAAAGCAAATGGCAAGTGAGACAACCCCTGCTGTATGAAATGAATTAGGAAAGAAATCCCCACTCTATTTCCATAATGAGACGGAGTTTTTTCTTTTCCTTCTTTCTATACCGATTGATACATATTTTTCTTTATTTGTTTTTATTCTTAAGACTTTCCAGTTTGGGGCCTTTTCTTTCTTATTTCTTTTTTAACTTCACTGATTGATGCGTTATTTTATACCTACCAGCGACCATGCGCGATTTAAGTTCAAATTTAAAAAAGACATTTACTCCGTTAAGTCCACACAACATCGGACGTCACTTCTATAAGACCAGGAAGGATTCTTACGAAAAAAAATAAGGTTAATACCTTTTATTTGTTTAAATCTCTGATGAAGCGTGTGATACCGAGCGAAATTATTAGAAAAAAAGTCAAGATAAAAAAAATAAATATTTTGATTTTAATAAAAATATCTGCATCTAACACATGGTTATTTTAAAAGGCATTTTGCCTTTTTCTTTAAGTATTATATATATATATATATATATATATACAGTACCATCCAAAATTAAGGACCAAAAATAAAATCTTCCTAATCTCAAATAAAGTATATTTTAATATTTTTGAAAATTTCACTACATATGTAAATTATGTAGTTGGACTTTTACCGAGATTTTCAGATGAATTAAAATAATATTATTGAAGTTATCCACCATTTTACATATTTTAAGTGTCCAAAATTAAGGAACATTAAGGAAAAATAATTGTTTAAAGTTTTAAACAGTAGGGTTTTTTTATAAATGAATGAAAATAAATATTCTAAACTTTGATTATCATCACTGCTGCATGTCACGCAATATCAATCATCTCAAAAAGAAATAACACTGATTTAAGCGACAAAGCAAAAATCTTCAAATTAAGAAAAAAAAAGTTGACAATAGAAGAAATCGGAAAACGTGTGAAACGTTCAAAAAGTGTTGTAAGCCGAGTTCTCAAACTCTATAAAGAAACTGGAAGGTTAAGTAACACAAAGAAACCTGGTAGACCAAGAAAGACAACGGCAAAAGAGGACAGAGTTATACAACGCCTAGTGTTAAAAGACCGTTTCCTTACAGCTGGCAAAATTTCTAAACAAATGGAAGGTGTCACGAATGTTTCACGATAAACTGTGTCCAGAAGGTTGCACGAAATAAGTATTTTGCAAGATCTCCTCGAAAAAAGCCGCTAATAAGTAAAAAAGCAAAGCAGCTAGATTGGCGTTCGTAAAAAAGCATGTTATATGGTCAGAAGAAAATTGGAAAAAAGTTTATTTCAGTGACGAATCGAAATTTAATGTATTTGTCAGTGATGGAAAATAATTTGTAAGAAAAAGAAAAGGCTAAAGTTTGGATCCTAGCTGCATCAAAAAAACTGTTAAATTTGGTGGAGGTAGCATGATGGTTTTCGACATGATATCATGGCAGGGTACATCACCACTTGTACGCTTAACTACTAGAGTAAATGTCACTGTATACAAGAATGTTTTAGAACAGTATGTTTTGCCAGTGTTGCACAATTCTGGTATCGATAAGCCTGTTTTTATGCAGGATAATGCTCCCTGCCATAAGGCAAAGCTGGTCATGAAATATTTGGCTGATCAAGAAGTAGAGGTAATTGACTGATCTGCTCAGAGTCCTGACATGAATCCTATAGAAAACTTATGGAAGACTCTAGGACAGAATGTTATGGCAAAGAATCCGGAAAACATCGAAGACCTGTGGCTGAAACTGAAATATGAATTGGCCAAGATAACTGTGGCCCAATGTCAAGATTTAGTGAAATCCTGCAGTCGTAGATGCGCAGCAGTTATTGAAACAAAGGTGGAAGTACTAAATAGTAAATCTCTTTTGCCTTTTTAATGTGATTTAGTTAAAAATGATATTTTGTTTAATTTTGGACACTTGAAATCTGTAAAATGGTGGATAACTTTAAAAATATTATTTTAATTCATTTGAAAATCTCGGTAAAAGTCCAACTATATAATGTGTATAATCAGTGAAATTTTCACAAAAATTAATATATAATTTTGTTTAGATTCAGAAGATTTAATTTTTGTTCCTTAATTTTGGACGGTACTGTATATATATATATATATATATATATATATATATATATATATACATATATATATATATATACATATATATATATATACATATATATATATACATATATATATATATATACATATATATATATACATATATATATATATATACATATATATACATATATATATATATATATATATATATATATATAACATTGGAACAGATTACGTGAGTCAACCAACGTTTCGATGTTAGTACATCTCTATGGGGCTGCAAGATCAACTAAATATGAACATGTTCCAAAAGAAATCCTACATAAAATTGTCCAGTAAAAATTAACTTTTTACAAGGTCGCTGCTATCGGGGTGGTTGGTGTAAGACTCTTTTGAACGTGTTATTATCACCGACCAGCAGAAATCAACCCCTCCCCGCAACCCTTACACATTGGAAGGGCATAGTTGTCAATGATATACATGCATAAAATACACCACACGAATAAGCTATTCTAATGTCTATATAAGTTTTTTACAAAGCTCTACTTTTGTATTGAACACTTTTGTATTAATATTGGTTTTAAGTTCATTTTATCAATATATTTGAACTTAATTAATTAATATATATCGTCTATAGCCCATAAGGAATCTTCAGCGTTTCGAAATGAAAACAAGGAAAAATAGCGTTTGAATTCACCGTTAAACGGTGCATTGCTGAAGTGTCCCTTTTGAAGAAAGAACCGGGCAGGGTTATATATTAATTGGGTGGGATTTATTAAGTATTTTATTTTATTTATTTTTATTTGTTCATTTATTTATAGTTTTGTATATTTTAATGTTTTATTTTATTAAGTGTTTTATTTTATTTATTTTTTATTTGTTTATTTATTTATAATTTTGTATTTTTAAAACGTATATTTTAAAATTCGTCTATAGCCCATAAGGAATCTTCAGCGTCTCGAAACGAAAACAACAGAGGGAAATGGCGTTTGAATTCACCGTTTTGAAGCGTCCCTTTTGAAGAAATCACCGGGGTCAGGATAATATATTAATATATAGGTCTTAATCGCAATTAAGTTTTATTTAAAATAATTTGATTGTTGATGATGGATGTTGCGTGTTTTACCGCTTTAAAGGTGTGTTTATTTTTAGGGATAACTGTGTGGTGTAGTTTAGTGGTTGGATTCTGTGTGGGATTTATTGAGTGTTTTATTTTATTTATGTCTTATTTGTTTTTTATTTATAGTTTTGTATGTTTTTTTTTATGTATGTGTTTTATTTTGTTAAGTGTTTTATTTATTTTTATTAGTTTATTTATTTATAGTTTTGTATGTTTATGTATATTTATGGGGTGTCTATATTTGAGTAGATTAATAGCTATGTGGTGGTTGGATGTTGAAGGAGGGTATACATTTATCAGTGAAAGGGTTTATCTGAGGGTATCTAATGTGTTAACTATCATTACAATATGCATTTGTGTTCGGTTCTTGTATTCTCTTGGCTTAGTTCAATAATGTTTATGGGTATATTATAGGGTCTGTGTGAGTCAGAGGGAATTTAAGTCATTTATGATTTCTTTAATTTAATAGGGTTTGATAGTTATATGTCGAGGCTTTAACTTGTGAGATTCATGTATTTATCTTGTTAGACATTCTAAAAATATAATAAGGTACCTTATAATTTATGTTATATTTGTGATAGATGGGGTTAAAAGGGAGTGAGTGTAGGTAGTAGGAGGATGGGGAGGTGGTTGTGGTTGTGGCATGTACAATATATCTGGGGGAGGAAGGGTGTTATGTTATATATAAAAATTGATGAAATTTGGAAAGGTCTTGGGGTGGGTATGTCATATTTTTTCTATGATGTGGAAATCATCGGTTTTATGGGGGTATTAGTGAGTTATGTAATTTCGTTTCTAGTCCATTGGGCTAGCAGAAATTTTCTTTTGTAGGTCATTTTTTGAAAACCTCAGTTTTAATGTTAATGCAGTTTATGGTAGGGTTATTGATTGCCTGTAGAATCATGAAGGCTCTACGCTCACAATAACACCTTCACAAATCTGGAGAAGGACCACATCACCACTATATGAGAACTTAAGAGGTCTAACACTCCCTATAAAATAGAATGGAGGATCAATGATAAATCAAAGTCTTATAACCCTACCTCCAGGAATTGCTCACTATGCACCACTGAAAAATTCAGGACAAATAAGCAAAATGTTTTTTTTTCTTTTTCCACTTCATATTTTCTGGGATGGAATGTGGACTTCTGAGGTGAAAGAAAAATCAAGTTGTGTTTATAAGCGCGGTTACACTAGTATAAATCAATAAAGATGTAGACATATTTTTCAAAATATTTTTTTTCGTAAGATTTTCTTTTTATTTGGAAAACAATCAAAATGTGTTCTTTCACCCCAGAAGTTTACATTCCATCTCGGACAATATGAATGAAGAGAAATGGAAAAAAGACATTTTGCTTTGACAAGGGAATTGTAATTTCCGAAAATTTAGATTATAATAGAAATAATTTATTTTTAAAAAACACACACATTGTTATGGTTTTCACAATTTAAAATAAGTTCCATACTGTTATTACGGCTGACTATGGTTGCCCGCCTGCTTGGTATGAATAGGATTTATTTCTCGTCACATCGTGTAACGGTTTGAATTAGCCTCATTGGTTAGAGCGTTCGGAATTGGAGTTAACGGTGACTCTTGTTTCGGGGTTCGAATCGTGCGACTGGTTTGAACAGCTATCTCTTCACTGATGAATCCGCAGGTTGAAACGTATACGTATGTAGATAATAATTAAATATTAATTATTAAATAATTATATATAAAACTATATATCCAGTGTGCAAGCTTTGTTATGTATGTAAACAAGAAATGATAATGTATTTAGGACACTCGATGATATAGCTTTGTGGCAGACTTGTTCGCAGGCGCATGATCATACGGGGGTAGTGTATGAGATGTATGTTAACTGCAAGCGACTGTAATATAATGCGTGTGATGGTTGTTGTGTGTGTTTAAAGCAACTGGAAATTTTTATAATGTCATTCTATACGATGCAGTCCGTTATTTAATGCATCTGTCAAAATGGCAGAGTACCAGATGGACTTTTCTCAACAGTACTTTATGCTCACTGAACCTGTTGTTCAAAGAAATATAATTAAATGGTTATAATCAACAACGACAAGAAGTTACTATGGTGAAATATGCAGATTTATACATGGCATAATTCTAAGCAAAAGTCGGAAAGGTATTCAAATTTGTACTGAGTGCGCAGAGGAAGTGACAGTGGTCATTCTCAATTCAATCATCTCGATGGCCGTCTTCATGGGTTTCGTATGATTCAAGAAGTGAGATAAAGCCGTTACGTACTGAGTCACCTGAAACATAAAGTAGATTTGGATCTCGAAATTGATCCATATATACGTCTTCAACTGTTGAGCGAATAAATACGAAATTAATGGAAAACGAACCATTCTGTATAAGGAAGAAGTAAAATTGACAGAATAAAGTTGACAAAATAGAAGATATATATATAATGTATTTTTATATAATTATTTTTATTGGTGATTGTAGCGTTCGTTGTTATTTTGCTTACTATTATTTCGATTGTCTCACTTTCCTAAGTGATTAAGATGCAGAAAATTGCATTATTAGTCGCCCTTAACTTCAACGGACGTATTTTTTCCGTTAATATATATTTTATTTATTTTATACGTACATAAAAGTAATCCATGGACACGTGTTTCTGGCTCACAGCCGTCATCAGCATGGCTAACTTAGACAGAGATCGAACTTTCGATATTGATGTCTATAGTCCAGCGTTCTACCACTGGACCAAGACGCTCCGTCTAGAAATATGTACGATTTTTATCACCTAAATATTTAATGTATTTTTATGCAATTATTTTTATTGGTAATTGTAGCGTTCGTTGTTATTTTGCTTACTATTATTTCGATTGTCTCACTTCCTAAGTTATTAAGATGCAGAAAATTGCATTATTAGTCGCCCTTAACTTCATAGGACGTATTTTTTCCGTTAATATATATTTTTATTTATTTTATACGTACATAAAAGTACTCCAGCGTTCTACCACTGGACCAATATATATATATATATTGACAGATCAAAGTTATATCATACTATAATTTAATGTAAGTTTCGAAGCAAAGCAAAGCTAGCATATGTTTCTCGGAACAAATTCAGACAGTAAACAAAAACTCGTTTATAACTTCATTACAAATTTTGAAATAACTATTTAAAGGTTTGAATATTGAGCTTAACTTTGCTCTGGAATTTGATTTCCATAAGAATCGATCTGAATTATATAAACTAATTGTATTTCATATTATCACACACACACACACACACACACATATATATATATATATAGAGAGAGAGAGAGAGAGAGATAGAGAGAGAGAGAGAGAGAGAGAGAGAGAGAGACAATTTAATAAGGCAATTACTCGCCATCCTGATGCTTTTAAGTCTTATCAAATTAATCAAAATAAATTGATAGTGAAAATCCAAAGCTATCTAAATAAAAAATAATGTAGAATATGTATAAACGTATATATAACACATATACTAATTATATAAAAAAATAGTTACGTGTAATAAACAGTAGAAAGGGATAAATAAAGAAAGAAATGTTAAAAAAGAAGAAGAAGAAAGATAAAAAAAATCGACAGTTAACTTATGAACGCCGATTGGAAACGCTGTGAGTTAAAAAAAAAAAGAAGAAGAAGAAGAAGAAGAAGAAGAAGAAGAAGAAGAAGAAGAAGAAGAAGAAGAAGAAGAAGAAGAAGAAGAAGAAGAGGAGAAAAATCGACAGTTAAGCTTATGAACGCTGTGAGTGGGCAAGGAAGATTAGTATTTATTTAAAATTAATGACAAGGAATTAAACAACAAAGGAGGAGGAGGAGGCGGAGAAGGAGGAGGGGGAGAAAAAAGGACTAAAAGTATATATATGTATATATATATAATTTTTTTAATTATATATTTTGATACTTTGATATTTTTTATATTTTTAATATAAAACTAAAACTAAAAATACATTAATCACCTAAAAAATAGTGTAATGGATTCGTCTACACACTTTAAAATGCAGCAACATTTTTTTAAGTAACGGATAAATTTTATTAGACAGACGAACAACAGGTAAGGAGGACTTCTTTTTTTTTTTCTTTTTTTTTAATAACTAATATAAGTTAGCAAAACATTTATACGGAACAAAACTTAGATTTAGTATACGGAACGTTTATGTTTTTGTCTTTTAAGGGAAGTGGGATCTGATCAACTCTGCTGGGAAGCCATGAAATTAAATACTGTCTTGTTTTTAAATTCCTGAAACAGTTTTTCATGGTAAGCAACTGATGATTCATTAAATAATGTTAGAAGCAAACTAATATAATAACTGTAAAAACTAAATTGACTTACATGAGTGATTTTCCACTGAACGACTTCGGACTTAAGGTTTGTTTTTTGGGTTTTTTCCCTTATATTTTTTCCTTATATAGTTTTAATGGCGTAGATACTTCCGAGACTATATATATATATATATATATATATATATATATATATATATATATATATATATATATATATATATATATATATATATATTAGTACTTCATGTATCCACATAGAATATTATAAGGAGATATAATTTTTTATGTGTCAGTTTTCAGTATTTACTTCAACAGTGCTCGATACGTAAGTAGAGCTAGGTAGTAAGCAATGAAAATATATATGGCAATCAAGCTACACAGAGGCTCCCGTGTTTCATCCCCGGGGGGGAATCGTCAGGCTAAATGCTGTGTAGCTTGATTGCCATATATATTTTCATTGCTTACTAACTTGAATAAATTGCCTTTTTGTGGAATATACCTTGCTCTGAGCATTTGAATTGAATTTTGGATTGGCTTTTGCTTCTCTAATTCCTTTCCATTCTTCTTCATATATATATATATATATATATATATATATATATATATATATATATATATATATAGCAGAGTCACACAGCCTCTCTCTCTCTTTCTATATATATATATATAGAGAGAGAGAGAGAAAGAGACAGACAGACAGACAGACAGACAGACAGACAGACAGACAGACAGACAGACAGACAGACAGAGACTATTAAACTCTGAACATCCACTTATTGGAAACACTTTCAACTCTTGGCTAGGAGCAAGGTGTGGTATCTGTTCTGATACTACCCTTCATATTTTCTGTATTCGGTCAGTGAATGAGAAATTCTTTTAGACTGAGGTAATTTTTATTTTTGTTCCAATTCAGAGTGCCCCTTTTGAGGGAGCTGGATGTTCTCCACATTCAAAACCGACTTTGTGTCAAACTCTGCCCTCGTGGAGAGGTAGGTAAATAGGGGCACGCTCATTCAACCTTACTCGTAGTAAAACACAAAGGATTTCGTACACCGACAAGGTATTTGTTTTCATTGGGTTTGATTTTTTGAATCGGGAAAAGTGAATTTGTAAAGCCAGTCAAATATTTTTTCAATAAAAAGAGAAAATGCCAAATTAGTCTTTTTCTGCTCACTATATCTCCCCCTCCATTTGCTTCTATATTATCTTTATGGATAATGTAGAGGTAAAGAGACTTATTGTTTTGCTAGGGTGTAAATTTACATGCGTGTTTACTGTGTATACAAACACACTATGCAATGTAGCTGAAGAGAAAGAGCCACTCTTCCTCTAAATGATCGCAGAGACATTAAAACTATTAGAGAGTGGGTTGATCCACATAGAGTGAGAGAAGGCGAGAGAAATACATAGAGAGCTAATAGAAAGAGAGATGGGCAACTAGTTCGGTTAATTGTAAATTACGATTAATTAGAAGACTTAAAATCGATATTTTTCAAACATAACTCAATACCACAACTAAGGAATATTTTGTGTCTTGAAATTCTATATGAAAAATATTGATTCACTCATCTTTAGTATAATACTAGATAATTTTCTTGTCTTCAGTATATATGAAGAAGACGAGTCTAGTTGTAAATGATAGTGTCTGGAAACGGGGACGAGGGTTGTTACAATTTGATTTCAAGTCGTTTACTGACCAGCACATTTGAAGTGCTTGAACATTAGAAGAAATAACGTTGGCTTTCTTGGTCTTGTCACGACTAAGTGTCAACGAGGTGTTCAGCCACGTTTGACCTTACGTCACTTGTTTGACCTTGTTAAGTGATGTTGACTGACATACCGGGACTATTCCTAGGATGTTCGTAACTACAGACCTGTCGCCCCCGAAATGAAAAGAAATGTGCAGATTTGTGGATGTTTTTCTCAAATGCTTAAAAATCTGACATTTTAAAACATTTATTTGTTATGTCTATTTGTGCATTTGTTATGTCTATTTGTGCATTTGTTGTTATGTCTATTTGTGCATTTGTTGTTATGTCTATTTGTGCATTTGTTGTTATGTCTATTTGTGCATTTGTTGTTATGTCTATTTGTGCATTTGTTGTTATGTCTATTTGTGCATTTGTTGTTATGTCTATTTGTGCATTTGTTGTTATGTCTATTTGTGCATTTGTTGTTATGTCTATTTGTGCATTTGTTGTTATGTCTATTTGTGCATTTGTTGTTATGTCTATTTGTGCATTTGTTGTTATGTCTATTTGTGCATTTGTTGTTATGTCTATTTGTGCATTTGTTGTTATGTCTATTTGTGCATTTGTTGTTATGTCTATTTGTGCATTTGTTGTTATGTCTATTTGTGCATTTGTTGTTATGTCTATTTGTGCATTTGTTGTTATGTCTATTTGTGCATTTGTTGTTATTCGTGTTTGTGCATCTGTTGTTATGACTTTGTGTGCATTTGTTGTTATGTCTATTTGTGCATTTGTTGTTATGTCTATTTGTGCATTTGTTGTTATTCGTGTTTGTGCATCTGTTGTTATGACTTTGTGTGCATCTCACTTGTTAACATTTTCTCAAAGCAATTTTTTAATAAATTCGTTTGTTTAACTATTGTTGAACATACTATATTAATACAATATTAGGATCAAATAGACTTGAGGCACCCCAAAATCAGCATCAACCAAAAGAAAACATCATGTATTAACACCGACTTTTCATATTTTACTTCAGGTTTGATCGCTTTTTATAAATTAAAGATTTTTATAACGAAAAGTCCAATATTTAGAAAAATATTTTTTTAATAGAAAGTTTTTTAATATTTTGTTGCGTTTTTTTATACGTTGTATTTTTTATTTGTTTATAAATCTCAAAAGTTTACAAAAAAAAAACATTTCATTAATAAAACTTTTATTTTAACAAAATTTGCTTGTGAATAAAACTATACATCGTTTAGGGCTATCAATAAAGCATTTTGTGGATAAAACACCCTTTTTTTAATACACCGGATTGTTTTGTTTATAATTCAACCAGAAGTAAAATGAATTTTAAGCAGTGTTTAGGCAAAATGTGTCAATATTAATATACAGATCAAATCCTATGTGGAACGCTCAATCAAGCGAAATAGCCACTGCATTTCCTTCTCTTCTAATCTTTGCTCCATTCTTTTCTTTTTTCCTACACATTCTTTTACCTTGCCAACGACAACGTTCACAAAAAGTGGAAATGGGAGATACAGCAAACAATGGTTTACAATTATGTCCGCATAAATAGTTCCCGATAAAATAATAATCGAATGTTGATTAACAATCAGAAAACTTCCCGCGTGATTCAACACAAGTCTAGGAGCCGACTAATTGAGATTTAAAAAAAACAAGCTCGTTAACATAGAGTTTTTTCAGCTTACATCAGAGCGAGCGTCAACTTGGCAGAATGCTACAGACAACTCTCTCAAGCGATATACCAATATAACTATTTCAGAATGCTAGAAACGACATAGCTGGATGTACATCTACACATGTTGAACTCACACACAGCAATGAATATTTAAAGAAAATGATAAATTTTTATAATTAATTAAAGAGAAAGTATATAAATTAAATTCATGCTGTTACGGTCTTCACCTGTATTTTTTATTGGATACTCATCTGTGTTCATTAGCCAATGAAATTGCTGCGTTTGTTATAAATACGAATATTTCAAGTGACGTCAAAAACCTGTTGTCTGTATAAGTACACTTAGATTTTATTTGCATTACTGTTTCTTTTAAGGTGATTTCTTCATTTGTTATTCTACATTTCATTTCTGGCTTTAATAAAAAAAAAAAATCTATGATTAACTAGCAGGGCTACTTAATCAAACGTTTCCTTTGAATTGCATTATTCATCCGACTTTGACTTACTAATTTATTCAAATTATTTTCGTTCTTTTTTTTAAGCATTGGTGATAGGTAATAAGTGTCAATAGAAAGGTAGATTTTTTTTTACTGTTGTCTTATGTATTTCGGGGAACACTCCATTTTCAAAGATTTTTTTTTTAAATAAACAAACTTATAGTTTTGTTTATAGAAGAAACGTCTTGTTGGTCTGACGTATTTATCCGCTCTGTGATGGAATTCGCGGTAGTAGGTAGAAAGAACTGAAGCATCGGGCATGCTGGGAGTTAAATTACTAATTTATATTTAAAAACAGACAAATAATATTTTGAACAAAAGTAAAACTCAAATAAAATAAAAGTCATTTTTAAATTAAACTGCTTTCATTTTTATCAATACAATAACATGGATTCT
Organism: Sepiola atlantica; assembly: GCA_963556195.1. NCBI lineage: Eukaryota > Metazoa > Mollusca > Cephalopoda > Sepiida > Sepiolidae > Sepiola > Sepiola atlantica. The sequence continues at coordinate 123,547,510 of OY744524.1, read as the reverse complement.
TTTTTATTTACCAATTGTCGGTAAATCTGCCTTCTGTGATTGTAATGAGTTAGTCAAAAGTATAGAATAGAATGAGTTTAAGAAGACTGAGTTTGCTTGAAGAAGCTTTATTCGAGAAAGATCTACGCAGGGATCTAGTCTCTACGAGAAACAATGGCTGACTAAAAAAAGAAAGAGTGATCAAGGGAAGTAATTCACTTCCGAAGCATAGAAGGAGATAGAAGAGTTCTCTTTTCATCACAATGATGATAAACAAAAATAAAATATTCAGTTCTTTATCCATTTTTAGTTTTACCTCAACAAAAATATAAATGGATATCTTTTTCGTTTATTCACTGCGATCGTCTTCTGGGATGACTAGTAAAAATAAAATCATTCAGTTTATTATATCCATTCAAAGAATTCATTTATTAGACGTAAACAGATAATATTATTCATGCTACAGTTTCATTTTAGACAAACGGGGTATAAACTTATACTTTATTTGTTTTTGTTGTGGCCTTAAAGAGCCGATAATAAATAAGGCAACACGGTGGTATATGTACAAGAGTGTGTATTTAAAAAAGGACAGAATAGTATGTTACAGAAAGACTGCTCATTCTTCGTCGTAGGCACCTCTATACATAATGTCTAGGAGAGTCCATATAGTCACGAAATAGGTAGATCACCATAACACCATAACACCCCTTTTATAGAGTCAAAACGTTTTCCTTTTAAGGTTTGTTACAATCAAGTTCGTAATCTTACATTTTCATTTTGATCTTCGCTGTTCAGAGTCTGTTTGTGAGATTGTTATCTCAAATGTGTCGGACACGACATCTATTAGTTTGTCCTCTGGGGTATTATTCTTGGCAGCATCTGAATATCGTTTCCTCATCTGGTCTATGTGTCTTCTGTGGGTAAACTTGGGTCCCTTTACCATGTAAATCATGTTTCCAATTAGTTTATCCACTATCTCTGTTTCCCAGTAAGATTTATTGTTTTTGAACATCTGAAAGAAAACTTTTTCTCCAATTTTGAAGCGTCTCTTTGTGACATATTTTCACGTCCTGGTTTTCTATGGGTTGGCAATAATCTAACACTGTTTTAATCTTCCTTGCAAACATTACTTCCGCTGGTGTCATAGAATATGCAGCATTGTTATTTGCTATATACCTGCAAAAATTGTTGAATGGTCTTTTTGGTAGGTGTACTCCTCACTTTCTTCAGCTCTCTTTGAACGTATCCACGAACCGTTCTGTCTGACCATTGCTTCTCGCATGATACGGCGCGATCGTGATATGCTCCACTACAAAAATTTAACGGAATGTTTTTAATTCACTAGACATGAATTGAGTTCCGTTTTCTGATATAATACAGTACATGACCCAAAACCGAGCGAACAAATCATGTAAAAAACTAATGGTTACTTCCGTAGTTGATTTCTTACATTTTAATATTTCCGGGCATTTTGAGAAACTGTTCACGACTATTAGGTAATAGAAACCATCCAGTGGGTCCTAAACTACGGTCGGTCAGTTTTCAGTCAGTGTCTGAACTTTATAGTGGGTGTCTTTGCTGCCAAATCCCAACCTTTGCATAGTTTCACCGCATTTTCAATATCTGTGTCCATGCTTGCCCACTACACATACCTTCTCATGATACTTTTCATTCTCGAAATGCCCAGGTGACCGACATGAAATTCTTTTAGTATTTTTTTCTGCCGGAATGACCACTCGATCGCCGTACATAACTCTTCCATAACAGATTGAATTCACTTCCGAGATTTGTTGATGTTTTTATTTCATTTTATTTTTTATGTTTTTTTAAATCGTCGTCTGACGTCTTTTATTTTATTTCTTCGAGTGTTACCGGAAATCCCTTAATGGCGTCATACAATGTATTGTTAAAATCTATCTCAGTTTTTAGGGAGGTAATCACTGTGCCTTCACTGAGGTTTAGCATATTTTGGGATACGTCTAGATAATCCGTCAGCATGACTCATTTTTGACGATGTAAGATACTCCATTTTATAATTGTAATTCAGGGGAATGGTCCCCCATTTTTGTAGTCTGCAGCAGACGTTGGTAATGTCCTTTTTACTCATAAATCGGTAGAAATTGCTTATGGTCCGTTTGCAACAGAAAACGTCTTCCGTGAACAAATCGATGAAATGTGGTGACTGCAAAAATAATACCCAATGCTTTCTTCTCGATTTGTGAGTAACTTTTTTTTGCAAGTAGTAATGGACGAGACGCGTGTCGATATGCCGTACGAGCTAGCATCAGTAGCTACAATGATTTTAAGATCTGGATTGTAGTGTGTCAAAAATAATTCTGATGTGAAGATATTTTTTTATTTTTTCAAATGCCTCCTGGCATTCTGTCGTCCAAGTAAAACGGACGTGTACATATCTGAGGCAATGGCTGAATCCTTAGAAAATGACCTCCAGTCTGTAGTGGAATGGGGTCATAAATTGATAGTAACATTAAATGCTGCTAAGACAAAGCTCCTTTCCTTCAACAACTGCGAGAAACCTCTTCAACCACCGATTGCCATGGCAAATAACACCTGAGAGTTCAACGTTCAAACTCCTCGGCCTAACATTCACAGGTAACATGAATTGGAAGAAATACATAGAAGACATTGCCAAGGCTGCTGCAAAAAAAGTGGGGTCCATCTACCGCGCTAGGAAACTTCTCACGCCTGACAGTATCATATATCTCTACAAAGCCATCATTCGCCCATGCATGGAGTATTGCTGCCACATCTGGGCTGGTGCACCATCAACTAGTTTCCCCCTCTGAGACTGTCAAAAAAGAGTATCTAATCTAATAGGTCCCGCACCATCCACCAAGCTCCAGCCCCTGTCCCATCACCGCAATGTTACATCCTTGTGCTTGTTTTACAAGTACTTAAATGGAGTGTGCTCCGATGAACTTTCTGCACTAGTGCCCCCTCGACGTAAATACGTTCGACAAACCCGACAATCAGCTAAATCCCACCCATTCACTGTGGAGGTCCCGATATGCCGGAGAGCCTTCTACTCTAATAGCTTCTTTCTTCGAGCTGCCGGTCTTTGGAACTCCCTTCCTGTTCCCTGTTTCCCCGACTGTACCGACATGCAGAAATTTAAAACTAATGTGAACAAGCATCTCGCTGCACAACTGTCAATTAAGGATGACCCCCTAAACTTTCACTCTAATTCTTAGTCACCCCTTACGTCTACAGTGGCAACTTGCCTTGTTTGGAGTGAACTAAGTTTTAAAGAAAAAAAGACCCAATCTTTATCTTTTTTAATAACTCATTCAGATGAGCTCGCAAACTTTGCATGTTTGGAATAATTTGCTAAACCAGGAAAACTTTGTAGTAACGATATGTTCTCCGGAGCCGGCATATGTTTTTATCGCACTAGCTCGCTCTGGGTCTGGTCTTCTACCATATTTGTCTATAATTTGACCAAGATATTTTTTATTTTTTTCATTGAAAAAATCAGATTTTCTCTCCTGCAATTTCAATCCCTAGTCCTGGATTATTTTTAATATTTCGTATACATGTGATTTGTGTTGCTCAGTCCTTTTACTGATCAATAGAATGTCATCTAGGTGGGCTGTCGCAAATTCAAATCCGCTAAGCAATGTTTCCATTACTTGTTGAAAAATGGCTGGTCAACCATAACGCCAGATAGTAATCGTTAGAATTGTTACAAACCCCTATGGGTATTTATACAAAGTAGCTTTGAGCACTCCTCGTTCACAGGTATTTGTAAATAAGCATCACTTAAATCAACCTTGGAAAATAAAATTATTCCGTCGGGTTTAGCGAATATCACTTCGGAGGGTAGTGGTAATCCTTTAATGCATGGTTCAATCCCGTGGAGAAATCTGCACAAACACCAATCTTTTAGTAGATTGTAGGCGAAGCAAACTTGCTGTACTCTACTTTCGATAATACTCCCATTTTCGAGTCTATTTAATATAAATGGAACATTTATTTTCTTTTTAAAACCAGATTGAATATTTGGTTTTAATCTAAACTTGGCAGTAATGTTTACATCTTTCTAATCCACCAGAAAACACTTACGAGCAGTTTTCTTTTAATTCTTTCTTGAGTTTCTCTCCTTCGGCATCTAAAGTTTCAATATTTTAACAGGAGTCCATGGGCATATTCCATAATTAAATTTTGTCCATCTAGTCCGTGCCCAAGAGGTTATTTGAGATTTTCATTACAAATATTTTTAATTTCAAAGCCTTTTCTTTAAATGTAAGGTTAGAGATTTTTATTTGTTCACCAGTGATGTTTTTTAGCTATTTTTTTCGTTCTCATCAAAGTTTATTTTCCAATTCTTTTCCACATTTGAAGATTTATTATTGACAGATATGAGCCGGTATAAAGTTGTAACTTAATATTTTTATTCAATATTTTTACTTGCACAAACTTCCTGATATTTTCAACTTCGTCACTTTTAGCAATTGAAGCGTTAAACCATTCTCTAATTTATTAAGAACCTTTCTTCTGATTTCAGCATCCATATTCGATACTAAACCATGCGCGAAGATTAGACATTTAAAATTGTTAGCACTCAACTCCGACAATTTTAAATCGTCGCAGTGTTTGTTAACTACAATAGCAAAAGTACTGTGTAGTCTTCGTCTTCTTTCCTTGTGAGGTTCATACACTTCCACAGTTTGAGAAAAATAGACGTTTTAGGGCTAAACAATTTCGTTAATAAGTGCACCGCTTTAACAAATATAAGGTTTCTGTGTTTTTGTAGCAATATATAATTAACAAATTTGGTATGTTCAACCGTACCCAACTTTCTTAATAGCAAACGAACCTTTTTTAAAATCGGTCCAATTCGCACAGTCCGTATTATAAAGATTTTTGTATCGTCTGAAATGCGAAGCAAACGTAATTTCGTTTTCAGGGTATCGATAGCATTCCGGGTAGCGTTTTGTGAAAACATTTGACCCCTATTCGATAATTCATATATTTTCTGTTCTTGTTGTGAATGAAGAAACATTTCCTCAAATCTTTTCACTTGCTCCAATTGTCTTTCTTAAAATTTCTCTTTATTACTCGGATTTTTTTCTTCTCGTCGAAGTTGTTGTTTTTGTTGGTGCTTAATAATTTCCAACATAGTACTTTTAAATTCCTCCATTTTTCGTCACTTAAAATAGGCTAACGACTTTTTCGTTCATATTCTTTTTATTTACACGATCGTAACTTTTCTTACTGGAAGATAGTTCTTCACTTCTTAACGAGATAAAATATAAGTAAACCTGTTCAAACTTATTTACATGTTCCTGATTAAACAAATGAAAAAAAACGAAGAAAAATCGACAGACGTGTTGTTGTTTTTTCGTGGTCGAACGATTTAGATTTCAAAACCTCGTATCGGGGAATAACTTGGAATCTTTTTCATCCTACTCAAAGATGGAAACTTCTTTCAATCCTACTTTCTGACGTTTTAGTGTTTCCTTTCGCAGATTCAGCACACCTTATGTTTTTAAAATCCGGTACAGCTTTTAACTTCTCGCTGTTACTGTTGTAATTTTTAAAAATTCCGAGCACACCACCTAAGTCTTTTTTCGAAAATCACACATTGCCAGTTATAGTAATGATTATGTTGTATCCGACATAAGTCCAAATTTTTGTTGACAGTGTTGTGTGCAACATAAGTCCGGATTATGTTGTGTCCGAATACGTCCGAGTTCTTGTCGCGAGTATTGTGACTAGACGAGTATATATTTACAGAAGTACAGAATAGTATGTATTTACCGAAGTTAAGAATAGTATTATTTACAGAAGTACAGAATAGTATGTATTTACAGAAGAACAGAATAGTATTATTTACTGAAGTACAGAATAGTATGTATTTACAAAAGAACAGAATAGTATTATTTACAGAAGTACAGAATAGTATGTATTTACAGAAGTACAGAATAGTATATATTTACAGAAGTACAGAATAGTATTATTTACCGAAGTACATAATAGTATGTATTTACAGAAGAACAGAATAGTATTACTTACAGAAGTACAGAATAGTATGTATTTACAGAAGTAAAGAATACTATTATTTTCAGAAGTACAGAATAGTATGTATTTACAGAAGTACAGAATAGTATTATTTACAGAAGTACAGAATAGTAAGTATTTACAGAAGTACAGAATAGTATGTATTTACAGAAGTACAGAATAGTATTTATTTACAGAAGTACAGAATAGTATTATTTACAGAAGTACAGAATAGTATGTATTTACAGAAGTACAGAATAGTATGTATTTACAGAAGTACAGAATAGTATTATTTGCAGCAGTACAGAATAGTATGTATTTACAGAAGTACAGAATAGTATTATTTACAGAAGTACAGAATAGTATTATTTACAGAAGTACAGAATAGTATGTATTTATAGAAGTACAGAATAGTATGTATTTACAGAAGTACAGAATAGTATTATTTACAAAAGTACAGAATAGTATGTATTTACAGAAGTACAGAATAGTATGTATTTACAGAAGTACAGAAAAGTATGTATTCACAGAAGTACAGAATAGTATGTATTTACAGAAGTACAGAATAGTATGTATTTACAGAAGTACAGAATAGTATGTATTTACAAAAATACAGAATAGTATGTATTTACAGAAGTACAGAATAGTATGTATTTACAGAAGTACAGAATAGTATGTATTTACAGAAGTACAGAATAGTATGTATTTACAGAAGTACAGAATAGTATGCATTAACAGAAGTACAGAATAGTATGTATATACAGAAGTACAGAATACTATTATTTACAGAAGTACAGAATAGTATGTATTTAGAGAAGTACAGAATAGTATTATTTACAGAAGTACAGAATAGTATGTATTTACAGAAGTACAGAATAGTATGTATTTACAGCAGTACAGAATAGTATGTATTTACTGAAGTACAGAATAGTATTATTTACAGAAGTACAGAATAGTATGTATTTACAGAAGTACAGAATAGTATTATTTACAGAAGTACAGAATAGTATGTATTTACAGAAGTACAGAATAGTATTATTTACAGAAGTACAGAATAGTATGTATTTACAGAAGTACAGAATAGTACTATTTACAGAAGTACAAAATAGTATGTATTTACAGAAGTACAGAATAGTATTATTTACAGAAGTACAGAATAGTATTTATTTACAGAAGTACAGAATAGTACTATTTACAGAAGTACAGAATAGTATGTATTTACAGAAGTACAGAATAGTATGTATTTACAGAAGTACAGAATAGTATTATTTACAGAAGTACAGAATAGTATGTATTTACAGAAGTAGAGTATAGTATTATTTACAGAAGTACAGAATAGTATGTATTAACATGAGTACAGAATAGTATGTATTTACAGAAGTACAGAATAGTATTATTTGCAGAAGTAAAGAATAGTATGTATTTACAGAAGTACAGAATAGTATTATTTACAGAAGTCCAGAACAGTATTATTTACAGAAGTACAGAATAGTATGTATTTACCGAAGTACAGAATAGTATGTATTTACAGAAGTACAGAATAGTATTATTTGCAGAAGTACAGAATAGTATGTATTTACAGAAGTACAGAATAGTATTATTTACAGAAGTACAGAATAGTATTATTAACAGAAGTACAGAATAGTATTATTTACTGAAGTACAGAATAGTATGTATTTACAGAAGAACAGAAAAGTATTATTTACAGAAGTACAGAATAGTATGTATTTACAGAAGTATGAAATAGTATTATTTACAGAAGTACAGAATAGTATGTATTTACAGAAGTACAGAATAGTATGTATTTACAGAAGTACAGAATAGTATTTATTTACAGAAGTAAAGAATAGTATTATTTACAGAAGTACAGAATAGTATGTATTTACAGAAGTACAGAATAGTATGTATTTACAGAAGTACAGCATAGTATTATTTGCAGAAGTACAGAATAGTATGTATTTACAGAAGTACAGAATAGTATGTATTAACATGAGTACAGAATAGTATGTATTTACAGAAGTACAGAATAGTATTATTTGCAGAAGTAAAGAATAGTATGTATTTACAGAAGTACAGAATAGTATTATTTACAGAAGTCCAGAACAGTATTATTTACAGAAGTACAGAATAGTATGTATTTACCGAAGTACAGAATAGTATGTATTTACAGAAGTACAGAATAGTATTATTTGCAGAAGTACAGAATAGTATGTATTTACAGAAGTACAGAATAGTATTATTTACAGAAGTACAGAATAGTATTATTAACAGAAGTACAGAATAGTATTATTTACTGAAGTACAGAATAGTATGTATTTACAGAAGAACAGAAAAGTATTATTTACAGAAGTACAGAATAGTATGTATTTACAGAAGTATGAAATAGTATTATTTACAGAAGTACAGAATAGTATGTATTTACAGAAGTACAGAAAAGTATGTATTTACAGAAGTACAGAATAGTATTTATTTACAGAAGTAAAGAATAGTATTATTTACAGAAGTACAGAATAGTATGTATTTACAGAAGTACAGAATAGTATGTATTTACAGAAGTACAGCATAGTATTATTTGCAGAAGTACAGAATAGTATGTATTTACAGAAGTACAGAATAGTATTATTTACAGAAGTACAGAATAGTATTATCTAAAGAAGTACAGAATAGTATGTATTTATAGAAGTACAGAATAGTATGTATTTACAGAAGTACAGAATAGTATTATTTACAAAAGTATAGAATAGTATGTATTTACAGAAGTACAGAATAGTATGTATTTACAGAAGTACAGAATAGTATGTATTCACAGAAGTACAGAATAGTATGTATTTACAGAAGTACAGAATAGTATGTATTTACAGAAGTACAGAATAGTATGTATTTACAAAAGTACAGAATAGTATGTATTTACAGAAGTACAGAATAGTATGTACTTACAGAAGTACAGAATAGTATGTATTTACAAAAGTACAGAATAGTATGCATTAACAGAAGTACAGAATAGTATTATTCACAGAAGTACAGAATAGTATGTATTCACAGAAGTACAGAATAGTATGTATTTACAGAAGTACAGAATAGTATGTATTCACAGAAGTACAGAATAGTATGTATTTACAGAAGTACAGAATAGTATGTATTCACAGAAGTACAGAATAGTATGTATTCACAGAAGTACAGAATAGTATGTATTTACAAAACTACCGAATAGTATGTATTTACAGAATTACAGAATAGTATGTATTCACAGAAGTACAGAATAGTATGTATTTACAGAAGTACAGAATAGTATGTATTTACAGAAGTACATAATAGTATTATTTACTGAAGTACAGAATAGTATGTATTTACAGAAGAACAGAACAGTATTATTTACAGAAGTACAGAATAGTATGTATTTACAGAAGTACAGAATAGTATTATTTACAGAAGTACAGAATAGTATGTATTTACAGAAGTACAGAATAGTATTATTTACAGAAGTACAGAATAGTATTATTTACAGAAGTACAGAATAGTATTATTAACAGAAGTACAGAATAGTATTATTTACAGAAGTACAGAATAGTATTTATTTACAGAAGTACAGAATAGTATGTATTTACAGAAGTACAGAATAGGATTTATTTACAGAAGTACAGAATAATATTATTTGCAGAAGTACAGAATAGTACTATTTACATAAGTACAGAATAGTATTATTTACAGAAGTACAGAATAGTATTATTTACAGAAGTACAGAATAGTATGTATTTACAGAAGTAGAGAATAATATTATTTACAGAAGTACAGAATAGTATGTATTTACAGAAGAACAGAATAGTATTATTTACAGAAGTACAGAATAGTATGTATTTACAGAAGAAGAGAATAGTATTATTTACAGAAGTACAGAATAGTATGTATTTACAGAAGTACAGAATAGTATTATTTGCAGAAGTACAGAATAGTATGTATTTACAGAAGTACAGAATAGTATTATTTACAGAAGTACAGAATAGTATAATTTACAGAAGTACAGAATCGTATGTATTTATAGAAGTACAGAATAGTATGTATTTACAGAAGTACAGAATAGTATGTATTTACAAAAGTAACGAATGGTATGTATATACAGAAGTACAGAATAGTATGTATTTACAGAAGTACCGAATTGTATGTATTCACAGAAGTACAGAATAGTATGTATTTACAAAAGTACAGAATAGTATGTATTTACAGAAGTACAGAATAGTATGTATTTACAAAAGTACAGAATAGTATGTATTTACAGAAGTACAGAATAGTATGTATTTACAGAAGTACAGAATAGTATGTATTTACAGAAGTACAGAATAGTATGTATTTACAAAAGTACAGAATAGTATGTATTTACAAAAGTACAGAATAGTATGCATTAACAGAAGTACAGAATAGTATGTATTTACAGAAGTACAGAATAGTATGTATTCACAGACGTACAGAATAGTATGTATTCACAGAAGTACAGAATAGTATGTATTTACAGAAGTACAGAATAGTATGTATTCACAGAAGTACAGAATAGTATGTATTTACAGAAGTACAGAATAGTATGTATTTACAGAAGTACAGAATAGTATGTATTCACAGAAGTACAGTATAGTATGTATTCACAGAAGTACAGAATAGTATGTATTTACAAAACTACCGAATAGTATGTATTTACAGAATTACAGAATAGTATGTATTCACAGAAGTACAGAATAGTATGTATTTACAGAAGTACAGAATAGTATGTATTTACAGAAGTACATAATAGTATTATTTACTGAAGTACAGAATAGTATGTATTTACAGAAGTACAGAATAGTATGTATTTAAAGAAGTACAGAATAGTATTTATTTACAGAAGTACAGAATAGTATTATTAGCAGAAGTACAGAATAGTATGTATTTACAGAAGTACAGAATAGTTTTATTTACAGAAGTACAGAAGAGTATTATTTACAGAAGTACAGAATAGTATGTATTTACAGAAGTAGAGAATAATATTATTTACAGAAGTACAGAATAGTATGTATTTACAGAAGAACAGTATAGTATTATTTACAGAAGTACAGAATAGTATGTATTTACAGAAGAACAGAATAGTATTATTTACAGAAGTACAGAATAGTATGTATTTACAGAAGTACAGAATAGTATTATTTACAGAAGTACAGAATAGTATGTATTTACAGAAGTACAGAATAGTTTTATGTACAGAAGTACAGAATAGTATGTATTTACAGAAGTACAGAATATTATGTATTTACAGAAGTACAGAATAGTATGTATTTACAGAAGTACAGAATAGTATGTATTTACAGAAGTACAGAATAGTATTATTTACAGAAGTACAGAATACTATGTATTTACAGAAGTACAGAATAGTATGTATTTACAGAAGTACAGAATAGTATGTATTTACAGAAGTACAGAATAGTATGTATTTACAGACGTACAGAATAGTATTATTTACAGAAGTACAGAATAGTATGTATTTACAGAAGTACAGAATAGTATTATGTACTGAGGTACAGAATAGTATGTATTTACAGAAGAACAGAATAGTATTATATACAGAAGTACAGAATAGTATGTATTTACAGAAGTACAGAATAGTATTATTTACAGAAGTACAGAATAGTATGTATTTACAGAAGTACAGAATAGTATTATTTACAGAAGTACAGAATAGTATTATTTACAGAAGTACAGAACAGTATTATTTAAAGAAGTACAGAATAGTATGTATTTACAGAAGTACAGAATAGTATGAATTTACTGAAGTACAGAATAGTATGTATTTACAGAAGAACAGAATAGTATTATTTACAGAAGTACAGAATAATATGTATTTATAGAAGTACAGAATAGTATTATTTACAGAAGTACAGAATAGTATGTATTTACAGAAGTACAGAATAGTATTATTTACAGAAGTACAGAATAGTATGTATTCACAGAAGTACAGAATAGTATGTATTTACAGAAGTACAGAATAGTATGTATTTACAGAAGTACAGAATAGTATTATTTACAGAAGTACAGAATAGTATGTAGTTACAGAAGTACAGAATAGTATTATTTACAGAAGTACAGAATAGTATGTATTTACAGAAGTACAGAATAGTATTATTTACTGAAGTACAGAATAGTATGTATTTACAGAAGTACAGAATAGTATGATTTACAGATATACAGAATAGTATGTATTTACAGAAGTACAGAATAGTATTATTTACAGAAGTACTGAATAGTATGTATTTACAGAAGTACAGAATAGTATGTATTTACAGAAGTACAGAATAGTATGATTTACAGAAGTCCGGAATAGTATGTATTAACAGAAGTACAGAATAGTATTATTTACAGAAGTACAGAATAGTATTATTTACAGAAGTACAGAATAGTATTATTTACAGAAGTACAGAATAGTATTATTTACTGAAGTACAGACTAGTATGTATATACAGAAGAACAGAATAGTATTATTTACAGAAGTACAGAATAGTATTATTTACAGAAGTACAGAATAGTATTATTTATAGAGGTACAGAATAGTATTATTTACAGAAGTACAGAATAGTATGTATTTACAGAGGTACAGAATAGTATTATTTACAGAAGTACAGAATAGTATGTATTTACAGAAGTACAGAATAGTATTATTTACAGAAGTACAGAAAAGTATTATTTGCAGAAGTACAGAATAGTATTTATTTACAGAAGTACAGAATAGTATTATTTACAGAAGTACAGAATAGTATGTATTTACAGAAGTACAGAATAGTATGATTTACAGATATACAGAATAGTATGTATTTACAGAAGTACAGAATAGTATTATTTACAGAAGTACTGAATAGTATGTATTTACAGAAGTACAGAATAGTATGTATTTACAGAAGTACAGAATAGTATGATTTACAGAAGTCCGGAATAGTATGTATTTACAGAAGTACAGAATAGTATTATTTACAGAAGTACAGAATAGTATTATTTACAGAAGTACAGAATAGTATTATTTACAGAAGTACAGAATAGTATGTATTTACAGAAGTACAGAATAGTATTATTTACTGAAGTACAGAATAGTATGTATTTACAGAAGAACAGAATAGTATTGTTTACAGAAGTACAGAATAGTATGTATTTACAGAAGTACAGAATGGTATTATTTACAGAAGTACAGATCAGTATTATTTACAGAAGTACAGAATAGTATGTATTTACAGAGGTACAGAATAGTATTATTTACAGAAGTACAGAATAGTATGTATTTACAGAAGTACAGAATAGTATTATTTACAGAAGTACAGAATAGTATTATTTGCAGAAGTACAGAATAGTATGTATTTACAGAAGTACAGAATAGTTTTATTTACAGAAGTACAGAAGAGTATTATTTACAGAAGTACAGAATAGTATGTATTTACAGAAGTACAGAATAGTATTATTTACAGAAGTACAGAAAAGTATTATTTGCAGAAGTACAGAATAGTATGTATTTACAGAAGTACAGAATAGTATTATTTACAGAAGTACAGAATAGTATGTATTTACAGAAGTACAGAATAGTATTATTTACTGAAGTACAGAATAGTATTTATTTACAGAAGTACAGAATAGTATGATTTACAGATATACAGAATAGTATGTATTTACAGAAGTACAGAATAGTATTATTTACAGAAGTACTGAATAGTATGTATTTACAGAAGTACAGAATAGTATGTATTTACAGAAGTACAGAATAGTATGATTTACAGAAGTCCGGAATAGTATGTATTTACAGAAGTATGAAATAGTATTATTTACAGAAGTACAGAATAGTATTATTTACAGAAGTACAGAATAGTATTATTTACAGAAGTACAGAATAGTATGTATTTACAGAAGTACAGAATAGTATTATTTACTGAAGTACAGAATAGTATGTATTTACAGAAGAACAGAATAGTATTATTTACAGAAGTACAGAATAGTATTATTTACAGAAGTACAGAATAGTATTATTTACAGAAGTACAGATCAGTATTATTTACAGAAGTACATAATAGTATGTATTTACAGAGGTACAGAATAGTATTATTTACAGAATTACAGAATAGTATGTATTTACAGAAGTACAGAATAGTATTATTTACAGAAGTACAGAATAGTATTATTTACAGAAGTACAGAATAGTATGTATTCACAGAAGTACAGAATAGTATGTATTTACCGAAGTACAGAATAGTATGTATTTACAGAAGTACAGAATAGTATTATTTGCAGAAGTACAGAATAGTATGTATTTACAGAAGTACAGAATAGTATTATTTACAGAAGTACAGAATAGTATGTATTTACAGAAGTACAGAATAGTATTATTTACTGAAGTACAGAATAGTATGTATTTACAGAAGAACAGAATAGTATTATTTACAGAAGTACAGAATAGTATGTATTTACAGAAGTACAGAATAGTATTATTTACAGAAGTACAGAATAGTATGTATTTACAGAAGTACAGAATAGTATGTATTTACAGAAGTACAGAATAGTATTTATTTACAGAAGTACAGAATAGTATTATTTACAGAAGTACAGAATAGTATGTATTTACAGAAGTACAGAATAGTATGTATTTACAGAAGTACAGAATAGTATTATTTGCAGAAGTACAAAATAGTATGTATTTACAGAAGTACAGAATAGTATTATTTACAGAAGTACAGAATAGTATTATTTACAGAAGTACAGAATAGTATGTATTTAAAGAAGTACAGAATAGTATGTATTTACAGAAGTACAGAATTGTATTATTTGCAGAAGTACAGAATAGTATGTATTTACAGAAGTACAGAATAGTATTATTTACAGAAGTACAGAATAGTATTTATTTACAGAAGTACAGAATAGTATTATTTACAGAAGTACAGAATAGTATGTATTTACAGAAGTACAGAATAGTATTTATTTACAGAAGTACAGAATAGTATTATTTGCAGAAGTACAGAATAGTATGTATTTACAGAAGTACAGAATAGTATGTATTTACAGAAGTACAGAATAGTATGTATTCACAGAAGTACAGAATAGTATGTATTTACAGAAGTACAGAATAGTATGTATTTACAGAAGTACAGAATAGTATGTATTTACAGAAGTACAGAATAGTATTATTTACAGAAGTACAGAATAGTATTATTTACAGAAGTACAGAATAGTATGTATTTACAGAAGTACAGAATAGTATTTATTTACAGAAGTACAGAATAGTATTATTTACAGAAGTACAGAATAGTATGTATTTACAGAAGTACAGAATAGTATGTATTTACAGAAGTACAGAATAGTATTATTTGCAGAAGTACAGAATAGTATGTATTTACAGAAGTACAGAATAGTATTATTTACAGAAGTACAGAATAGTATGTATTTACAGAAGTACAGAATAGTATGTATTTACAAAAGTACAGAATTGTATGTATTTACAGAAGTACAGAATAGTATTATTTACAGAAGTACCGAATTGTATTATTTACAGAAGTACAGAATAGTATGTATTCACAGAAGTACAGAATAGTATGTATTTACAGAAGTACAGAATAGTATGTATTTACAGAAGTACAGAATAGTATGTATTTACAAAAGTACAGAATTGTATGTATTCACAGAAGTACAGAATAGTATATATTTACAGAAGTACCGAATAGTGTGTATTTACAGAAGTACAGAATAGTATGTATTCACAGAAGTACAGAATAGTATGTATTTACAGAAGTACAGAATAGTATGCATTTACAAAAGTACAGAATAGTATGTATTTACAGAAGTACAGAATAGTATGTATTTACAAAAGTACAGAATTGTTTGTATTCACAGAAGTACAGAATAGTATATATTTACAGAAGTACCGAATAGTATGTATTTACAGAAGTACAGAATAGTATGTATTCACAGAAGTACAGAATAGTATGTATTTACAGAAGTACAGAATAGTATGTATTTACAGAAGTACAGAATAGTATGTATTTACAAAAGTACAGAATTGTATGTATTCACAGAAGTACAGTATAGTATATATTTACAGAAGTACCGAATAGTATGTATTTACAGAAGTACAGAATAGTATGTATTCACAGAAGTACAGAATAGTATGTATTTACAGAAGTACAGAATAGTATGTATTTACAGAAGTACAGAATAGTATGTATTTACAAAAGTACAGAATAGTATCTATTTACAGAAGTACAGAATAGTATGTATTTACAGAAGTACAGAATAGTATGTATTCACAGAAGTACAGAATAGTAAGTATTCACAGAAGTACAGAATAGTATGTATTTACAGAAGTACAGAATAGTATGTATTCACAGAAGTACAGAATAGTATGTATTTACAGAAGTACAGAATAGTATGTATTCACAGAAGTACAGAATAGTATGTATTTACAAAAGTACAGAATAGTATGTATTTACCAAAGTACAGAATAGTATGTATTTACAGAAGTACAGAATAGTATGTATTTACAAAAGTACAGAATAGTATGTATTTACAAAAGTACAGAATAGTATGTATTTACAGAAGTACAGAATAGTATGTATTTACAGAAGTACAGAATAGTATTATTTACAGAAGTACAGAATAGTATTATTTACAGAAGTACAGAATAGTATGTATTCACAGAAGTACAGAATAGTATTATTTACAGAAGTACAGAATAGTATGTATTTACAGAAGTACAGAATAGTATGATTTACAGAAGTACAGAATAGTATGATTTACAGAAGTACAGAATAGTATGTATTTACAAAAGTACAGAATAGTATGTTACAGAAAGATTGCTCCGAAACTGCTTAGAGACTTAGTCTATTACTAAGCAGCCAGCGGATTAGTGCAGGGGAAAGGTGCAGGACTAAAATAATCATGGTCACGTATTCGATTCTCGACATTGATGTGTTGGCTGTGTCTAAGCCACACTGACGAGCCGTAATGACAGCAAAACAGCTGTCTCTATATTACCTATATATATTATAATGCGTCACCAATTACCGAAGCCAAAAGCCACTACAGGATAAAGGTTAATGAGATTGTTAACTGGACGATGAAAGAGAGACCATAATGGGATTGAAACACATGGACAAAATGGACTACTTATTTGTTGACGTTAGACTTGAAGAGAACAATGTTGTAGTCTGCAGTAAAGCAGCCCCGAGATAATGTGTTCGACGAATGGAAAATCTTTGAAAAGAAACTCTGTTCATGGAAATTTCGTTTAGCTTTAGGAACACTGAGCAAGAAATGAAAGTTATTTGCTACAGCTGTGGTTATAAGACGAGTTCTGGCTGTGAAAGTTTTACATAGGAACCAAGGATTAGAGATCAGCCGAGCAACCACCATGGAAATAACGATAGAGTAGAGAAAGACTAGCAAATTCTATAAGAGAGGAGCTGTAGGCAAGAATAGATATCTTTCCCCACTATATTGTAAAGTCGATTTTGTATATATTTATATTTATACGAAAACATGACAGAAGTAAATAGACACCCATTATTATCATTAATGATGAAGATTGCTGTCAAAGAGTCTTGATGGATCTAGACGAGATAATATTGATTTTTTTCCATCAATGGTGAATTGGACAATAACTTGGTTAACAATGGAAAGTGGAATCCCGAAGTTTGCGACGATTTTGTGCTGATTAAGTCCACTTCAGATTAACCTATGATATGGCTCCTCTAAAACTCATGCTTAAATAGTTATATATGATAGATATATATGTCAATTAGTGTAAAATATTAATGTTTCAAACTTTTACTGCTGCTTTGTACAGCTCCGAGTGCTGGCCGTCGACGAAGGCAGTAAACACATTAAACATGTTATGAATTATTTTTGTAGTGGTGTCTATTTACTTCCTTCATGTCTGTGTATGTTAGATGAAATAACCTAGGTCGATCAGGACTCTCTGACAGCAGTATTAATTATTGATGATAATAAAGGTGTCTATTTACTTCTTTCATGTCTGTGTATGTATATAGAGAGAGAGAAAAATGAGGGAGAGAGAGATGCATATATATTATGTGCACTCACTAGGAGTTCTCACACAGGTAATCATAAGTCATTGCTCACTGATAATCACCGGTGGTGTTCCCTGGAGTCTGAGTGACAACAAGTCTTTCCAGATGTCCAGTACTCTCTAGCTCTTTCGATAACTATGGCAAATGACTTTGCGTTATCACAACAGATGCTTACGATCGATTTCTTTGTTGGCAACGGCCATTGGTCTTCCCTGGGATTTGGACTCAATAAGCCTCCCCAAGGTCCCAGTCCTCTTCGCATTCTTCCAGTGGAAGTCTGGTTAGTTCTCTCCCTCCTCGGTCTTACCATCCTCCCTGATCTTTCATGACTATTTTGTGTGGTATCAGACAAGGCTGGTTCCATCACTTTTTGGGAGGGTAGTTTATTATTATTATTATTTTTATTATTATTATTATTATTATTATTATTATTATTAAACAGAGGAAGTAAATATTCAAATTATTGACTTATTTATTGGCTCATATAAGCAACATTTCAATCAACGAGACAATTCGTGAAAAGTGAATTCATGAATAATTCTGAAATATTATTTACCAAAATGTCATTTATGTGAGACAATAAAGAACTTTGAACAATTTGAATATTTATAACCAACGGATGTTTAATCCAATCTAATATCTCTCTTTCTTTCTCTCTCATATATATATATATATATATATATATATATATATATATATATATATATATATATAAAGAGAGAATGGTAGTTTGCTTGAAGCATTGCTAAAAAATACTAAGTCATGGGTATTAAGAAGTTAAGAAGCAATGCAAAGAATCGGAGTTGTGGGAGATAACAAGATGTTTTCGATTGTTTGTTTTGTTCTTACCATCTCTCACCACTCTGTTCTCTGCATTGCCTTCAGCCTTCTTAATACTTATTACTTATAAACAAAATTTATTCTTAATTTCCCCATTTTATGATATTTAATTTTGGGGGTTGAGCCAAGGCGTTCTATACTGACAGCCACTTTTATGTTTTGAAAGCCTTAAGATTAGAAATCTTGTTTAGCGAAATGAAAACTTTTTAGTTGACCCAGTTGATTTTAATTTTTTAATTTTTTTATTGGCCTCCTTTCACGGCTGGAAGCTTCCCTGTAACCTGTAACACACCAAGGATGTACTCAGCATTGATTGGGTGGGAGCAGGTGTAACTAGAGGGACATTTATTGAAATAAACTTCCATCAAATTATACTATCAAACTATATAGAGGCACACCCGGCGTTATCTGGGAATGTACTTCTGTTTCAAGCCCTGAACTCCATATTTCCATTTATATTTTAATTTTTTTAATTTCTATAATTTTAAAGTTATAAATTAAATAAAATAAAATAAAATAAAGTAAAAGTATTTCCTTTGGATGGATGTCCGACGCAACCACTAACCCCACAATATTATTGTACCCTTTTTTTATATAAAATGAAATATACTTAATGTAGTTTCAAAATATATATGGTTATGGGGTCTATCTTCAAACCCCGATAAGGCGTTTGTAGACAAACAAACAAAGAGACAGGAACTACAACATTATATATATGGAATATTTTGGTCCTTCAAATTCCAGGCAAGCATCGTCTTTGTCCTTTCATCAAGGTGTCTGAAAGAAAGACTGTGTGCGTAAAATAGTGTGTGATTCCAACATATATTTCACTGGTCAGGTCTGATGTGGTAAATTTAATTTTTTAAGAGCCAAAATATTCCATAGGTGATTGAATGGAAAATACTGGAACACCAAGATTCATACACTCCATATTCCAAAAAATGTAGCCATGTAATACTGAAAAACTTTGCATCTTACAAGCTATTTCTTCACTAGCCACTTGTCTAAATATCAGATCTGAAATTTCCATGATGTGCCCAACCGAGAAAATATTTACTTGAATCCGGAAGGACTGCCACCATCTGCTATAGATTAATGCATACCACAGAACCTCTAAAACATAGCAGCAATATCCAAGTGGCCTAGTAATACTGTGTTCGTATGTGTCTGCATATACAGATGTGGGTGGGTTCTTGCACGTAAATTTACACATACATACCCATAACAGAACAAAGTGTAACTGAACGCCTACACACATACAACAGAAGATTTAATTGACTATTCTACCTCCACTCCACATAATACATTTCAAAACATGTACACACTTATCCCTCGAACTTGTTAAACTCCCTGACTCCCTACGCTCACAATCTAACTCAAGCTCAATGCCTGGCCCATCGTGTCACATTTTCTTTTATATATATATATATATATATATATATATATATATATATATATATATATATATATATATATATATATATCAGAGAATATTTAACTTCTCATCAGTGTTACTAACAAATTTGCTTTCTTTACTTTGTGTTCGTATGTTAATGCATTTTAATCGTATTTTTGAACTTGGTATTGCCATCTAATGACAGAATAAATAAATAACAGAGTTTAATTTTAAAGTATTTCTTATTCTTATTTTATTTATAAACGAATGTTATAAACAAATGTATGCATATTGGCAGCCCACTTTTTAAAATAATGCAATTATAAACCCTGACATTTTCCAAATAGACGAAATATATATATATATATATATATATATATATTAAGTTTTCTTTGTACGTCAGATTATAATAAACGCCAAAGATGGTTATGTGCCAAGACTGACACCAGCCAGGCTTCACGTTAACCGATCAATCGCACCAACGAATCCCTCAAACTCTGAGATTAGATTCGAAAAGACAACCAGAAAAAAAAGAAAAAAACAATGTGTTGCACTGTTGCTTTTATATTGAATTGAATTTTTCTATTTACAGGTTCAATCCGAATGGAAAGATTCAGTTTAATATCAAATTATATAAATCTATAACTATATATGAAACGTCATATTTCCAACTTGAAAACCCATACAGAGCAAATATTTAAGAATAAAGAATAACAGAAACTTAACACATACCAGAATAATTATTTCGACCATAAACAGTCCCTTTTCACGTTAGACCTGAAAGAGACCGTTTAGGTTTGAAATAATTGTTGTCTGGTATATGTTAAGTTTATGTTATTCTATCTATCTATCTATCTCTCTCTCTCTATATATATATATATATATATATAATATCAAATATTATATATATATAATATTTGATATTGTTTATTATCTATGTACGTATACGTTTCGTCCCTTTTCAATCAAAACCCATCAGCATAGAGATATGACTATTCACTACCGGTCGTACGATTCGATTCGAAACCCTGGACTACAAGTATTTTTCAACTCAAATCCAACGTCGTTAACCGCGCAGCCAATATTTGAATAGTCGATAAACAATGATAATTTAACACATTTAAAAGCGGCACGATATCCAGGCATTCTATTTCTATTAAAGAAGGAATTATTCATATAAAGCAAGTGACGTCATGCTGTGTTTGTACTACCATTTAGAGTGCTCTACTTATTTTACGAGGAGCGACAAATATAAAATATTTGTTATTGTTTTTTATCTATGTACGTATACGTTTCGTCCCTTTTCAATCAGGACCCATCAGCATAGAGATATGACTATTCACTACCGGTCGTACGATTCGAAACCCTGGATTACAAGTATTTTTCAACTAAAATCAATGTGAAAGGTATATATTTTAATATATCTTTTATTTATTTTCTATATTTTGACATGTAGGAATGTCAATTGTCCCTTATATATAAAAAAAAATAAGAAGTTTTTCTTAAAAGAACAAAATTTTCGGCCGCAATCCTTCGATCCTTCGGCCTTCTCAAGGAAGCTTCATGCCATATATATATATATATATATATATATATATATGATAATTTCGATGATGTTTTTTTTTCATAGGAATTAATCCAATGAATCCTTACTATGTTTATATAATACTGGAACACCAATATATATATAATACACTCCATATTCCAAAAAATGTAAATATAACAAGTAAAGCTATATATTTATTTAGTATAATTTTTTATTTATACAGACATTTTGGCTACATATTTGCCGACATGTTTCAGCTCCAGCTGGAAATCAGCAGCGCTTCTTCAGGCCAAGTTCTTAGTATGAAAGGTAAGGGGAGAATAAAAAGTTTTTCAGAAAGGTTTCAAGCGGAATGGTCACATGACATGTATTTTATTTAAAATTATATATCCATTATTTTGCTCTAATTTTTTTGTTAAGCGTTGGTTAGAAATGTAGTCAAATGGAAGGTTCGGCAGTTAAGCCTTTTTCTCGGCCATAAAAAGCCCCCATTTCTGGTCTCCATATTTGCAACGTTGGACTTTCTCTTCCCATCCAGAAATAATTGCATGGTAACAATCAATACTGAACTCCTGTAACAAAAAACAAAAAAAATAATTAAACACATTTTTTTTTAAATAAAGGAAAAGATAAGTATAACAAATAAAATTGTTAAAAAAAAATGATCATTGCTGATTAAATTAAATTATTTCAGAAAAGAAAAGCTTAAACCAAAATCTTTCATCAGCCGATTAATTTTACTTGTTTCCACCAATGTTACACAATGTTTCCTCTAATGTTGCCCAATGTTACACAATGTTTCCTCTAATGTTGCCCAATGTTACGCAATGTTTCCTCTAATGTTGCCCAATGTTACGCAATGTTTCCTCTAATGTTGCCCAATGTTACGCAATGTTTCCTCTAATGTTGCCCAATGTTACGCAATGTTTCCACCAATGTTACACAATGTTTCCTCTAATGTTGCCCAATGTTACACAATGTTTCCTCTAATGTTGCCCAATGTTACACAATGTTTCCTCTAATGTTGCCCAATGTTACACAATGTTTCCTCTAATGTTGCCCAATGTTACACAATGTTTCCTCTAATGTTACGCAATGTTACGTAATGTTTCCACCAATGTTACGCAATGTTTCCTCTAATGTTGCCCAATGTTACGCAATGTTTCCTCTAATGTTGCCCAATGTTACACAATGTTTTCCTCTAATGTTGCCCAATGTTACGCAATGTTTCCACCAATGTTACGCAATGTTTCCACCAATGTTATGCAATATTTCCACTCATGTTACGCAATATTTCCACTAATGGTACGCAATGTTTCCACTAATGTTATGCACTATTTCCACTAATATTGCGCAATGTTTCCACCAATGTTACGCAATATTTCCACTAATGTTACGCAATATTTCCACTAATGGTACGCAATGTTTCCACTAATGTTATGCAATATTTCCACTAATGTTACGCAATGTTTCCACTAATGTTATGCAATATTTCCACTAATGTTATGCAATATTTCCGCCGATGTTATGCAATATTTCCACTAATGTTACCCAATGTTTCCACTGATGTTATGCAATATTTCCACTAATGTTATGCAATATTTCCACTAATATTACGCAATGTTTCCACCAATGTCATGCAATATTTCCACTAATGTTACGCAATGTTTCCACTAATGTTATGCAATATTTCCACTAATGTTACGCAATGTTTCCACCAATGTTATGCAATATTTCCACTAATGTTATGCAATATTTCCACTAATATTACGCAATGTTTCCACCAATGTTATGCAATATTTACACTAATATTACGCAATGTTTCCACCAATGTTATGCAATATTTCCACCAATGTTATGCAATATTTCCACTAATGTTACGCAATGTTTCCACTAATGTTATGCGATATTTCCACTAATGTTATGCAATAGTTCCACTAATATTACGCAATGTTTCCACTAATGTTATGCAATATTTCCACCAATGGTACGCAATGTTTCCACCAATGTTATGCAATATTTCCACTAATGTTATGCAATATTTCCACTAATATTGCGCAATGTTTCCACTAATGTTATGCAATATTTCCACTAATATTACGCAATGTTTCCACTAATGTTATGCGATATTTCCACTAATGTTATGCAATAGTTCCACTAATATTACGCAATGTTTCCACTAATGTTATGCAATATTTCCACCAATGTTACGCAATGTTTCCACCAATGTTATGCGATATTTCCACTAATGTTATGCAATATTTCCACTAATGTTATGCAATATTTCCACTAATATTACGCAATGTTTCCACCAATGTTATGCGATATTTACACTAATATTACGCAATGTTTCCACCAATGTTATGCAATATTTCCACCAATGTTATGCAATATTTCCACTAATGTTACGCAATGTTTCCACTAATGTTATGCAATATTTCCCACTAATGTTATGCAATAGTTCCACTAATATTACGCAATGTTTCCACTAATGTTATGCAATATTTCCACCAATGTTACGCAATGTTTCCACCAATGTTATGCAATATTTCCACTAATGTTACGCAATGTTTCCACTAATGTTATGCAATATTTCCACTAATATTACGCAATGTTTCCACCAATGTTATGCAATATTTCCACTAATGTTACGCAATGTTTCCACTAATATTACACAATGTTTCCACCAATGTTACGCAATGTTTCCACCAATGTTACGCAATGTTTCCATAAATGTCCCGCAATGTGTCCACTAATGTTACGCAATGGGATTGGAATTTCAATTGTCTTGAGTAATAATTCTCATTTAGGGGGGATACCCCGACTCGTACTTTCGTTTAGTTGTCTTGCAAAGTTGTCCTCCTGAAGAAATAACACAACCAAAAAGCTGTAAAAAAATGATGCTCTTGTGTTTTTTTTTTCGTTTATTTCACATGTAGGATGACTGACAATACCCAGACTTTTATGTAAACTCTGACCTCGTGTGTCCTCCTTTCATCTGTCAGACGCCGTCTCCCCGGACCTAAGCTCTTTCCATTTATATAATATTTGTTTATGTCATATCACGTCAGATCTTCTGACTCACTTTTCTTAGATACTAATTGTTCCATTGTCCGTCCAGTTCTCATCAGAATTTCAAATCACTTTTCTTTTAAAAACATTTTGATGAATCCATATTTCTCCTTTGTCCATTGTTCGTCTTATTGCCGTTAAGGTTAAAGGAATGTTCTGATTTCCAATCTCTCTCCAAAGATAATTATTTCGGGGTTTTTTCTGTTTTTTTATTATTATTATTTAGTCATATGTAGCTTTCAGCTAAGATGACTTCGTCCGTATTTCTAACCTGCATCACCCCTTGTCTGTATCATAATATTACACTAGGAGTAAAGCGCACCTTTTTTATAAGCAAATAATGTTTACATTAACCTAGTACCAATTAAAGATATAAATTTTATTGCCTATAGAAATACTTTTCTCATCAGCAAATAAATTTTACCGATTTCCACTAAGAATTAAATGCATTTTATTTCAAGTAGGTCAAATAAATAATTTTTACACTAACTACAATAGGCTCTAAATGTTTAACCTTGTGGATATAGTAATAAGCACAACCACAACCTATTTTTTTTATTGCACTTTTTTCTGAAGTCTGTTTACTCAAACATATAATGATATATTAAACTAGCACATAATTGTATGATATTATTAGCAGAAATAATAAATATATTATGCTCTTAATTGAGCACTCTGTAATTATTTCTTCATACACACACACACACACATATATATATATATATATATATGTGTGTGTGTGTGTGTGTGTGTGTGTGTGTGTGTGTGATTTCTCTGTTTTATGACAAATTAACCATTTATTTAATGCTAGAACAAAATACCTATTGTAAATGTTTCATTACAAAGGATCTTCATACTAATTTTTTTTCAATTCTGTCCAGTGGTTTTGGAACCTATAAGTGTCTAGTAGTAGTAGAAGTAGTAGTCGTAGCAGATGCTCTATGTCAAAATCAGTGCAATTTTTTCAAGTAGATTTGAACCCTGTAAGTGCTTATTATTATTATTATTAGTAGTAGTAGTAGTAGTAGTAGTAGTAGTAGTAGTAGTAGTAGTAGTAGTAGTAGTAGTTGGTAACATTTCTATTCCCTCAATGACACCACTCTCGGATTTCTCAAGAAGCTTCATACCAAATTTGGTGCAATTCTGTCAAGTACTTTTAGAGCCTATCAGTGACTTCGAGACAAATAAAAGATGATGAATACTAGCAGGCGCCCGTGGAAATTTCTCGCTTGCTTGCCGTAAAAATGCCTGCCAACTAAAAATCCTTTGAATAAATAAATGAAATGAATGTCACTCTTAAGTTGATGATGACAGAATTCTATTTATGAACGATTCTTTTTGAAATGGGTAAAATTTCAAAATTTAGCAGTCAGTGACACCAGATAATCATCAATTATTTTTTTTTTTTTGCATCTCATTTGTTAAAATGGGTGTGGAAGGTGATAACGTATATACAAACGAAAGTAGAGGCGTGTTATACCGATATTACATACCTCAATGAATTCATTTTTAATGTTATGTACTTTGTTCTTTTCATTGTGAAGGATTTCAATAAACTGATCGGTCATATCAATGGCTTGGACGTTATGGAAACCAGCCTCTTCGAGCACCTAAAAAAAAACGATAAAAATGAAGATCCTTATTATAATAAAAGTTGCAACAATAATGCAATGCATCAATGATTCATTATAATTGGTCCCCCGATTTATAAAATCGGGGGACTTATGTTTTGAGGCATGTCCGTCCGTCCGTCCGTCCGTCCGTCTGTCCGTCCGGATTTTTCTCCGCAACCATCCATTGAATTTCTCTGAAATTTTGCATGAAGTTGTAACTTTTGTCAGGTTAGAAAGTGACATTCTCCGATTTAAAAAAAAAAAAAATCTGGTTAGCCCCCCAGGGGGTTAAAAGGCCCCGAAATGGCAAAAAATGACATTTTTTGCCCCATAACTTTTCATCCATCCATTCAATTTCTCTGAAACTTGGCCAAAATGAAGAGGCAATTGTTCTTAATAGAAAATAAGTATCGCTGACCTTGGAAAAAATCAGGTTCGCGCCCTCAGGGGGTCAAAATCCCTCAAGATGTAAAAAAAAATGACCCTTTTCTCCCATAACGTTTGATCCATCCATTCAATTTTTCTGAAACTTGGCCAAAATGTAGAGGCAATTGTTCTGGATATAAAATGAGCATCCTTGACCTCAGAAAAATTCTGGTTCGCGCCCCCAAGGGGTCAAAGGGGGGTCAAAGATGCCCCAAATTGCCCAAATTTATTGCATTTTACACTCGCCACATTGAGTCACATACAGAGGGGGACCAAGCACGCAAGACTTGTTATATTCGCTTTAACGCCTGTTTTACATGCTGACATATTTGACACCCAGCAGTGTACGGCGATGCCCGGATGTCGAATATGTTGAACATAAATCGTACTGTTATGGATTTATGATCTACAAGTGGTTTGTTTTTAATTTAAGATTTTCAATGTTTTTTATGTTTTGTCAATTTATCGAATCGACTTCTTAGCAAAAATCTGGAAAAAAAAACCTACTTTTTCCCGTGAAATTTCAAATATTGTTTTTTTACAAAAATATAATATCAAATTATCTAAGAAAATGAAGTTGATTTAGTCTGGACGCCGCATCTTTTACACAGACAGCTGTAAAACGGCTAATGGTTTTAATGAATACTGGATAATTTGTTTTTATTTAATTATTTAAAATTTTAAAATACCAATAAAAATCATTATTTAAATGTCTTTTTGATACATTCTTTACTAAGATATTTTTTGTTTAATTTTATTTTTGTTTAAAGAAATGAATTTCGTTTCGTCACATTCTAATATATTTCAGTTATTTTATGAACCTAATTGCTAACTGCCCCTAGTGACCTCAGCTGAAATCAAAGGAAAATTTCAATGGTGTCTTTAGATTCTGTGAAAAACTTAACCCTTATTGAAACTTATTTCAATGTTCTAACTGCTAACATATGGATTTAGATAACACACAAACAACCAAACAGTGACTTTATATATATATATATATATATATATATATATATATATATATATATATATATATATATATATATATATATATATATATATATATATATATATATATATATGTATATATATATATATATATTGACTCACAGGAATTACATAGAAACTTTTTTTATTTTTTTATTTCTTATGTTTTAATTTCAAATTTTATTTTAATTTTAATTTTAATTTTAATTTTATTTTTATTTTATTTTTTATTTTATGATATTTTTCCCCCTTTAATCTTATATTATTATATCTCTCCAAATCTCCTCCGGTTTTAAATCTCAACAGTTTCATTACACTAAATTTAAATTCAAACAAACATACATAACACACTGAGCAAACAACGCGTCCCAACAAGAGTGTCACGTGACTTCACATTTCCAAAACAGATGACAACAGAAGCTGAAGAGAGTCGGATGGCTAAGACTTTCCGAGCTTGAAACCGACGGTTCGAATGTTGTACTAATTTTTCTGTACCAGAATAAATAAATAAATATATATATATACATATATATTTTAGTATAGAAAAATTAGTACAACATTCGTACCCTAAAGAAAAAAAAGAAAAAATAAATAAATAAATAAATAAAACATTCTTCCTTATAATAAATTATCCCTTACATTAGTTTGTTTTGTTTGTTTTTTTTGTTTGGTTTTTTCTCTAGACTGTCAGTTTAAGATTTTTATTGCTTTTTAAAACTTAATATGTGACAAATTAGCAGACCTATCTCTGATACATTCAGATTAATCTTTGGGTTCTCGCAGCATTCTTCTGTGTATCAATTTCATGCCCACTCCCATTTGTGTTTATCCTGGCCAGTTCCTCTGTCTTTTCCCCTCTTATCGCCTTTTACACCCTCCCCCCACCGCCTCCCCCATACTAGCTCAGTAGGTGTGAAAGTGAAAAAGAAAAAGAAAATAAATAAAAATATAAAAAGAAAAATAAGAAATAAAGAAGAATGTGTCACCCACTTGTCATATTTCAATGTCACTTAAAGTCTTCTCATATGGTCCAATCGGATCATCCTTTCCTCCTCCCATGTGTGTGCTTTAAAAATAAAATTATTTCCAAATCTTCACTTTTTCTGAAGACGTTCGCCTACACGAACGAAACCGGTCAAATCTCTTGTTTTTGTTTTTCTCCTGCACTTTAACCTGTTTTCCGTTTGTCATTTTTCACACATTATATATATATATATATATAAAGAGGAAGATATAGATTATATTTGTTTTAATATTTGAAAATGAAATTTTATTAATTTTTTAAAAAAAATTGATTATGCATACAGATAACACTGCACCCCTACTGTACGATGTCGAAAAACAAATAGCTAAACGCAAATTCTCTTACCTTGCCGTATTTTTCTACGGGGTAGCAAATGTAACCGCGCTGCTTCATGTAAGCTTTGAACTGGTCACTATGACTACCAGCGCTACAGCTGTAATCAGTAATTAAAAGACGACCGCCAGGTTTTAACCATTTCTTTAAAAAAGAAGAAAAAAGACAAAAAATTTAAAAATTTAACGGAATCCATAAATCAGTAAAAACAAAATCAACCAAAACATGTTTTAGATCCTTTAGACCTCAAAAGAGAAAAATCCCCGAAATTATATCCTATACACCACTATAAAAATGTGAAAATTGGTATGAACTTGCTGTTTCGTGTTCAAGCCATTTTGGATCCATAGCACGACTTTTGCTATGGATTTGGACAACATTTGCGTGGTTTGTTTTGCATTCTAGTGACCTTGAAACAAACCACCCAATCCCTTTTGATATGATGGAAATCGGAAGTAAAATGACAAGTGATCGAAGTTATGGATTCCTCATGCATGTCACTTGTGAACCTTTGATCACTTGTAATTGTCTGTATCTCTGAGATGAGGTGTTTTGATTATGGATTTCAGTGTTTGGACTGACTTCCTCATCTTGGCTGCCATGCTCACAACGTAGTGAAAGTAACATTCAGCGACAACAGCAATACAGCGATAAGCAGCAGCAGCAGAACTGAAAGCAACGGAGAATTAACGAGTGTGTCCCAAATGGAATCCGAGCGTGGTACCCCCGTGACAATGAAGGGATTGGGTTTGAGAGTCCAGATACAGGACACCTGATGAAGGCCGGAGGGCAGAATGGCTGAAACGTTGTG
Source organism: Sepiola atlantica (assembly GCA_963556195.1). Taxonomy (NCBI): domain Eukaryota; kingdom Metazoa; phylum Mollusca; class Cephalopoda; order Sepiida; family Sepiolidae; genus Sepiola; species Sepiola atlantica. Next base: position 123,517,391 of record OY744524.1, on the reverse strand, counting down.
AGCATGGCAGCTAAGATAAGGAAGTCAGTCCGAACACTGAAATCCATAATGAAAATACCTCATCTCAGAGATACAGACAATTACAAGTGATCAAAGGTTCACAAGTGACATGCATGGGAAAACGTAAACTAAGACCCAAAATGTGGAGAAGGATCATGTGATCGATTAGAGAGATTGAAAGAGTATTTTGTTTTGAAGTGAAGTGAAACAGATGTGTGAAATGTAGTCTTAAAAATAACCAATAGCAAGCTAAGCTAACTCTCTCTCTCTCTCTCTCTCTTCAAACCTTTTACCTATAAAAAAAGATATATTTTTGGTATAGATGTCTTTAGGTTATTCAATTAGAGAACCAACAATCTGACCACATGCAGATAACCCTAAGGTGAATCTCCACCATGCGTGACCCATTCAGTCAGTTTAGAACTAACGACTGAAATAGTCTACATTTATTCATCATTTGAATAGCAGAGGATACGAGAAAACATGATTCTGATGTACAACATCATCAACGGAAATTTGAATCTACCTGTCAAGGAGTTTTTCACCCCAGCGCCAAGTCACAGTCTCCGCAAGCATCCACAAAAGATGTACCACTGTCGCTTTCATCTCAATAGAAGAAAGACAGCATTCCCTGTCCGTTGAACAGCCTGCCAGAGAAGATCGTAACGATGTCTATCATATTCCGGATCAAAGTTGTAATAAACAAACGTTCAGAATTCTGTATGTTGCTGTAGATATCTTCTACCTTTCTCGTTACATGGCTTGTTGCACTTGTCTATTTTTTGCCAATAAATTTGATTTGACTTCAATTGATTTGATCTCACCCGACCATTTCAAGTAAGTCTCCACTTCTAACTTCCACAGAAACAACAGTTGGTTGTTGAGTTTTGCAGCATGTCATGGTCGGTTAGTTTATGCCCAAAACGTATGTTTTGTATGTGAATGGTTTGTAGTTTATTTTGTTTCATCATCATCATCATCATCATCATATTCGGTTAACGTCTGTTATACATACTGGCTTGTAGAAATTGACTTCTAAAGTAACCTATCTCTGACCAGGTCTTTTCATCCATCTCTCTCAAATCCATCCTTATCACTTCCTCCCGTATTGTCCTTGGTCTTCCCCTGCCAACTGACACTGTTACCTCAACTGTTCTACATCTACTAACCCAAGCACTTTCATCCATTCTTTCAATATTATCAAACCAACAAAGTCTCCTGTTCTGCACATATCTCTCTGTACTGTCCAAATTTATTCTTCCTCTGAGGTCATCTGATCTAAACTTGTCTAAGACTCACATGACACATCCATTGTATCATTCTCATATCATTTCTATCCATGTAACATATATCCTGACTAGGTTTCGCTTCCATACAGAATCACACTGTGCACATCTTGGTCGACAGCAGTATTCAAAACGCATATATTTTGTAACTAGTCAATAAACAATACATTCTATTTGACCCATAGATGTGACCCTGATGACAGGTACTACCACCCCTCCGAGTCAGAGTGGACCTGGGAATAATGACAACTAAGAGGTAACGCCACACATTCCCTAAAGCTCACAAATTGGGACTTCATCACTGGATATAATTTACGATCATAGCTAAAATCACCTTCATGTGACCCCTCTTGTGAGTACTTAATTCTAAAAAAGAATCAGAAGCAAGCCAGTCAAAAAGTTGCAACATTCAGACTGTTGAATTGCCAACTGAATATAGTTCCACTCAACCAAGTGGTGATAAGGCCATCGACCTGATCACCGCACTATGTGATAATTACTGCGCTGCAGAGGTATCACGTGACATAAAAATTAGGCGCCAAATTTGTTCTTTCAAAATTGTATCTTCAGTCCGAGAATAAACGTTGTGCAATACGCACGTATTATTGTTACCCCATTCTATTCTTGTCTTTTCTTCTATGTCTTCGTGACTCATAGTCTACCACGATGTTACGCTCTACCCCTCAAAGCTTAACAGGTTATGTGCCCAGCTATGCAAACCACAGACTAATGTTTCAGGGAGATGAAAGAAAGTATGAATTATGGGAAGTGAAGTTCCTTGGCTATATGCGGACTCAAAAACTGTACAGCACCATTACAGCAGGGAGCGAAGCTGAAATAAATCAGAGCAAGAACGCCGAAGCTTTTGGTGAACTAGTACAATACCTCGATGACCGAAGTCTTTCGTTGATCGTACGAGACGCGAATAACGATGGCAGAAAAGCATTAAATATCCTTAGAGAACATTATCTGTCACGTGGAAAGCCAAGAATAATTTCGTTGTACACGGAATTAACATCGTTGCAAAACAAGTCAAATGAAAATATCACATACTATGTAATAAGAGCGGAAAATGCCGGAAAAACGATAAGCGATGGATTACTGATCGCAATGATTATAAATGGATTACTGAGTGGATATAAGACATTCATCACGGTAATAACGCAGAGAGATACACCTATGACATTCCAGAACTTTAAAACCGCTCTAAGAAACTTTGAAGAAACTGAAAAAACCCATGGTGAAAGCGCGAACGCAGTAAAGAGCGTGAGAGAAAAGAAATATAACAGCCAACAAAAACAAATTCAATGGATCATGCTTCTTATGCTGGCGATATGGACATAAATCCGAAAATTGTAGAAAACCCGCACGCTGGTGCAAAACTGCAAAACACGAATACATGACACAAACTTTTGCAGAAAAACGCAAGATAGACACTCAAACACCGAAGGGAATGCGATAAAACTCGTATCAGATAAGAACACTTCTTATATTTTTCCTGTTAATAACGCTAGTGACTCTTCATATCTTGATTTATTAATCGATTGTGGGGCCACAACCCATATTTTAAACGACGAGTCCAAGTTCGTTAACTTCGATGTTGAGCTAGCCGATGGAAGCCGATACAATAATTTGGCGCTAAAAAGGGGGGATGTTTCTATTAAAATGACTGATACGAATGGAAGGATACATAATAACATCTTAAAAAACGCTTTATATATACCTTCTTTTAATAATGATATCTTTTCAGTACAAGCGGCGACAGAAAAGGGTGCTTACGTTGAATTTTAACCTAACTCTGCAACATTAAATACTAATGGAACTAAATTTAATATATATAAGAAAGGTAAACTATATTACTTAAATAATGTAACTTCTCCGAAGAAAATAAAACATTCGCTAGAAAAGTTATATAGCATAATAGGACATTGCAACATCGACGATATACTTAAATTAGAAAAAACCGTTTCTGGTATACAAATTAGTGACAAAAAACAATTTAATTGTGAAGTGTGCCCACAGGCAAAAATGCCCCGATTCAAAAATAAAATACCTGACAAACGAGCAACAAAATACTCGAACTAGTACACATTGATCTAGCAGGACCGATAGACCCCATAGCAAAGGATGATTTTAAGTACGTATTAGGGTGTATAGATGATTATTCCGGTCTCATAGTCAACTACATGTTGAAAAGTAAAAGTGACGCAGTGGAAGCCTTCGAAAGCGTTATAGCTGACGTTGCCCCGTATGGAAATATAAAAACAGTAAGGAGCGATAAAGGCACGGAATTTACTTCTACAATCTTCGAATCGCTACTAATAAAGAATAAGATACATCATCAAAAATCGGCGCCCTACTCCCCTCACCAAAATGGTACGATCGAAAGAGCATGGCGCACAATTTTTGAAATGGCTAGGTGCATGCTAAAACATGCTAACCTTCCAAAATATATGTGGTCATACGCTGTTATGTCCTCAACGTATATTCGTAACCGATGTTACAACAAACGTATTAACAGCACGCCATACAAATTTTTCACGGGCGATAAACCAAATATATCAAATATGCACTTATTTGGAAGCATTTGTTACACACACATCTAATAGAAAACGGATTTAGTCAATCATTGGCAGACGTTTGTGTTAATACACAATATAATACACAATATACAATTATTATTATATGGGTAGATGACATACTGATAGCGACAAAATGTAACGAAAATATGATAGATACGAAAACTATTGTAAAAGAAAAATTTAAAATGACAGATCAAGGCAAAATCAAATATTTACATATGAAAACAAAACAATATACATGCATCAAAAACGATATCTTCAAAAATTATTAGAAAGATTTGGAATGAAAGATTGTAAATCTAAATACACACCTAGCGAAAATAATATTAACAAGTTATGTAACAAAGCTAGGAAATTAGCAGACGAAAAGCTATATAGAGAAATTGTCGGACGCTTAATATATGCAATGACAGCCACCAGGCCAGACTTATGTTTCATAGTAACAAAACTATCTCAATATATGAATAAACCATATGAAAATCACATGCTGTTAGCTAAACACGCCCTAAGGTATATAAAAACCACAATCAATCAACAATTAATATTCAAACCCACTAAAAGTATATTAAACATCATAGGTTTTTGCGATGCAGATTGGGCAAACTCACAGGATAGACGAAGCATAACTGGATATGGATTTCAGACGACGGGCCATTAATTTCGTGGAAAACACAAAAACAGTCCACCGTCGCGTTATCTACTTGCGAATATATGTCAATCAGTGCAGCCACACAGGAAGGAAAATACCTAAAACACTAATGACAGATTTATTAAACGAGAAAATCGATAAATTCTCATTATATTGCGATAATCAGAGTGCGATAACCTTAGCCAAAAACCCGTAAATCACCAAAGATCAAAACACATAGATATTAGATTTCATTTCATTAGAGACGAATTACAAAATAATACGCTTGAGTTAATTCACGTTGCAAGTGAAGAAAACATAGCCGATATATTTACCAAATCCGCAAATAGATTTAAAAATGAAAAATTCAGACACTTACTAATGGGATTCTGAAAACAAAAAAAAACAAAAACAAGCTTTCTTTAATAGTTAAAACAAAAAAAAATGTGTTTTTTAAGGCTATAAATGTGAAAGGGTATTACAAAAAAAAACTTTTGAAAACTAATGTACAAACTTTTAAATTGCGAACAAAAAAAAAATTGTTTTAAGGCCTATGAATGTGAAAAGTGTTAAAACAAAAAAAACATTATGAACATATATCAGTTGAAGGGGGTATGTTGAATTGCCAACTGAATATAGTTCCACTCAACCAAGTAGTGATAAGGCCATCGACCTGATCACCGCACTACGTAATAATTACTGCGCTGCAGAGGTATCACGTGACAAGAAAATTAGGCGCCAAATTTTCATGTCACGTGATACCTCTGCAGCGCAGTAATTGTATCTTCAGTCCGAGAATAAAAGTTGTGCACTACGCACATATTATTGTTACCCCATTCTATTCTTGTCTTTTCTTCTATGTCTTCGTGACTCATAGTCTACCACGATGTTACGCTCTACCCCTCAAAGCTTAACACAGACAAATTAAGCTTTTTTACTTAAAAAAAAATGACTGAAAATGAAGGAAATAAAGTAATGGCAAATAAAAATAAATGGCAAAAATTAGGAAAAAATATGACTGTCGCCTGTCCATTAAACATGTGACAAAGTTGATCTCACAAGGTCAAATTGCTTGGTTTTTATGCATAGAATTTTCATGTAAGAAAAATAACATTATTTAAATGAAACAAGCGAGAAATATTTAAAAAGGGTAATAATGAAATCCGGAATGCAAGATTGTAAACCTCTGCAGACTTGACATTTGGAAAATGGATGAAAATGATGCTGAAGAAAGAGACGATAGAGCCTATTGCGAAGAAATAATTGGAAGTCACTCATCCCTATAAATGTTGTATTGCAATTAAATTATAGTCGTTTTACCATTTTTAATTTTCAAATTATCTAACATGTTACCTCGTCGGATTTTCAAAGTCAGACCTAAATAGCATTTAAGCAAACACATTAAACTTTGCTTCAATTTTCATTTGTTATTGTTGTATTGTGTTATTGGCAATGTAATAATATAGCTACAATTTGTTTTTTTTTTACATTTACTTAGTTCGACCCAGACGATTCCTAATATGAAATATTTTTAAATAATCACCTAAATATAAAACAAGGGGGATAACTCATTTTAAATTGAAGAATATAAGTTTACAAATGTGCAAAGAAAAAAAAATTAAAAACTAAAATTACTTCATTGCATTTCAAACAATGCCGGATAGGTCCAACTAGCAAATAAAATAAAGTAAGACGTTGTAGTTATTGTTTTTGAGATTCCTGGCATGAAAACAAACCACACCATATTATTATTAAAAAAAAAACAATGCAAAATTAATATCACTATTGAATTCTTCATAAAATTTTACTTTAGAAAAATTGTGTTTGATCTTTGTATAGTGCTGTGTTTTTAATTGCATCCTGAGGGAATAACAGACCCACCACAATAATATTATAGACTAGAGCATCCATGACACGTTAGATCATATATATTATTAAATATATAATTTCTTAATTCTGACAGTTGTTCATAAAGCAACCGTAGCAGCAAACCATCTCCCCTAAAGTCTAACCCTTACTCACCATGTTAGGGGCAGTTGTAATGTGATAGTGTATGAGCTAACTGGCAAATAGGGTTCTGGTAGTGGAGTTAATAATATCAGGATCTGTCATCCTCTGGTCATCTCTGCCTCTGCATGTGACAAATAAGAACGTGCCAGGTGCAAAACCGCAAATCCATGGAGTGAGAATAACAACGTTGCTTCTGCGCATGTACAACTGCCATCCCTTTATGTGTTCTGGGCCAAACCTTCTCCGACTTCGTATTCAACTTGCTGCTCTGGATGGCAGAGGTAAAAACCTGCACTCTTACAGGTTTAATGAATAGCTACGGCCAACGAAAGATGACCTCATGTAGACCAGAACATCCTGAGGCACAATCTTCATGAGCTCTATGCAGAAGTCCGATTCGCCTAACAACAATAACAGCAGAAGTATATATATATATATATATATATATATATATATATATATATATATATATATATATATATATATATATATCACTCAAAAGGTGAATCTTATCTATGTGTTAAACATATTAATATATGACTAGTGGGACCCGTGTAAATTACACGAAATGATGTTTTCAATACTAATTATCTTGTTCCTAACCTATACATGTTTGTTTTTTTTTTTTGGGGGGGGGGGGGTTAACATGATTCATCCCCAACAAGGCAGGCCGCCACTGTAAACGTAAGGGGCTACTGAGAAAAAAGAAAAGGGGAGAAGGATTGGTGGTTCAGCTTAAATTGGGATCTGAGCAGCAAGATGTCTGTTTAGTTTTAAATAAGATTTGACTTGTATATTTATTTTTAAAAATGAACAATACATGAAACAATTTACAAAACTTTTTTATATACAATATTTCTAGTGAAGGTAATATTTCGACGACCAAACCTTACTTTGTAAATGCTTTAGATTAAATTAAATTTGGCTCCACTTCATGAGTAGCATACAAAGATTCGGAAGGTCGTTGCTTTTGATGTAAGCGTGGCACACAAAATAACATACACGCTATCGTATTAATATGTGTCTTCCCGGTCGTCCCCTCCCTACGTCCCTCCTCCCTTCGATGTAGAAGAAAAAATCTTAGAGGTTGGTTGGGGTCGAACTATAAACCAGTCGGGCCGACGTCAAAAACCGACGTCAAAATCCTACGTCGCTAACCGTTGCGCCAAAAGGAAATACTTGAAAATATTACGAAAATTAGGTGACTTGAATGCTTTTCATAATCTAGGTGTGGCATGCATGCGCAAAGTTTTTGATGTAAGCGTGACACACGAACACACATGCTATCGTATTAATATATACATAACTTCACCGGTAACAAGCAAATAACATAACATGCAAACAAGATCCACAAACTTTTAGTAGTATAGCAGACGTACCCGTGACCCACTGGGTCACAACCGTTACCACTATTTATTCTACTTTGATTGCATTTGAAAATTCATAAACAATGACATATCTTTTAAGACATTCTTCTTGCATAACTAAAAAGGATAAGTTGTTTTCCTTTATTAATATTATTATTATTATTATTATTATTATTATTATTATTATTATTATTATTATTATATAGAAGTATTATAATTCTTCATTATTCTTGTATAGAAGAAAAGAAACTTATTATTTTGTCATCTAATTTACACACATGTTTGTGGTGTGCAAAAACACACGTATATGAATTAGATGACGTTAAAAAATAGAGTCACTCTTTCTCTAAATGCTCACAGAGAAATTGAAACATCAGAAAGTGTCTAAATCAACATAGAGTGAGGGGCGGTGAGAGAAATACATAGATAGCTAAGAGAGATGGGTGACTTGTTCAGTTCATTATAAATTACGAACAATTTAGAACAATTAAAACATTTTTTTCCAAACATAACTCAATCCCAGAACTAAAGTATATTTTAGCAAGTATTTTGTGTTGTCTTTTATTATTTACTTTTTGTATGGAAATCGTTCCAGACAAGGCATGAAGCCACTTGATGTAAGGAGCTAACACGAACGAAAGATGATTATCGCAAAGACAGGAGATGTCTATTGGCCTTAGTCTTGCAAAGACCAAGGCTATAGGTAGGAGGAAAACAGTCAGCAGGAAGAGAGTTCCACAAGCCTGTTGTTCTTGGAAAGAAGCTACTGGAATTGGAAGCTGTATTACAATGAGGTATCAAAACAACGAATTGATGGAGACCACTAGACCAATGAGTCAAACGAGCTGAAACAAAAGAAGCAGGGAATAGATCAGACAATTCTGAAGAACACATGCCATAATAGTATTTATAGAAAAGACTGAGACTAACAACATCACGTCTGTGAAAGAAGGGGGTGCAGAGAAGAAGAAAGGATGGGGACAATCAAGTTACAGATAAGTTTCTGCACCTTATCAAGAACCATCAAATGGGACAGAGATTCACCAGCCCAAATATGACAACAGTACTCCATGCATGGTCCGATAGTAGATTTGTAGAGATAGAGAATAGCCTCAGGTGTGAGAAAGTATTTGGAGCGAAAGAGAGAACCGACTTTACAAGAAGCAGAAAGAGCAATGGATTTAATGTGTGAACTCTAAGAAAGAAATATATAGGAAAAAGGTTTTAGGGAAGCAAAGGTTGATTGACTCACATTTAGTATAATAATCGATAAGTACATAGATATGCAAAAACTTACTTGGATTATTCTGTGAAGAATCAAATTTGTGTATCTAGTTTTAGGCGGTTTCATTGAAATATCAGAAATGTAACATTTGCTCTTATTTCGATAGAAAATGTCACGCGTAAGATGGGTGTACGTACATAGAATTGCTTGAACAAAGAGAGCTTGTCCTCAATGTGTATGATCGTGTCCCGGCTGTAGATGACGTCAAAGCTGCACGGCTGCAGGTGTCGTTTTGTGGCATCACTCAGTTCAAAGGCAACTTTCTAGAAAATAAGCAAGAAATAAAGAATTATTAAAACAACATTAAATTTAAACAAAAACGCACACCCACACCCACACACACACACACACACATATATATATATATATATATATATATATATATATATATATATATATATATATATATATATATATATAAGGTGAGTCAATGAAAAATCCAGAAGATTCTTCTGGATTTACCAATTACATTTGAACCCCATACCACTTGGATCTCCATGTTTGGTGACCTTCATTTACATTGAAACACAGCCGTTTGAACTTTTAAAACTTTTTAAAAAAAACTTCTTTTTTTTTTAAAACTTTTTTCAAATTTTGAATATTGACTGTTCTTATTAGTCAACTTATCAATCACTACTTCCTCTGATGATAAGATTTTAATCTTTGAAAACGCCTGGCTTAAGGAATGAAATTGAAAGAGAAGAAGAAGAAATATTTTTATTTACTAAATGCTCCTTGTTCTGAACAACTGAAGATATTGATCTGTTTCCATTTGCAGGTCTAATTATTTTTCATTGACTCACCTTATTTTTGCTCTATCCAGTATATTGAGCTTTCCTCACCTCACAATAGGTCTAATACTCTAAAAGTTACCTTTTAGTTATAAACCCTCATATATATATATATATATATATATATATATATATATATATATATATATATATATATATATATATATATATATATATATATAAGGTTAATACAACAAAAGATATAAGAGGCAACTAATATCTTTAATTAGTGAACATCCGGATAAAAATAAAGCTCAATATACTGGATAGCTTAATTTTATTCGAATTGGATGTAGAAGAGCTTGCATACAACCAGGAAGTTATGGTTTACATGACTCCTATTAGCTCTTAATAACCCTGAATTTGGACATTATAATATTCAACACCAAGTGAGCTTTCTGAACTTTTCATATGATTTGTTTTCCCTATCGTTTTCTTATCGTTTTATTAATTTGCATACACCTTAAATACACTTTTCACTGCTATCTACTGCATCGATAGCAAACGAATTTCCCGCCTGGATAACTTTTTGCATTTTTGGACCACCATTCACCATTTGGATTATTTCTTAATCAACCTCTTTGATGTCTGGCCTGGAGCTATTTTAAACTTGTTGATGTGGATGAACTGTATAGGTTTACAAAAAAGTATGTTTTGGGCCGATATATTTGATATTTTATATACATTTATGTATTATTATAAATATTTTTTTAATATATTTTCAAAGTTTAATTTTTATTATCTGCAGTAATGTCATTGCAGTAATGGTCCTCTGAGGAGAAGATTTTCTTTGAAAACTCATGAGTTAAGGACTTTAACGAACTTTGCCTGAACATTGAACTGTAATAAAATTTGATTCGCACCTTATTCTATTCTTTCACTTTATCTATTGCTATATATATATATATATATATATATATATATATATATATATATATATATATATATATATATATATATATATATATATATATATACAGATTAGAGTTGAATGTGATTCATGTTCCGGGGTCCGAATCATGCGACTGGTTTGAATGGTTAGTTCTGCACTAATGATGCCGCAACGACATATGTAATATTTAGATAATATTTTTAAATATTTATTACTAAAATAATTATTTGTAGCCGCGTCTCAGCTGGGCCCTTTAAAGAGGAATAAGAGAAGCCGTCAGATCTAAAGCTATAATGCAAGTTCCTTCCTGTTGAACACTGTTATGACAGCCGACTATTGCTGTCCGCCTCCTTGACACACAAATAGAGTTTATTTCTCATCTCATCCTTAGACATTCTTGGTAGCCTCATTAGTTAGCGCTCTCGGAATTGGAGTTAAATGTGACACTTGTTCCGGGATTCGAATCGGGCGACTGGTTTGAATGGTTATTTCTACACTGATGTAGATGAAACGTATACGTATTAGATAATATTTTAAAATATTTATTATTAAAATAATGATATATATATATATATATATATGATTATTTTTATTTACACAGACATGTACAAAATCTGCAACACTGGCATGTCGATGTTATCTAAGGTTAAGATCGGATTCTAACTCTGTCTGATGAGATCTCAGTTTATAATAGCTGTTGATCGATGACATCGACATGCCAATGTCGCAGATTTTGTACATGTCTGGGTAAATAAAAATAATCATAGATAAAAGCTCTATTTGATATTGAGCACTTTTTATAAACCTGGTTTAAATTCTTTGGATTACTACCCTGTGGATGTTTTACCTGGATTATTATTATATATATATATATATATATATATATATATATATATATATATATATATATATAGTGTGTGTGTGTGTTGGATCCTTAATATTAATATAATCTCTTGAGTAATAGAGCTCAATGATGCAATTTAGAGCCAGAATAAAATTCAGAAAAACTCAAGCCAACATTTTTAAGCCATTTGCATCATAATTCATGTCGCCTTCAAAACGGATTCGTCAAATGCAATCTAATGGCTAGTAACTCGTTTACTGAAAAGAAATAAGAATATTTAAACCGTCTTGGGAATTTTAGGGTGGGGGAAAGTAGAGAGAGGTATAATTTGGAAGGGGGTGTTTACCATTTCCATCTGGAAGAAGTACCATACAGTAGTAGCAATGGGCTCCGTACCCTACTCTAGTCCTGAGTGAGATGCCAACTACCCCTTTCTCCCTATGGTCATTATGCTAGGAGTTGGCTTGACCTAGTTAGGGTTAGGGTTGGCTTGACCTAGTTACTATATATAGCCATTACTCTTTGGGTCTGAAGACCTAACAGAGTGTAATTTTCTACAAATTACAATCGTGAGTAAATTCGAAAAATTGTAATAAACTATAAGTCAAACATTATCCTTATACCCAATGTAATAACCTTATTAAAAATAAAAATATTATAATAGCAGATCCGTAACTTATGGTGACAAATTCAATTAAACTTTATAATCATATATCTAGTTAGCTCAGGCGATATTAAGCCCTAAGGTATTGGGACATGGGATAAGTGTACTCACTATGTCTCCATGTGAAGATGGGAGGAGGAGAGAAACTGTCCACAATGGTATCTCACTCGGGACTAGAGTGTTTTTTTTTTAACTTTATATATATATATATATATATATATATATAATTACATTGAGCTCTCATACCCGGAAAATGAAATAATTACATTGAGCTCTCATACCCGGAAAATAAAATACTTACATTGAGCTCTCATACCCGGATTTCCTTCTGGAATTTATATATATATATATATATATATATATATATATATATATATATATATATATATATATAGTCTAAAGAAGCTTTGAGTTATTTTTAAACAAAAAGACGAAAAAAAAAAAAAAAGACAAGGAAAATGCAGTTTAAATTCCCAGAGAAACTAACTAAATCCAAAATAGTGTAGACTTAACATTTGTTGGAAAATTCATAAATAAATAATATATAATAGTAAGTAAATAAAATTAAAAGGGGGATTAAGTATCTAACAGTGAAACAAAAACAGGAGACCTTAACGTAAGCATCTAATATTAACACGGGGATCTTCAGCTGTTTACCATGTAACTGTTTCGGAGATTTAAAAACAGCATGGCTCTCCAATGGTACATATAAAACTACCATTTCCCCAATAATCAAGTGTCGAAATAATTCAGTTTAAAATGTTACTTATATATACATAAATAAATATAATAATAATAATAATAATAATAATAATAATAATAATAATAATATACTACCCTTAAGACTACCGTGTGATATGGTAATTTGCATATCAAATAAAATTCTTTATAACAATAGTAATACTAGTAATAATAATAATAATAATAATACTAGTAGTAGTAGTAATAGTAATAGTAATAGTAGTAGTAGTAGTAATAATAATAATAATAATAATACTAGTAGTAGTAGTAATAGTAATAGTAATAGTAGTAGTAGTAGTAATAATAATAATAATAATAATACTAGTAGTAGTAGTAATAGTAATAGTAATAGTAGTAGTAGTAGTAATAATAATAATAATAATAATAATAATAATACTAGTAGTAGTAATAGTAGTAGTAGTAGTAATAATAATAATAATAATAATAATAATAATAATAATAATAATAATAATAATAATAATAATAATAATAATAATAATAATAATAATAATAATAATAATAATAATAATAATAATAATAATAATAATAATAATAATAATAATAATAATAATAATAATAATAATAATAATAATAATAATAATAATAATAATAATAATAATAATAATAATAATAATAATAATAATAATAATAATAATAATAATAATAATAATAATAATAATAATAATAATAATAATAATAATAATAATAATAATAATAATAATAATAATAATAATAATAATAATAATAATAATAATAATAATAATAATAATAATAATAATAATAATAATAATAATAATAATAATAATAATAATAATAATAATAATAATAATAATAATAATAATAATAATAATAATAATAATAATAATAATAATAATAATAATAATAATAATAATAATAATAATAATAATAATAATAATAATAATAATAATAATAATAATAATAATAATAATAATAATAATAATAATAATAATAATAATAATAATAATAATAATAATAATAATAATAATAATAATAATAATAATAATAATAATAATAATAATAATAATAATAATAATAATAATAATAATAATAATAATAATAATAATAATAATAATAATAATAATAATAATAATAATAATAATAATAATAATAATAATAATAATAATAATAATAATAATAATAATAATAATAATAATAATAATAATAATAATAATAATAATAATAATAATAATAATAATAATAATAATAATAATAATAATAATAATAATAATAATAATAATAATAATAATAATAATAATAATAATAATAATAATAATAATAATAATAATAATAATAATAATAATAATAATAATAATAATAATAATAATAATAATAATAATAATAATAATAATAATAATAATAATAATAATAATAATAATAATAATAATAATAATAATAATAATAATAATAATAATAATAATAATAATAATAATAATAATAATAATAATAATAATAATAATAATAATAATAATAATAATAATAATAATAATAATAATAATAATAATAATAATAATAATAATAATAATAATAATAATAATAATAATAATAATAATAATAATAATAATAATAATAATAATAATAATAATAATAATAATAATAATAATAATAATAATAATAATAATAATAATAATAATAATAATAATAATAATAATAATAATAATAATAATAATAATAATAATAATAATAATAATATCATCTAAACACTAAACCTACGAACCATTCTACGATATGGTAGCTAGAAATAAAATTATATAGGAATTAAGGTTGCATTAAAAAAAAAAAAAAAAAAAAAAGCTTTAGTACCTTTGGTACCAGAAAGGCAAATAGATAAGAGGAAGGAAACCTAGCCATACAGATCTAAGTACCCAATATATATTTATAAATGTCACTCTTGCTTGGACGCGTTATTTGCTTGTTATTTGAGTGTTATGTATGCTTGTTTAAATTTAGTGTAAGAAAGGTTTAATAAGGTTTTCACCCCCCCCCTTTTTTTCAAACTTTATTAAACCTTCCTTACATTAAATTTAAACAAACATACATAACACTCTAAGCAAATAACGCGTCCAAACGAGAATGACACGTGACTTCACATTTCCGAAACAGATGACAACAGAAGTTGAAGAGAGCCGGATGGCTAAGTCCTTCTGTGCTTTAAACCGACGGTACGAATGTTGTACTAATTTTTCTGTACCAAAATAAATAAATATTATGCTCTTAATTTTTAATTTTTAATTTTAATTCTCAATTAATCGAGCACTCTGCTGGGATGTTTCCTGCTATATTCCAAAGAAGTTTATATATATATATATATATATATATATATATATATATATATATATATATATATATATATATATATCAAGGGAGGCGCGAGAGCGCTCTATCCCTTAATAGACTTCACGAATGGCAAAATAACGACCCTTCGTAATTTTGCCGGCTTTTTTTTTTAACCTAACTGTTATGGCCTTGTGAAAGAAAGGGCAATGAAATAAATAAGGACAAATATTTAATAACAATTTATTTTCATCATCATCAGTTGTTATTCTGTCGGTTATTTTAATCTATTGAATAGAAAAAAAATATCTGCTTTTAATACAAAAAACATTAAAAGTAAAAATTAATTAAATGAACGAAAATATTACAGACAATTAGATTCTTTAGTCGGATTTAGAAGTAATTTGCGTCGGATAAAAAATGTTTTAGTTATTTAAGAAAAAAAATAGTTTTCATTCATTGATAAAAAAAAAATAAATAACTTTTGTTAAGAAATCTGATTATTAAAATAATTAAAATGTTAGGACTATTTCTCATCATTTCACTAAATTAACCATTAAATTGAATGTATTTCTTGCGATAAAATAATGACAGTACTAATTGTCAATAATTTCAACTGCTACATGTAACGATGAATTTTAATGCAAAGTTGAATTGTTTTACAAACAAACATTGTGAGGTAATCCTGTAGAGAGTTATATTAAAAGAAGTAGCCATAAACGGGGTTCAAAACGAATTATTTGTACTTAAAAACATAATTTGTATTTGTTTTACAATAAAAACAATACGTAAATGTATTTAAATAGACATAGATATACATATATATATATATTCTTCTATCTAATTTAAATATATAAAATTAAGTCGGTCAGATTTTCGAACTTAGACCTAAATAGCCTTTTATCTGACAAATAGATTTATGATTCTGACTAGACTTTTTATTTTGTTGAACGTTGGTGCATGTTCTTAAGTAAATTTTATTTTGATTCATTTCCTTTGTAAATATGATTTATCCTCCTAGCAACATTTTCTGCCGGGAGGTCATCTACTTTTTTATTGCTATTGAATAACAATTTAAATATTATTATGATTCTTTTCCCATATTGAAAAACAGGTATCAATAATTTGTGCTTATCTGGTATCTTTGACCTTCTGCCCTTTCAGATCACACCATTTCTGACAGTTAGGCTACAGCACACATTTACACTCGATTTCCTGAATTGACAAAAACAAAGTTACACTTTGGTTAAAAATTTCAAATTTTCTAATTCTGATATTACGTTGCTGCATATAAAACAATTATGATAATCATTTGCTTTTAAATAAAAAACAATCATAATGATATTACATCGCTGCTCTATTGTAAAAATTTCCTAATAGCATATATCAACGTTTGGATTCATAGGTTTAATTAAATTGACAATATTCTCATGTAAAAACTATTAAGACATCAGAGTTATTTCTTTTTGAATAGCCCCCATTTGTAACGAGGTATGTGCGTCGGGAAAGAACTGATCACATGCCATCTAGCGAAATAAGCATGGCCGACGGCCCACGTGCATTTGAATAAATCATCTTCTTTTTCAATGAAGCAAAACGGACCTTACAGACACTCTCAGCTGCTACTACAGACCATCAGCTCGGACAGATGTAGCAGAAGAACAACGGCTACTTTCAAAGACGTTTTCTCCTCACTCATATATCTTCACAGAATTATATGAAAGAACTTTAGAACTGTTATTTGGACAAAAACATCAAGACATATAAGTCCCATAATGTCAGTATTTGCAACAACTCATCTTTCTCTCTCTCTCTCTCTCTCTTTCTCTCTCTCTCTCTCTCTCCAGCATATCTTATATAAAAGTGCTTCAATTTCAACAATTGTTTTGTATTCTTTTAACCTGTCATTGTCATGTTATCTCTCATCCCATATATTTCTAAACTAAATACCTAATTGGACGAAATTCGAACAGATATTACTTTTCTAACTGATTAAAATATTACACATAAAATATAGAATCGTTTGGTTTTAACTTTTTTTACACCGCCGATTTGATCAAAAACAATTCTTTAACATATACAATCGTTTGACTTTTGCATTCTTTCTTTTGAATTGCTAACAGTCAGAAATTAAATCACCGCTGCATTTTAAAAAAAAAAAAAACAATACGATCTACAATCGTTTGTGTAAACTTTTTCTTTTCCTTGAAAATATTCTGAAATTACGTTTTTGTAAAACAATAACATATACAATTACATTTGCATTTTCAATTTTAAAATTTCATTAAGATTTTTAAAATTGCGATATACAATCTTTTGCATTTGCGTTTTTTTCGGAAAATAAATTCTAACATCAGATTTTAAAAATAGGTATTAAACATCAATTAATAAATATTAAACATCAATTAATAAATATTACATAAATTTCAGTTTCTTTAGAATATTTTAAATGGTTTTGGGGGGCATAATATAGGCACAACCTCCCATTTGAAAATTCAAATATTTCACATTTGCATTGAATTTGATCCATAATCATTAAATACCAATTAATCAGGATTTCCTGAATTTTAATTTCTTCTTAAGACCGCTTAAGCTTAAGCCTTAAATTTTTGTTTGACATTTTCTAGAATAAAAATCATCTAATGAATTTTGATTAAAGTTAGGATAAGGATTCTAGACATAAGGTTTAGTATCACTATCTTGATTTTAAATATTTAGGTGATAAAAATCGTGCATATTTATAAATAGGGCGTCTTGGTCCAATGGTAAAGATGCTGGACTATAGACATCAATATCGAAGGTTCGATCCTCTAAGTTAGCCATGCTGATGACGACTGTGAGCCAGAAACACGTGTCCATGAATTACTTTTATGTACGTATAAAATAAATAAAATCCTTGTCTAAGTTAGCCATGCTGATGACGGCTGTGAGCCAGAAACACGTGTCCATGGATTACTTTTATGTATGTATAAAATTAATATATATATATATATATATATATATATATATATATATACATATATATATATATATATATATATATATATATATATATATAAGAGGCTTATGTAGTTTGCTTGAAGCATTGTTTATTAGTATATAGAAATGTGATACTTAGAAGGCAATACAATGCAGAGGTGCGACGGATAGACACAAGTTGGAGCAAATAAGACATATAATGGTGGAACAAATTAAGTAGTTTCACCCTTAATACAATGTATACATACACACATATATATATATATATATATATATATATATATATATATATATATTTTATTTATTTATTATTATTATTATTGAACTTGAGTTGAGCACGGTTCTGAAGAAGAAAAGAGTACCCGAAATTTTAATAATATTATATCATACGGAGTTTCCACCAGACCATCTTGATACAGGTATTATATAACACTGTAACATTGTGTAGATAAACAGATATATGTGTGTTTGTGGAAAAAGAAATAATAATAAATAAATAAAAAATATATATATATGTGTATGGGTGAAACTACTTTATTTGTTCCACCATTATATGTCTTATTTGCTCCAACTTGTGTCTATCCGTCACACCTCTGCATTGTATTGCCTTCTAAGTATCACATTTATATATATATATATAACCAAATTTTTCACCTCAATTCTTTGAATTGTAAATAAATGGTATTTTGGTAAAAAAATAATATTAAATATTTCATGAAATAAAAATTAACTGAAATATTTTGTTTGAGAGAAAGAGGAAAATATAATCAACGAGATGTTCTTACCGGTGATGCCCGGGACGCATTTTAGCTTTTCATTTTTATTTGTTTTCACATTTTTAAACTTAATGTAGACAACTCCTATTATATTTTTCAATTTCAAATGAGTTATTCCCCTTGCTGATTTTTATTTGGATGTGATTATTTAAAAATGTTTTATATTAGCAGTCACCTTGCATTGACTAAATATTTGTTTTAAATAAATTGTAATAAATTGTGATATTATATAACATGGTACAACAATAACAAATGACAATTGGCTAGTCAGAATCAAAGTTTGATTTGTCAGCTGAAATACTATTTGGGTCTGACTATGGAAAATCCGACCAACTTAATTTTATAGATTAGAAAAAGACTAGATTTTAGAATTGGTATTCTTTGACAAAAAATATTCCTAAGGATTTTCCACTCAATTCTTAAAATTTGTAAATTGGATTTTGGTAAAAAAGAAATTTCTTTAAAAAATGTTTTTATTACATCTGTCAGATGAACTTCCCGGCAACGCTGATGTGCAATTGAAATCATGTTGGTAGAAAGATCGATACCAAAAACTTCCGCTCCGTAGACCTGTAGGGAAAGAAGGAAAGAAGATGCAATAAATATGCGATGGGATAATGAGCATGTTTTACACATTTCAGATTATTGCAATACAGTTTGTCTCTCGATTTATTCTTTATTTGCGTCCCTGTTCTTTATTTAAATCCAAAGGAACTAATATCAATTTGATCAGACGTAATAAGTTCACCAATATCTTCAGCATCCTTACACGCAAATCTCTTCATCTGGTTGCTTATAGCAACGCATTTATTAGTGATGCATGTCTATTTATCATCACTCAGGGATCTAAGTGGCCAATGGCAAAAAAAATCCGAAATCGAGATGAGTTTCCCAACCTGGGGACCACGGTCCCTGCCCCCACCAATTTCCCAACCATACCCGCCCCCGCACATGTGTGAAATTTAATGTAAAATTACCGGGGGGGGGGGTAATTTTACATTAAATTTTACCTTAAATTTCCGGGTCATTCTAGCATTTTAGGACAGTAAACTCAAAAAACTTTTTTACTATGAGAGATAAATTCTGTGCATGTTTTTTTTTTTTTTCTAGGGGGGGGGTCATGCTGGAAACTTAGTTCAAAAATAACAGTTACCCTACCACTAATACTTGGTCTGCATGGTAAGTTCCCCTAAAAAAACTTCCTTAACCCTACAACTAACCCTAAGTTAGAGTGATAACCCCTCCCCAAAAAACTCTCTGTTAACCTTAAGTCTGAATGGAAAGTCTCCCTCAAACAAAAATTTTGTAAAACCACATGTAATTGCCTAAAAAAATACACAACCCTCCCCCCCCCCCCCCGATGCAAAAAGAAAAATTGGTTAACTGTACTAAAACTCTAGAATACCCGGAAATGGGGATCATTTAAAGTTAAATTTAAACTGATCCCCCCTCTAAATTCTAAAATAATTGTTTGTTTTTCTTCTTCTTTCCACCAAGTTTTTCAGCGTGTTCACACATACTTGCTTAAAAAAAATAGAATCTCATTTTTTATTGGGGGGGGGGGTAGCAAAGGGTATTAATCTAGAATAACTTTTGTTTGTTGAAAGTATCAACTGATGTGTTTTAACTTCATTTTTGCTATTACATTCATTTGATTCCATTAAAATTAGCCTTTTCTATAAAAGAATGTTCAAAGTTTATTTTGTGTGTAAAAAAGTTTTTTGTGTATAATAAAAGTTTTTTTGTGTGTAATAAAAAAGATTTTGTATGTAATAAAAGTTTATTGTATGTAATAAAAGTTTTTTGTGTGTAATAAAAAAATTTTTGTGTGTAATAAAAGTTTTTTTGTGTGTAATAAAAGTTTTAAAAAATTAAAAATATCTTTGGTTCAAAAAATAAAAACATAGTCGTTAGCGATTAACATATTGAATGAAAGTTACATTTTCCAAAAGATTTACAATTTCTTGGTTCATAACTTCAAAATTAAGAGAAAGACCTCAAGTGCGCATGTAAGGGGGAAGGAGACAGGAAGTCATTCTTTGTGAAAAACAAACGTCTTCTACTTCCCTTACCTGTATCGTAAATCGTTTTAAACTTAACATTTCCAGAGAGAGGAGAAAGGGAAGTGAGACAAAGCATGACAAGACAAGACGAGATTGAGACGGAAAAATAAAAGCGAGCCAAATAACAAAAAAAATAAGGACACAAGATTTAGCGATTTGGCAGAAATCAATCTTTTATCTTTATTTTAAGAAAGCAGATCTAAACGGAAATCCGCTTTTTCTGAATTACCAAAAAGAGGAATTTTGATAAAAAGCGGAGAACTCACATCCCTGATTCATCATTATATAATGCTCTCTTTACAATGTTAAAAGTGATGACCTACGTACAGGCGAGGGTACATATATATTGTCACAGGCTAAAATGTTAAAATGGTTTAAAACATTGTGATGATCCTGAAACCAGATTGAGCAGTGGAAGTGGTCTCGACTTGCTTCATCCCCACCATAAAAGGCCCCCGTCTTTGCCTGGCGTGCAATTTGAAAATTAAAGAACTGCGTAAAGCATAGGTTGCGAATTAGGATTCGAACACTGCCTTTATTTTAACATCCGAGACAGCAAGTCCAGAGAGATGTAGTTATGCAAATCAAATTGGTTTAATATGTCGAATTTAAGTCAATAAAAGAAGGAATATAATTCGCATTTGGATGTCGGTGATTAATTTTCTGAATTTGATAATGTGACGAGCAGAACGAAGAGAAGGGAAAGGAAACGTTGAGTGAGCTGTGAGCTGCATTATTTTTTACTGTGACAACAAGTCGATTATTTTCATTTAATTCAGTGGAATTTATCATAATCCATCCCATTGAAGTCAGATTTAAAACGCTTTCCTGATAGAGTTTCAAACACTCTTTTTAAGACATGCCAAACAAAGACAAAAAAAGGACGATGATAATCAATAAATGTAAAAATAAAGAAAGTGTTATGATATGTTGTGTTTGAAGGTGTGTGCGTAGTGGTATGTATTTAAATGAAAGTTCAGTTAAAGGGGGATAATTCAGCAGACGATCAAGGAAGTTATTATCCAACCTGGTAGAAGTTTTGTTGTCAGTCGTACACATATTTTTAAGTCTTGTTATTTCAAAATGTGTGTCGTTACTTTCACTTAACCAATTTTGTAAAAAAAAAAAAATGGCGTCGATTTTTTTCTTTTTTGGGTGAGTACTTATTTTAAGCTGAAAAAATTTTTTTTTAATTTTTTTCATTTAAATAGGCTTACGGTACCACTAACTCTATGTTCGGGGGTGGTTTCAAGTCGGATTAGGGTAAGTATTTTTTTTTTGTATCTTTTAAGCCTGAAATAAGCATTCACCTAAGAAAGAAAAAATCGACGCCATTTTTTTTGTGACAAAATCAGTTAAGTGAAAGTAACAACACAAATTTTAAAATACTAAAACTTACAAATAGTTTTCAACTTTTCGAAATAAACAGGTTGATAGAATATTAAATTTTCTATCGTTTGGTAACAGTTATTTGTGTCTATTTGTTTGTTGTTATTTTATTTTTTTATTTTTTTTCAACTCTGACACGTGTCAAAATTTGAGTCCAATCGGATTCTTAGTTTACAAATTCTAGTTATTTAAGTGAAGCTAAAATGTTGCAAATTTTCAATAATAATAAATAAAATAAAATAAAATATAATTAGCTGAGTGAGAGTGTCCCCCAGTCCCACACCAGTAGATAAAGTTGCAACTTACCTTGGCAATATGGAAGGCACTGCCACCAATTCCACACCCAACATCCAGAACTTTCTCTCCTGGTTTGATATTCAGTCTGGCAACAAATTTCTGCAAATTGAAATAAAGAATTGTTCACCTTAAGACATTTCGTGTAAACTTAGTCAAATCAACTCATCATTGTTGACAGTTTCTGTAAATCTGTAAAAAAATGTGGTTGGGACTTGTTTCATTCATACGATAAGGAAAATTAAGAATCTTAAATAAAAACGAACTATTTGTTTGTTTGCACTCAAACTCAAAATGTTAGTTTTGTACACAATAACAAATCTGCATAAAATGAATGTGGATGAAACTTGAGGAGGACATCAACAGAACTCACAAAAACAAAACCGACTTCGAAATCTAGTGGGAAATGTCCTCTTCTCTTCTTTACAACCTCTTTCTCACAGAAAAGAAGTTGCTAGTCTTTCTCTGCTCTATCGTTATTTTCATAGTAGATGCTCGACTGAGCTCCAATCTATGGTCCCCTTCCCTGTAAAACATTTACAACAAAACTCGTCTAGCTACAACCACTGTAAATAATTTTCCTTTCTTCCCTATGTGTACTTAAACTAAAAGGAACTTCCATGAGCAAAGTTTCTTTCCAAGAACTACACATCTATGAAACACAATACCATGGGGTTGCTTCCTGACTGACAACAACATTGTCGTTTTCAAGTCCAATATTAACAAATTCTTGTTGTGCCGTCCTTTGAAATAATCAAATTCTGCCCAGTTTCAACCATCGTTACCAATCCTCAGTGTTGTCTCATTGTGCACCTGACAAACTCATTAACCTTTATCCTCGAGTGGCTTTTGGGCCTTGATAAGAAATGACTCATCCGTACATAAAAAAAGCCAATGTTTTTTCAGAGTTTTGAGAGGAGAAATCTCGAATGAAGAAAGCAACCTCTTCCAACTGGCAGTAAACACAAAAAGGCAGCAACAACGTTTCACACAGAACTCGAACGCACATACACTGTACAAGTACTTTCCCACAAACTCCCATCTTAACAGCATCAAATCCAGGAATTTATTGCCGAATGGTGAATTATCCTCTTTTTATTGAACTTAAAAACGACTCATTAAAATAACTCGATTTGCTGCCCAAGATGTTTGCATATCACTGGTCGTGCAAAACAAATTATTTGCATAACCTGACACATCTCACTTTGCTGTCCTGGATGTTTGGAAAAGAGACATCGTACTAGTCGTCTGCACTTCGACCAGTGTGGGCGTCTGTTATCATTTTGTACCTGAGAAAATATTTCCCGTTTTTCCCGATGAATGGCGCAAAGCACACACATTCTTTTGTGGGACCGTTCACCCTCGTCTATTAGAATTAGTAAGAAGACCCCTTAAGACCGACTTTAACTCCAGATCTAAAATGGAAGACTTATATCAAATCTGTTGCTAAGGTCGCTGGAAAAATGGTTGGATTATTCTATCACTTCAGAAAGTACCTCACTCCTGACACAATCCTCTACCTATACAAGAGTCAGATAGCTTCTAATGTAAACATACACCAGGCGGCATGTTTAGTGGGTTGCATGTTTGCAATGCATGTGAATAGCAGATTTGCTACAAATGAATAATATTTAACAAAGAGAAGAGAGACAACACATCAGATTGGAAATATGTCTGATCTGGAGTTTGGGCCACCCAGGATTCTATTTGTCCAGTTGAGAAAATAATGTTTTTTTCAGATAAGAGATTCCCTACTGTTGTGATGAACCACTTGAGTTTTTTCCAGGAATAATGGCTGCGACCCCCTGAGCATTGGGTTTTGATTTTTATAGATTGGTAGCAGATTGGTAGGTTTCAGGAGGTTGCTGGCTGACCATTATCTCAAGTGGTCAGTTTCCGGGTGGTCAGATAGGGATAAACTGAGGAGAGAGATGAATGTAGCCAGTTCCAATGAAAGTACATATATTCTAGCAGATGGACAGGGAAAGTCAGCAAAAGCTGACCCTCTGGACGTGACACTCTCAGTTTAGGTTTCTGGGGTCTGACAGCGAGTTGAGTCACTTGAGTTGCCTCTCAAAGAGAGATCAGCCCTTGGGCTCTTGGACTTGTGTTTTGATTTGGTCAGGCTGATTTCTCATTTTCAAGTCTGTTGTTCAAAAATGAGTATCATTGTAACCTCCAAAAGAATAAAATGTCATTAATTGCGATTTTAGTTGGAGAGAGAGAATTCTTCTTTTGTAGCACTGACTGAGACCAAATTGACACTGCGACCGATGTTGGAATCGAACAACTTCTTTGGACTGGTATAATGAGCTAACGATCATGATCTTTGCCGTGAACGCACACAGAAGATGTTCATACAAAAATACTACTCCCACATCTGGGGAGGTGCTGCTCAGAGCCTCCTTTCTTGCCTTGACAGAGTTCAAAATCGACTTCGCAATTTAGTGGGGAATGGTCTCTTCTCTTCTCTACAGCCTCTTTCTCAGAGAAGAGACGTTGCTAGTCTTTCTCTACTCATGTTTATTTAGGCCTTCATTCGATGAAAAAAGCATAAAAAGTGGACAAACATACAGTTTTGTCTTTTATATATAGATGATAACGCTTATATTTGATACCAACCTTCAAAAGAGGTAAAACTTAAATTGTTATTGCATTAGAATATAAGTTATAATATTAGAGAATTTGACTGGATATTAAATTGACTTATAGCAATAAGGGGGAGGGGTGTTAAAATGTTACCTTGGTTGTATCCAAGCCTCCTGTGCTCACAAAACATCGGCCAAATACTTTTTCATAACGTAGAATACCAGTGACTGAATACTGCTTAGAATCGAGGAACTCTTGGAATGTCTTGAAGCCGTGGTTACATTGTTCCGATAGATGAGCCTTTATCATCAACCATAAAGTTGGGGCTTGATTGCTTTCTTCTTGCTAAAAAGAAACAAAAAAAATTGAATATCAGGAAAAAAGTTCTTCAATTGAATTTATCTTTTTTCCAAATACTAATTTTGTTCAGGATTATTGGTGGCATCAATCAATCTCTCTCTCTCTCGCTCTCTCTCTCTCTCTCTCTCTCTCTCTCTCTCTCTCGCTCATGTTCAATGTGTCCACAAAGATTACAGCATCCATCACCTAACCTAAAATTTACATTCCATTTTGTGCCACCATATATATATGAATCGTTCACATTTGGTATCTTTAACACTGCGGTTTAAGTTTCCAGTGTTTCCATAAAACCGAAGGTACCGATGGAAGATCAAACTAACGTCTAATATATATATATATATATATATATATATATATATATATATATATATATATATATATATATATATATATATATATATCTTCTACTCTATAATAAAGTAAAGACAAATTTGTATTTTTTGTGTATATATACAGGGTGGGCTAAAATAAGGGTCCTATTTTTAAAAATTCATAACTTTTTTATTTATTGATTTTTTTAATTTTTTTTTTTAGAATAAGTAAAGGACCCCTTCCGAAGCAAGCATGAGTCGTATTAGCCCTAAGGAACGTACCCTCATTTAGAAAACATTATTTTTGCTTAAAAAACTCAAAACAGTGTAAAAAACAATACTTTAGTTTTTGTAAGTTTTAAGAAGTGTTTTTCGGCTAAAATTTGTTTTGTTTATTTCAAAAAATCTCGGAAGGGTCAGTCTACACACACATAAAGTTTGGTGAGTTTAACTTTTATTTTGTGGAAGTTATTCAAATTCAAGTTATTCAAATTTAAAGATAGGACCCTTATTTTGGCCCACCCTGCAAGATTTTGTTACATTCTAAAGGCTAAGATTTTATCTATCTTACGAAACATTTGTATGTCAATATCGGATCTTTCCTCTCGGAACTCAGCAGAAAGAGAAAAAAAAGTTCTCAATTCGAAAAATTATACATTATACATACATATATTATTGCAATGTGACAAAAACAAAAGTCTGAAAAACCTAAACAAACTCAACTCATATCAAATGCCCTTCCATTTACAGCGTCTTTGAAATCACCAGCTCGGGCAGGAAGCCATATTGTTAATTTAAGCAAAGCTAAGAGAAATACGCACAATACATATAATATATATATATATATATATATATATATATATATATATGTATTAAAATAAACATAGTTTGAGTATCCGACAATTGTTTCAGAACCTTCTCGGCTCTTCCTCAGGGATATACTGATTAGCAAAGATTATACCCGCCAATACATGATCATAAGAAAGAAAAAAAAGGAAAAAACAAGCAGACAAATTACATTTCAAAAATTTTCAGACGAGAAACTCTTTTCCACAAGATGACAACTTTGACACCTACCTATCTACGCATAAGAAATTCGGTCATGCTCAAACTTTTGGCATGAACGACTAGACTCGACCGTCTCCTCTTCCTTAACCACACACACACACACCGAGACACACTCACACATACCCACGCTTATACGTACACATTTATATACTCACAAACACACATACACACTTATATATAGATGTAAAATTAAAAACATATATACATATATATATATATACACACACACACATATATATATATATATATATATATATATACATATGCACACACACCGAGACACACTCACACACACACACACACACACACATCCACGCTTATATGTACACATTTATATACTCATAAACACACATACACACTTATATATAGATCTAAAAATAAAAACATATATACATATATATATACACACACACCCATACACCCATATATATATATATATATATATATCCATATACACACACATATATATATATATATATATACACACATACATATATATATACACACATACACACACACACTTATATATATATATATATATATATATATATATATATATATATATATATATATATATCTATTTTGCGTAATGCATTAAGGATTTTATTTTTTATTTTTTATTTTATCTCTTACTAAACATTTCCCCAATAAGCCACCAAATATAGTGTTATATACATTAAGACAATCGCTGTTTATTATTTAATTAAAATTCTTAACAAATATCAATCATATTTACCGATGAATTAAGTTAATCAAACCACAATATTATTCTCCTAATTAATTGATAATTAGAAACCATGTTTTTAATATTGACTAGTTATTATTTTTATCTAGTTTTTTATGATAATCTACTTAATACTTTATTTTTTGTAATAATTTTGCGTTATTTTATAAAAGAATTGCATTTTTTATTTTATTTTATTTTAGATTAATTATATTCTCTCTATCTGTGTCCATCTATATTGATTTAGTCTAATGGACGTTTAATTGATATTAATTTAAGTTCACTAATTTTATCATCATGTTCACCCTTCAATAAATCTCTTCTTTCAAAATAAATGCTAAACTTTGTAACTTATTAATTTATAGATCTCCTGGTTATTAATAGTTATCCCATCATCTGGAGTCATACCAATACAATCAGTTATACAACCTTTTATGTATAATAATAACCCACCAAAATAATCTGAAAACTATATCTATAATACTAACATCAATATCTATACTTTCCAAAATTTTAATTAATAGTGGTTTTGATTAACCTATCTTTATTTTCCTTAAGAAAGATGTATTGTTGTTATTAATTATATATTCAAGATCTTTACATCAAGTTATCCTATGATTAAATTAGTTAACTCAATCCTACTTATCATTGTTAATTATGATACATTAATTACGTGATCCTTTATCATTTGTAATAATTTAATGTTATGTTTAAAGAAATAATGATTTTAATTTCTAATCTTTGTTTTTATTTTTTATTTATTTATTATTTATTTATTTTATTTATTTATTTTTTTATTTTTATTTTTTTTTTTTTTAAAGTTATGTTTACATCGTTCTCACAATACTTATCTAAGGTGAACTTTTTGAAGTGCCTGCAATTGTAACCTACCTCGTCCCTCTGGTTTAGTATGTTTATTTTAATATAAAAGCTCTAATATATATTGAGCACTTTTGAAAAGTAATGGTTTTGTTCAATTAGTTAATATTTGAACTTAATTAATTAATATATATATATATATATATATATATATATATATATATATATATATATATATATATATATAATGGTAATAATCCAGGTAAAAAAATATCCACAGGGTGGTAATCCAGAGAATTTCAACCGGGTTTATAGAAAGTGCTCAATATCAAAATAGAGCTTTATATATGATAGTTTTTATTTACACAGGTATGTACAAAATCTGCGACACTGGTATGTCGATGTTATCGATCAACAGTTACTATAAACTGAGATCTCATCAGGCAGAGTTAGAATCCGATCTTAACCTCAGATCATATTTGGAGAGAATATATATATATGTATGCACTTCCATTCCATCATACAAAAGTTAGTGAGTTAAAGCACATGTTTTTTTCTAGTCATTTTAAGTAGTGAGAGGAAGCGAAAACGCAAATAGCAAGTCATACTATATAAGGGATTGGGGTCCTTTCAGATAAAGCTTTATAATAATAATAAATAATTAAAAGGGGATTATCTGAACACTTTACTGCAGTTTAACAGTAAATCCGATCCTCAGAAGTTTATTTGACCCCACACGTCTGTATCTGCAATAAAGTGCTATGATAAGTCCCTTTATATATATATATATATATATATATATATATATATATATATATATATATATATATATATATATACTATATATATATATATATATATATATATATATATATATATATATATATATATATTATTATTATTATTATTATTTATACATGTACAACTTGTATAAATAAAAATAATTATATAAATAGCTCTATTTACTATTGAGCACTTTCTTTATAAACCCAGTTGAAATTCTGTGGATTTTTATCCTGTGGATGTCTACTTTACCTGGATTACTATATATATATATATATATATATATATATATATATATATATATATATATATATATATATATAGAGAGAGAGAGAGAGAGAGAGAGAGAGAGAGAGAGAGAGAGAGAGAGAGAGATAAATGAAGGAAAAGAGATAAAGATGTACGGATGACAAATCTATTTCATTTTCGATTGTTCAATGCAAGGTATACTCGATAAAAACATGTTTATTTTTCTTTCCTTAAGCCAAGGCTTTTCAAAGATTAAAATCTTATCATCAGAGGAATTACATAGATGGATAAGTTGGCAGTGGAATAGCCAAAATTCAAAATTTGAAAAAATATAAAGTGGTGGAAAGTAAAACGCTACTATTTTTAGCTTATTATAGCCCCACCCCAACTCCTAAGTGAAGCCTGCCCAGGCCTGGCATCAGTTTGTGGGTTACTAGCGATGAACAGTAACTAAACAAACCCTTCCCCTACACTTCTCCCAGCATCAGCCATAATTCAATCCACTTAACTAAAACCCCTTACCAACTTCCCTTATCTCCATTCCTTCCTCCCACTTTTTTTCTGTCAGAATTCTCACTCTCACTTCTTGGATTCGATCGAAATCACTACTGAAATTCCCGACTGCTTACGGATAATATACACATTTTAAAACTATTTTCACTCTCAGTCCAGGGAAATATTTTAAAATGGCCCAAATTCTCAAAATTACATCCGAATAAGTGCTTCCCATCTACAATTGAACTAAACACCTTTCTATTGGATTTACCTCATTTTGAACATTTCTTATGCTGTCTCCACGAAACTCCTTTTCCATCTTTAAAACTTTCTTTCACCGGACATTTTATCAACGGACATTCACCAACTGGACAGACTCCATATTTTATTTAAAAAATTTACACGCACACTCTTACTTTCCATCACCTTATATTTTTTCAAATTTTGAATTTTGGCTTTTCCACTGCCAACTTATCCATCTATGTAATTCCTCTGATGATAAGATTTTAATCTTTGAAAATCCTGGCTTAAGGAAAGAAAAATAAACATGTTTTCATTGAGTACACCTTGCATTGAACAATCGAAGATGAAATAGATTTTATTAATATAGAGATGCTGGTCAAATTTTAAAATAGTAAAACAATAAAAGCTGTAACATGCAAATCACATCTAGAAATGTCTAAAAATTCTGTTTACTTGCGTGCTCTCTACTGTTCGGGAAAGGACGACCTCGAGGCCAAAAAGTGAATCGGCGGTACCAATCGTTACAAGTTGAAATGCTGCATGATAAAATCCAAAGTCTCGACGCAAAGATTTCTTATCCTCATTCTGCGTAAATGCCTCTTCTGGAAAGAAATTGTTCATGGTTTTCGATTTTAAATTAATAAAAAGAATAAAAGTTCCAAGAAAACGATTCAGATTTAGCTACAAAAGTTATTCAATAATAAATATATTTAGAATAATATCTTATCAATCCATAAGTATGTGCGCTTGTTTTGGAGGGGGGGGGGGGGGATATGAAAATATTATGAACCAGGGTGATAACAAATGATAAACAAATTCTCTTTTTTTAAGTTTATATTCTTGATTTTTTTAAATGGCTGAAGCAAAAAGGGAGGTAACTTTGATCTGTAGTCATTCTCTTTTGTTCTGAACATGTAAATATACAAAAATGCACAAACTTATTAATTCCTGATGCATATATATATATATATATATATATATATATATATATATATATATATATATATATATGCTCTCGAAATATATCAAATTGATCCCTGATCATCCGGAATATTACAAACTAACACTCTTGCTGTCTTGTAAGTTCGTCTAGAAAAATAAACAAACCTTTTCGATCTATATCCGACTTATTTCGGTTTTGTTTTGTTTTTGTTCTTCACAGCTTCCAGCGATCCGGAACTTCGCATTGCCTTCAACCTTTTTAAAACTTTTATTATATATATATATATATATATATATATATATATATATATATATATATATATATATATATATATATAGTACATGTATTGTATTCACTGAGGAAGCCTTTTGAAAGCATCTCATTTATTATTTATTAAGAAAAATGTGTTTTGAAATGGTCAGAAACAATTGTATGAATAAAGATGTTTTTTTTTTAAGTAAATTCGCAACATTCATTAAATTATATATATATAGTCCACGTATTGTATTAGTTTCTGTAGATGTAAATCCGTTGAAACTCCAGTTTTTATAAAAAGTGCTTAATAACAAGTAAAGCTGTTCTTTAGTATAATTTTTTATTTATACAAACATTATTGGTTACATATGTGCATACATGTTTCGGTTGTACTCTTCACAGAGAGTCCACCTATTCAGACCAAAGAAGAGGTGGACTCTCTGTGAAGAGTACAACCGAAACATGTATGCACATATGTAACCAATAATGTTTGTCTAAATAAAAAAAATTATACTATATATATATATATATATATATATATATATATATATATATATATATATAATGTTAGTTGAGATCTATATAATTTGAGCATTTTTCCAAGAATTCAAAATCAATGAGCATTCGGCGTACGATCGTTTCCAATTTTTTTTTTTTAAATATTTTATTGTTCATTATTTGTTGTTATTCTTTGACAATACCAAAACGTCTCTTCATCATCGCCTTTTATAAGATCGTGTACAGAAGTTTCATGGAAAGAAGCAACAGATTTCAGTACAAGAGATTCATTCCAACCGACAGGATTATTCAGAGCAGAAGGAAGACAGCGAATTGAATTACTCAATAAAAACATTTAAAACATTCAGAGTATTCACATACAGGTTGAATCGAGGGAGAGACAAATTGCATAGGTGTAAAAAATACATTAGTGAATATTCTTCAATAAAAATAGGATAGAAACGTGAATGAAGGTAGCTTTGAAATTGTCTATTAGGGGGTGATAAGATCATTTTTCCCAATGATAAACAATGTTAGGATATCATAAAAGGAAATAAAATGAAATAAATGGAGTGAAGTTAGATTTGGTGTATGAGATGGCTATATTGGGAAATAAAGTAGTAAGATAATACTAATAATTATTACTGGTAGATGAAAGTCAATAATAATAGTAGTTTTAAATAATACAAAAGGATGGAAACAATTTAATAGTACAGTTAGTTGCAAAAAACTGATGAAGAGGAAAAAAACTGATAAATGAGAAAGAGGAAAAGGAGAAATAGAAGAAACTAGAGTAAATTTTATGTTTTTATATATAAAATCTTTTTAGAGTG
Source organism: Sepiola atlantica (assembly GCA_963556195.1). Taxonomy (NCBI): domain Eukaryota; kingdom Metazoa; phylum Mollusca; class Cephalopoda; order Sepiida; family Sepiolidae; genus Sepiola; species Sepiola atlantica. Next base: position 123,484,338 of record OY744524.1, on the reverse strand, counting down.
TATTATTTTTATTAATAGAGGTTGAAATAATTAAGAGATAAAGTCTACAAGAGAATAAGTTCGGAATTATCTAGCAGAAATGGTATAGCTTGAAAATATAATTCTATTCCTAAGAAGAGCACTTATTATATATATATATATATATATATATATATATATATATATATATATATATATATATATATATATTTGTTTTCGCCCAACAATGACCTACTGTATAGTGTATGGTTTTTTTCAATACATTTCAATCCACAAACTTTTTATTCTTTTGTGGATATTTCTGATGATTTTGTAGGGTTGTAGAGACGATATTGACATAAAAATGTTGTTTGGCAAATGATACAGACCGTGAAAATCCATCTCACATAAATGTTAATGTTTTGGAAATGTGAAAAAATTAAAATTAAAAAGTAAAAACATGGTTATTGGAATATAAAATGAAACTGACTTTTATATGCTCTGTTGTTACTGATTGACAATAATCGAGCTGAATCTTATAAAGAGACTGCTGAGAGTATATGCTAATACACATACTGTCATAATTAATTATATATATATATATATATATATATATATATATATATATATATAGTCTCGGAAGTTTCTCAACCATTAAAACTATATTTAAAAAAAAAAAAAAAAAAAAAAAATTATAGTCCCAAGTCTTCCAGTGGAAAATCACTCATGTAAGTCAATTTATTTTTTACAGTTATTATATTAGTTTATTTCTAACACTATTTTAAGGGATCATCAGTTGTTTACCATGAAAAACTGTTTCGGGATATATATATATATATGTTTCGCCACATTATTTGGGCCACTATTATTGTTACTTTTTGGAAATGAGAATCTTCATACATCATCTTCATGCATCAGATTGATAGGTAAATAATTCCAATATTTTTTATGGGTACTACACTAGTAAGAATTGAAAAGTCAGATAGTTAAAAGATTTTGAAAAAGTCACATGCCAACAACAATACCTAATGTATTTTGTGGAGTTGAATGAAGTTATTCAGGTTGCTTATGTAATTATCTCATTAAAAACATGAATAGAACCATTTGCTAATTGACACATAATCACATACACCAAAAACCATGACATATATTGCATAAAATCACATGAATAAAGATCAGAGAAATTTTTAATTTTAAAAACTGCTTTTAGAAAACAACTTTGGTCCCTCCTGTAAGAAAACCGACAACAGAATCAAAGTTGTATCTGATTCATACGAATTTACTTTGAGTGTTTTTGATGTTGAATCTTCTTTAAGTGCTTAAGATCTACAAATATTTATTCATGATGTAAATGGATGTGTATACCAATGCTCATGTCATATCCAGGAGAAATTCTGTTTAAACTATGGATGGGGCCCTGGGTGGGACCCTGACAGATGATAACACTCCGGGTCAGAGTGGACATAGGAGCAATGGTTACTAAGAGGTGACCCCACCCTCCGCAAAGTTCCCAAATTGGGGTCTCATGTTCAAATGCCATTTCATACCCAAGAAAGAAACAACTTTCGTTTCTCTGTTTTACGGCACATCAACCCTTTTGGAGTTATTCAATGCTGAAGCACAACACCCTTTTGGAGTTATTTAATTACTGATTCATTGTATACGACTAATTTAACCTAAGTTGCTATTTCACGCATAACTTTGGGGTTAGGGTTAGGGTTAATAATATCTGTATGTAAATGACCAAAATTGTACACATGCACTAGGTCTGCTGATAATGCATATATATGCATTTAGATTTTCCTTCCGGAGTGATGGTATAGTGGATAGTGACTCTGACTATTGACAAAACGGTCGGGTTTCGATCTCAGCTTGAAGCACTTGCTCGTCTAGCTGCACTGAAGAGCTGTGATACAGTTAAATAGTCTAATAGTAAAACTCTGATAATCTTGGTTGGCTGGCTGGTTGGTGGGTTGGTTGTGCATTGAATATCTTAGATTGTGGGACGACAGGGCGAATGGGGCGAGAAGTTATCGGAGGAGGGGAATAGAGAGAGTAGTAATAGCAGCAGAATAAGAGAAAGAGTGTAAGAGGTTGACGTAAATAAAGAAGAAAAAGAAAAGGATAGAAGGAGAGTGAGGTGAAAGAAGGAGTAAAAAGAGACAGAAGAGAAGAAAAAATGTACAATGTAACGACGTTGACCCATCAGGTCAAGGGTCATCTAGTTGATGATTTAAAAAAAAAAGCTTTTTTAATATATTCATTTATTAAACACAAATCAACAATCTCTCTTGTCGGGTTAATCGTCTCTCCTCCTTTAATATCTTAACAATTCATCAGCTTTTCCATATTTTTTCTCACAAAAATCAAATAGTATAAATTTCTAGAAAAGGTAAATGGGAGCTCTGGTAAAATGGAGGAGGGAAAGAGTCAGGAACCAGCTCACAGTTCCCAGTCCATCTAAGCTTCTATTCTCCGATCTTAGATATAAAAATCCCAAAATGTTACTTAATCACATCTAACATCTTATTTAGTTGCATAGCATTTCACTTTTGAGTAGGGGGGGGGGGGGGGGAGGGGGGAGGGGGGGCTAGGTTATGACGAAAACAAGGTCAGGTTACTGGTGGAGCTGATATGATGTTATTCCTCTGAACTGATTTAGCTAACTTCTATTTCAAAATACTCCATTTCTGGCCTGAATAAATGAATAGAAACACTGTCACATACTTTGCCGCCAGTAGGGAAACAGAATGGGTGAAGGAAAGAGAATTCTATGTTCAAGAAGACTAAAGAATTGTGGACAGAAGCAATAGTATCTGACTCCTGGTGCAATCCTCTACCTATAAAAGAGTCAGATACGTCTTAAGATGGAGTACGGCTGCCACATCTGGGGAGGTGCCACTCAGAGTACTCTTCGTTGCCTTAACTGAGTGCAAAATTGATTCCGCAATCTAGTGGGGAGGGTGATCGCTTCTGTTCTCTATCGCCGTTTTCTTGCAGAAGAGAAGTTGCTTCATACCTCCCTTTCTACTCTATCCTTATTTTCATGGAAGGTGCTCGACTGAGCTCCAATCTCTCGTTCCTCCTTGTAAGACATTCACAGCAAGGACTCATCTTCCTACCACAACTGCAGAGAACTTTCCTTTCTTCCGCCACGTGTCTAACATCATACAGAATTTCCATGAACAGAGTTTCTTTCCAACAACTTCCCATCTGTGAAACACATTATCACGCGACTACTTCCCCGCAAACTACAACACGGTCGTCTTCAAATCCAATGTCAACAAATACTTGTCATAAATCGTCCTCATAAGTAATGAAAACTTTGTTCATTCCATTCATCATTTTTCAATCCTCTCATAATATTCTTTATCATTAAACTGACAATCCATCCATCTCATTAATCCTTATTCTCGAGTGGCTTTTGGCCTTGATAAGCAGTAATCATTAGTAAAAAATACAAACAAAACGGCCCTATTCTTTGTAGAGTTTTTTTCCAAGAAATTCCCATTTATGGAAGACTTTACCACAAGACTGCTTCCCTGCAAACTACAACATAGTCATCTTTAAATCCAATGTCAACAAATACTTGTCATAAATCGTCCCCATAAGTGATTAAATTTTGTTCATTTCATTCATCATTTTCAATCCCTCCATAATATTCTTCATCATTCAACTTACAATCTATTCATCCCATTAATCTTTATCCTCGAGTGGATTTTGGCCTTGATAAGGATGTATGCTAGATTTTTTTATTAAACGAAAATAAATAATCCAAGCCATTCACTCAAAGCTGTAAAATACAACCGAAATTAAGATTAAAGAAACGTCAATTAAAGATTAACAATGGATGACAAGTCAGCCTTTTTTACTTTAGGGTGGCAAAGTAAGGGAGATAACTTATCTCAACAAAAATTTCAACAATTGATTTTAACAAAATTCTTTTCATATTCCTATTGAGGCAGAGTTAGACACAAGGTCGGTTTTTAATGTGGGGAAAATCTAGCTCCCCAAAATGAGGCACTCTGGATTGGAAAAAAAAAATTTAAAGATTTTTTTCATGTTAAGAAACAATGAAACAACAAAATATAAAATAACGGTAGAGGGATGAGTTTTGCATATAAATTTAACGTAAAACGATCATCCATTTCCGTGTCATTCTAGCTTTTTAGAACAGATAACCAAATATTTTTACCACTAACCGAGTGGCAATAAAAATGTTTTGAAATTGCATTTTTAGTGGGTTTTTTTTAGTTTCTTCCAATAGAAAATTTGTTTTCCTTTAACTAGCCAAGAAAAAATGTTTTCTTCATTTCCATTTCAAAACAAATAAAAAAAATTAAATTAAAAAAATCTGTTGATCAGAATTTGTTGGACAACTTACTGATTGAGTGGCACGATTCAAGGCAGACAAAATAGCCGTCTTTTTTCAACCAGGCAAGAATACGTTTCAACAAGGATTCCATATGTTGGCCATCAAAGTACTGGAACATCTCATCAACTATCACAAGGTCTGCACTGAATAAGAAAATGCATTGAGATTATATATATATATATATATATATATATAAATTATACATATACTAGGATTATATTCTTACATCAGTCACAATTTTTTTAAATGTAATGAATACATTGCGGAATTTGTCTCATTTTAGAAATGGAGAATATTTCATTAATAGAACATAATAAATTCCCAACAAATAAAGTGGATGCCATGACCTGAAATCGAAACCGAAACCTTGGGATCTTTAGTTTGAGGTTCTACCAACTGAGCTATTTAGACTTTCTTATGAATAGATCTTAAAAGATTACCTTAACAAAATAATTATAGCTTTGGCATGACGTCATAGATTTATGATTTACGTCATGTTTCAAAACATGAATTCAAACATACGCGATAATAAAAAATAAAGAAATAATTGAGTAAACGTGATCAATAGTGTTGGTAATTATTTTAATTGTCCAAAACAATTTATTTCGCTTTAACTACATATTGGTGTTAAAAACAATTTAATATTAATATACTAGTAAAAATATTTTTGCTAGTGATTTTAAAAAAGAAAAGAGAAGTGAGTAGATTTTGAGTAACCTGAAAAGTTGTTTGGTTTAATAAATGAATATTTTCAATTATTTTGGTTTAGTAAATGAATATTTTCAGTTATTTTGGTTTAATAAATGAATACTTTCAGTTATTTTGATTTAATAAATGAATACTTTCAGTTATTTTGGTTTAATAAATGAATACTTTCAGTTATTTTGGTTTAATAAATGAATACTTTCAGTTATTTTGGTTTAATAAATGAATATTTTCAGTTATTTTGGTTTAATAAATGAATACTTTCAGTTATTTTGATTTAATAAATGAATACTTTCAGTTATTTTGGTTTAATAAATGAATACTTTCAGTTATTTTGGTTTAATAAATGAATATTTTCAGTTATTTTGGTTTAATAAATGAATACTTTCAGTTATTTTGGTTTAATAAATGAATATTTTCAGTTATTTTGGTTTAATAAATGAATACTTTCAGTTATTTTGGTTTAATAAATGAATACTTTCAGTTATTTTGGTTTAATAAATGAATATTTCTATGCCCTGACATATATATATATATATATATATATATATATATATATATATATATATATATATATATATATATATGAAAACATTGTTTAAAAATAACAGAATTCGTCTGTTTAATTATACCTTTTTTTTTTAATTCTGATGGTCTTTTTTGTATTAAAATTTTTTTTAAATTATAAATGTTCCATAGGTTTCACAAACGTTTTCGATTCTTCATCGAATCATCCTCAGGTGTCAAAAGCAAATGAACAAAAAAGCTGGAGAAAGAAGAGAATTTTTAAAAGACGGTGGAGAAAAGCGCATAGAACGTTTTCCGCATTGTTCCAGGAAGTCGTTGGCGATTTTAAATTCAGCAACGCTGGATGGCATCACAGAAAAAAATCGCATTACGTCAAGCATTTTAAAATCTTACCACTGGTTTTATGTGATATTGTTAATTTTAGGTTGTTGTGTTTTTATGTAGATAGAGTATTTTTAAATTTTTTTAAGTTGGTTTCGGAATGTATAATTTTAGTGTTATTAACTAGAATTTATCTACACACACACACACACAATATATATATATATATATATATATATATATATATATATATATATATATATATATATATATAATATTTATAAATAAATATTAAATTATCAATATATATATATATATATATATATATATTGTGTGTGTATATTTAAGCAGTATTCTTTAATTTAAGCAAACATTGTTAAACATAACAAAATTCTGATGCTTTATCATACCTTTTTTATTTTTTCGATTTTTCTAATGATCTCTTTTGTGGCAAAGTCAAAGACATTACTGAATGTTCCATAAGTATTACTAACACTTTCACATCATGCGTCAAAGACGCAGAAAAATCTAAAAAGATGTTAAAAAAAATCGTATCCATACGTCCCAAGGAAACAAGTCACTTTTTTCATTAAAAAGAAAACGATACATTGCAATACACACAGAAAACCCGACAGGAGTGTGGGTTCTGCTTTACCTCCTTCTTTTTCTTATTTCTTTCTTTATTTTTTATTCCCCCAACATTTCAAGCTAACTATAAAGACAGTAAACCCGACCTACTCACCGTTTTCTTTGTAACTGAACAATTAAACTTTGTGATAAGGATCAGTGAAATACATTTTTTGGCTGTACATACAACTGGCTGTAAACAATAATTCACAGCTCAGAACCTAATCAGAATAGGTTATCCTTGGAACATCAAGAGCAACTTCTTAGGGTCAGCCGTTCTTTGAAATGTACATTCTTTAATTCTGGTCACGTGATCCCTTCCGCAAGGGAAGGGGTGGGTAATTTTTCTATTTAGGTAAAAGAAATATAATTTATAAATTTAATTTATTAGATTTCGTTTTTCTCATCTTATTCCAGAATTGTAATAACGATGGAGGAGGGGGGCTCATAAAATTTCCCAGGGACTTATTAAAATCAAATTCGTGCATCCCAGGACTCACTAAATTGCAGGAGAAACTGCACCGGTTGTCACTATAAATAGTGCGAGTCACCAGAGACACAGAGAAGACAAAGCACAGTCTTGTAACTGTCTAGCCAAGAGCTAGTCACTTTCTTACTTTGTTAATACACTTGTTAAACCAACCCTCGACTTGACTTCCTTTATTTATTATTTACTGTTGGACAACTTCACAACAATAACACACAGCATAACACACACACACACACACACACACACACACACACACACCTTCAAACAAAATTAGATACATTCTTATGAAACAAAAAATTACACAAAAACGTAATTACTAAAATTACTTTGTTGTCTTTATTATTCTTCTCTTTATACATTTGTCTGTTTTTATATTTGTTATTTACCATCTGCCGCGCATTGTCATGGCCTTCAATAACAATACCTAATACGATTCGCACAATGCTTTAAGCAAATTACACCACTCTCCCATTAAAATTATTGTTTCATTTTCGGTAGTTTTATTTTTTTTTTTTTTTTCATTTCCCAACTAATCTAACATAATATTTATATTATAAAAAAAGTAAATCTCTGGTGAACAAATATTAACCCCCCCCCCTCTCCTCGAAACATTTAGTTATTCAATTTTTTTATTTATTTCATTTCCCAACTAATCTAACATAATATTTATATTATAAAAAAGTAAATCTCTGGTGAACAAATATTAACCCAACCTCCCCCCTCTCCTCGAAACATTTAGTTATTCAATTTTTTTTTATTTCATTTCCCAACTAATCTAACATAATATTTATATTATAAAAAAGTAAATCTCTGGTGAACAAATATTAACCCAACCTCCCCCCTCTCCTTGAAACATTTAGTTATTCAATTTTCTTTTAAGTATTCTGATTATTATCGATTAAGCACTTCATTTTTAGATTATAAATTTAAAAAAAAAACTTTCCAGGACGATTACTTTTCAATTAATAAATTTTTAACAGAGGGTTCAGTTTTCTATATCAGTTCATGTAAAATTGTACACCTACTTGATTTTTACGAACAGTCTTTTGAAAAAATCATCCCGACCTTTGAAGTGATCTAATCGAAAAAAAAAAAATTTCGAGCAGGGGACCATTTTAGATTAAGCTTACATAGAAAACTGAATTCCCCTGTAAAAATTAAATTGTGAATATTTCAAGTCGTTTTTTAACAATAGCAGAATTTGGCATTCATGTGATATAGTAATCTGCATATTTATTTAAAAAAATAAAAACTACACTAATTTTAGAGAGTGGTGAAGAAGTCCCTCGAGGGGGAGGGGGGGGCATAAAAAACTGAACCCTGCTCCAAATAATTGAACAAGTCAGGAAATATAATCCTAAAATGCTGTGCCGTAATAGGTAGTAATTAATTAAAATACAAATTAAATAACAAAAATTTTAGGAGGGAGCGTTGTGTTGTAAACGTCCAAATTAAAAAAAAATCAAATTATTCAACAATTTATTTTACCTTTAACTTATGTAAAAAGATTAAAAATTAAAAAACAAATGCAATGAGAAATGAAAAAGAAATCTGAAGGACTTTAACACAAATACAAAAATTGCCAAATTGTTATAATAATAATAATAGCATAACATTTACTAGAAATTCCTACATCTCGATGATTTCCATGATGATTCAATTAGTAATTACCTGAACGTGCTTATGTATGGAAGATGTGTAAATGCTAAAATAAAACACAGTAGATTTATCAGAGGGTACACTTTTTTCCTCTTCACCGTCTGACTGCATTCTTTCTTACTCCTTCCTCTTCTCTTCATCAGCATTGTTACTTTGATCTCAGTCAAAGTCTCACTGCCCCCACTGACGAATTCTTAGCATTATATACACTAATAATATCCATTCAGATATATATATGGTGAAGCAGCCTGCGCGTGCACCTTTTTCAGACTTAAACATGTGAGGCAGTGTAAGCTTTTAGCTCCCGGTAAGTTATTAACATTCGTCACAATCTCTTTCTAATGGTTAACATTAACAGGAGCAAACATGTAACGGGTCACTCCTAAGAAGTCACCCTCATTCGATGAGGCGTAGGTGCGGTTACAAGGGCTAGCGACCGCCAACCTCAATCCATACACGAGGTTCATGAACGCAAAGGGATTAAAACCTCTAAAATCCTGAATCTTTTTCTGTGATTATTTGTTCTCCAAAGAGAACCAAGCCAGACCATGTGTGAACACAATTAAAGATGGCGAACAGATGATGCATCATCATCGGTTTAACATCTGTTTTACATGCTGGCATATGTTAGACCGCTTTTAGAAATTAACTTCCAAACTAACCTATCTCTGGCCAGGTCTTTATTTAACCCTCTTTCTCTTAAATCCATCCTTATCACTTTCTTGGCCTTGCCCTGCTAAATGATTCTACTACTTCAACTGTTCTACATCTACTAATTCAAAAACTTTCATCCATTCTTTCAACATGGCCATACAATTGAAGTTCCATGTTCTGCACACATCTCCCTATACTATCCAAGTTTAATCTTCATCTAAGATCATCAGATCTAAGCCTGTCTATAAGCTTCATGTTGCACACACAACGTATCATCCTCATATCATTTCTCTCCATGTGGCACATATATCATCAACATTCACTGTCCAGGTTTCACTTCCATACATAATCACAATGCACACACATGCCTGATAGACTCTTTCCTTGTTGACAATGGTAACACTCTGCTGGTTAGTAATGGCAAAAGTTTCCTGAACTTACTCCAGCCACTCTTAACTTTTGCTATCATACCAGCTCCTCTCTGTGCTCCAATGGTATCACCAAGGAAACAAAACTTCTGAACAACCTCAATAGCCTTGCTATCTTTTATAACCTCGTAATTTAGGTTAATTATAAATAATAACTTGTAAATAAATGGATGAACTATCAAGAGAAACGTTTAACAGATTTATTAAAACTGAATACAGAATGAATTAATGAGTTAATTGGCCGCTGGACGCGATTGATATATTCACAGTCTGACTCCGTGGTCTTTGTTTTCTTTTTCTCTGGGCAGACGATTTTTTTTCCAAGGGCGATAACTCTTAACTCCTGAAATGGTTCAAGGGAGGTAATTCCGTTTTCGTTAGGTGTCCTAACACCATCCAAATATACTTTTTCTACATCTAAGTTCTCAGCCGTCTGCATTGTCTTATACTTCTTACATATGAACTGGTTATCTTCTCTTAACTTACCTGTAATTCCACTGCACTTCTTATGTACCCAATGTTTACAAGTACCACAAAAAATTGAGTTGCCTTTCCACAAATTCAGCACGGGAATGGAATAAAAACACATAAATGTCTCCTTAAGTGGAGATGATGATCAAAGCTTACCTGTCTGCCGGTTGATCTACCAAGAGGAGGTCTTCTCCACAAAATTTTACATTGGCTTTTTCACCCACATTTTTTTTACTTGTGGCCAGAAATTCCTTATCAGTGTCGAAGATGAGTAAACTCTGGCACTTTGAGGCAATTAGTTTACTCAGAGAACTGAAAAATACAATTTTCAAAGAAAGATTATTTTTCTATGAAAAGAAACATTAAAATGTACTGGTTTTAATTTAATTACTGGCCCGGCATTGGCTGGGATTTATTACGTTTAAATTTCTTTTGTAAATATTTTGAATTAATAAGAATTAGGTAAGATGTAAGTATGAAAAAGATTTTTTAAGCAAGTAAGGAACTCTTACTGAAAGAATAAGATGTATTACCATACCTGGTTTATTTTAAGGTGACTATTTAAGAATTTCTACATATTAGAAAACTGCTAGATCAGATTAAGCATTTTTTTTTAAAATAAATTGCAAGGAAGTATGTAAGTCTACTACAAATAACATGGTACAGCAATAACAAATGAAAATTCACTAATCAGAATCAAAGTTTAATTTGTCAACTTTTAAAATCCGGCCACATTATTTTATGTATTAGATTTATGTTAACCAAACTTAAAAGTCTTGTGCTGTACTGACTTCAAAAATTACTTCTACCAAGGGAAAACTTGAGTCTTGGCTCATACATAAATGGTTTAATAAAAAAAATGGAATAATAAAAATAAAAAATGAGTAAACAATAAAAGGTATTGCTTATATACTTATGTAACAGAATGAGGTTATATTCTTTGATCAGACTTCCGGCTTCCTCATGTTCTGGGAGTGATAGTGTAGTATCAGTACAGTCGTTGGAACTTTCAATCACTCACGTGGAAGAAGAGGAGACAACGACAATTCACTCTTAACTATAGATCTTATATAACTATACATCCATTGACTTAAATACTAGATAAAAAAGGTAAGAGGTTTGGGAAGTCGGAAATTTTAAATACACGTTACATCTGTTTCGTTAATCAGTTACGGCAAATATTGGTCCATGTTCTTGAAAATAAAAAAATAGTCCCTATCAAGGATATAAAACTAGTGTTTTATATAATCGATGATCTAGATAAAGGCTGGAAACCATGATTCATGGATATCTTTACAAAACCAGGCATGTCAAAAGTGGGTGGGAGAAAGAGAGAGAGAGAGAGAGGGGGGAGAGAGCTAACTACTCTATGGTGGACTCTTTTCCAAACAGCAGTGATCACTTAAATGTTATTACACCCATTGTAAAACTTTACAGGGACTAGAATCATGGATGTAAGTGGCCAATGGCAAAACAAGGTGAAATCACATCATAGTGAGGGTTGATATCCAAAGGTCGATACTCGAAGCTTATGAATTACTTCCTAACTGCCCTGGTCATTCACAACGGCAAATCATCCATGATTGGTTGACAAGGAACTTTTTTTATATATTTATTAATGAGTCACCACTTATCAAGGTCAAAAGCTACTCAACAATAAGGGTTAATGAGCTGGATAGATTGTCAATTGAACGATGAAGAATATTATGAGACGAATGAAAATGATGAATAAACAAAATTTTATTACTTATGAGGATGGTTTATGACAAGCACTTGTTGACATTGGATTTCAAGACAACCATAGTTCAGTCTACAAGGAAGCAGTCGCTGATAGGAGCGCCTCAGGTGATCAGTAATAAACTAATTCCTCCTCAAAGTGAGGAGGTATTGGTTGGGAGGATTCACCTCCTAGGACCGTACTGGACCATACCTCATCCCGACACAAGAGAGTCATACCCTGTTAGACTGAATGCTGAGAATGGATCTTCAATAAGTATGGAAAAAACATTGAGGTCATGCAGTACAAATAATGTGGATGAGTTGTTAGTGATAAATAGTAAAAGTACATTTTCTATGAAATGATCAAAATACTTGAAAAAATGTTTTGATTGGTTGAATATTGGTCATGTGACTAGTTTTCTAGTTAGTACTGATCACATTGATCAGATCGCACAGCTTCAACAAACCAGTCCCAACCAGTTTTATGATGAAGAACTAAAGAGTGGGATGGGAAGGGGATATGCAAGTTTCCTTTGATTGAACGGCTAAGGCTATCTAATACCTACATTTTACTCCATCTTGTTTACAAGAAAACCTATCTAGATTAGTTCATAAGAAAACATTGAAAATCATCGGTCAAAGGTTCTAGCAACATATATAACTCACTCATCCAATGGATAAGGATATAGAATTGGTTAGAAATAGTAGGAGGAAAGGGGAGACAAGAACAGAGAAAAGAAAAGAGATGATTTTAACCAAATAGCAAAGAAAAACAGAGACGATGTTGGAAATTAAGCATGTTTTGTTGTGGATCTCACCAATTAGCAGAGAAAGAACCGATGTCAGATAGAAGAAGCAAAGGCCAATGGCCATCAACTTACCAGTTATAGGCTCCGATTTGAATCACATTACTCTTTGATATGTCTATATGGTTGATTATGGCTTCCCAGGTGTTCTGGGCTATAAAAGCTTCTTCTTCAGCTGATCGTTTTGTTCGCATGGAAGTTGCTATCGAATGGGTTGGCCAAAAGTCTGCCATGTTGAATTTTGCCACTTGGAATCAAAGATGGATGTTCCTGAAAACAAAAGGAAAGTTTGTCAAGCAAATATTTCGAAAATAGAAGCATAAAAAAGGAAAGAAAAAAACGAGAATAGATATTCTTAAGGCACATCCTTATTCAATACAGAGTGTTTCGAAAACTGATGGCATAATTTCAGGATTATGTTCTATATGTGTCAAGGACCCTCTTTGTGTGGGGGTTGCTTTTTTAATAGCACTCTATTACGAGTCTAATTTCTTTTGTGGTTCATTTGGTCCGTTGTGTTCTGTTATCTGAAATAAGAAGGGTCAACAAAAACTCAACATTTGCATGTTGGCTATCAAAGGAGCCCTCGCAATTATGACGCTCAGATCTTTCTTCTGAGAATCATAGCTTTTATATTTGTTTGGTATCATTTTTTCATAGTTTTGTTGGTCTATGTGGCAACACCAGGTCCAGGCTTATTTTACCTGTGATCCTGTCACAGTGGTAGCATTTATCTATCCCATATGTAGAAATGACATGTTGGCTATAAAAGGAGGCCTTGCCAATCATGGCACTCAAATATTTCTTCTGAGCTCTACGGCTTTTATACTCAGAAGTGGCTGTCTGAGAACTTTGATGACTTCACCAATCCCAACATCTGGCCCTGTAACTCGCTTGATTACAATCCCATGGACTATTATGTGTGGAGTGCAGTTAAGAAATACACCAACTGTACTAACTGCAATACCAAAGACAAGCTGGTTGCCAGGATCAGACTGGTGTTCACGCGTATGGCTTTCCCGCAGCCACCCTCTCCACTCAGCCACCTGAATTGAGTCTGAGTCCCTTTTCAAAGATGTAGGACGGCATGACGTAACCTTCTCTGGAAACATACATAAAGGCCATTGAGAGGACTTCGTCTTCATGAAGTGAAGGACTTCATGCAGACTGTAGACTAGCCACCTATTGTTCAGCATTTGGTACAACTGGTCTTGGAAGAACCAGAACGCGAAACATGATCATGCAGGTCACTCACTTAGAATATTGCAGGGTTTTCCAGTCATCCAGTGTCATCCAGTTCTCAAACTCACCAATATTACGCAGAAACTGTTATCTGTTGCACTTTAACGCTATTAATTACTTCAAATGGTTTCGAAATAAAAGAATATAAAAAAATTATCAAATTTATCCTGAACGCCCTGTACTAAATTCCCTTCCAAGACCGAAACACATTACACCCGTCACTCTTACACTTTACACTACAAAAATAGAACCTTGCAAGGGGCTGCTACATCACCACTACGACCACCAGCTTTACAGCTAGACGTCACTATCCCACGAACAAATCATTTATGTGTCAGAGAGATGGACAGCTGTTTCTGTCGACAAAGAAAATAATGGAAAAGTCATGAGGATCAATAACGCCCTCCCCATACTATGCTACAACAGTACCTTCGCTTCAAGTACCTAAAGTAAGATACAGCTCAGAATTTAAGGTGGTTTCTCTCATACTAAGAAGAGAAGACAACAATTATCAAAGCTCCCTTGGTTTTCTCTCAAATTAACATAGAGTAGTACATAAGACGTATTATAAAGAGGGACATCTTTTGATCCAGCACCAGTAATAACCCAACAATATTGTACTAACCTATTCATAGCAGACAATTTACATAGCGGCTAAATGAAGCCAATTTAAGCAGGCCTCTGTAATACAGTATTAAATTACCTTCCAAAAAACACTGTTCAGTTTATGAGGGGTCCAGAGTATTATACTAGTAATATTGCCAAGTGTTTATTTGTTTTACATTTTACAATCTAATTTAGTTTCAATAAGCTCTTGTTCTTTTCAGCTATTTGCTTTTTATCATCTGCTACAGTGAAGAGCGCTACAAACATAGAAAACAGAACTTGAAGGGGATGGGGGCTTCTGCCAGGGGAGAATAGCCTTATACAGAAGAGACTGATTTTAATTCACCTTTGACCCTTAACATGAATGTCAAGAGTTCCCAGCTGACAAAAATCCAGCAATGTATACACCTTGTCGCCTATCAGTAACTTAAATCATTTCAAGTGAAGATTATCTTATATTAAGGTCACTGCGTGGAGTTTGCAAATTGCTTAAACACACATACACACAAAAATTTATTGAAATGCCTTTATCTATTTTTATATACACATCACATTTCCCAAATAATGAACCATAAAATTATCAATAACATAAAATTTCCACCCTTTCGCTAAGATACTATCAAAATAATTATTTTGATAACAGTATTGAAGTAGAAAGATAAAAAATCATTTAACGCTTTAAATTCATATAATACTCATATGAATCTAGTCAAAAACACCCTCTCACCACCACTTCAGCATAATTGGAGTCGAGCTTCTAAATTTCAAGAGTTAAATAGTAGAGTGTGTTCAATCAATCGTCTATATAATAAAAGTGAACACATGTGTGTCTGGCGTGCTTCGGGGTATGAAAAAGAGGAGGTAGGAGGAGAGGTAGGAAATGAATAAGGATATGAAAAAAAAACGAAGAGTAAAACAGAAGGAGGGGAGTGGGCAGAGGAGAGGGGGAGAAACGCTGTAAAACGCGAGCTCAAATGTCAATCAACAAAAGAAATGTTTCCTTCCTTCGTTAATTTATTTACCTCCCCAGGAGGTTAGGCACAAGGCCAGTTTTATCTTACTCCCACAAGGTAAGATGTGACCCAAGCTCGGGTCGGGAAAGTGGGACTTGAAAAGCTAGCGCCCGAGAAGGTGAGAACTTTGGCCATTAAAAATTGCCTGGGCAGTCCCGTAGGCATTCCCCGGTAAGGCAGTAAGCAATAAACTTACTCCTCCCCAAAGAGGGGAGGCAAAACCTGGGAGGGTGGACCTCCTAGAACTGCACAGGACAGACCCATAGACCGGTGTAAATCAAGTCCCGAAGGCCAAGACGATACGAGTTTATGGGGTGTAGTATCCATCGGAACAGATACTACACTTTGATCCCGGCCAAAAGGCCCTTCGTTAAAACTTTTAAAAAATAGAATGCCATCTTAACTTAAACTTATGTATGTTCAAGAGAGGAGGAAGAGAGAAATTATTTTATTTAGCAAATGAATTAATATGTTGACGGTGCTTAAGTGGATAACGACCTGGGTGTGCCAAGTTCGAATCCAGTCGGATGCATAGTACCAATTTCATTTAAGGATGTTAGATAGTCCCTCCTACAAGAATGCTGACAACAGAATCCAACTTGTT